>JABXEQ010000116.1:0-25000 GCA_012066045.3 Morus alba | reverse complement strand
AACCGAAAAACAAGTGAATTTTGGCCTAACAAATTGGGTTGGTGGGCTTTGCCCCGCTAGATTTGTAGGGCTTTAAAAGAGCTTCGATTTGGTATAATATAGGCGAAGCAATGATTTCTGGATCAAAAGTTATGGCCGTATTCAGTCACAGTTCTCTGATTTTTTTCCTCCAAAACTGATGAAAACAAGTGAATTTTGGCCAACAAAATAGGGTTGGTGGGTTTCGCCCCTCTAGATTTGTAGGGCTTTAAATGTGCTTCAATTTGGTGTATTATAGGCCCAGCAATGATTTCTGGAACAAAAGTTCGGGCCGTATTCAGCCACAGTTCTCCGATTTTTTTCTTCCAAAACTGATTAAAACAGGTGAATTTTGGCCTAACAAATTGGGTTGGTGGGCTTTGCCCCGCTAGATTTTAAAGGCTTTAAAAGAGCTTCGATTTGGTGTATCATAGGCCCAGAAACGATTTCTGAATCAAAAGTTATGGCCGTATTCAGTCATAGTTCTCCGACTTTTTTCCTCCAAAACTAATGAAAACAAGTGAATTTTGGCCTAACAATTTGGATTGGTGGGCTTTGCCCCGCTAGATTTGTAAGGCTTTAAAAGAGTTTCGATTTGGTATAATATAGGCCCAGCAACGATTTCTGGATCAGAAGTTATGGCCGTATTCAATCTCAGTTCTCTGATTTTTTTCCTCCAAAACTGATGAAAACAAGTGAATTTTGGCATAAAAAAATGGGTTGCTTGGCTTCGCGCCGCCAGATTTGTAAAGCTTTAAAATAGCATCGATTTGGTATATTATAAGCCCAGCAACGATTTCTGGATCAAAAGTAATGGTCGTATTCAGTCACAGTTATCCGATTCTTTTCCCCCAAAACAGATGACGAAAAGTGAATTTTGGCCTAAAAAGTTGGGTTGGTGGGCTTCACCCCGCTAGATTTGTATGGCTTTAAAAGAGCTTCGATTTGGTTTATTATAGGCCCCGAAACGATTTCTGGATCAAAAGTTATGGCTGTATCCAGTCACAGTTCGCCGATTTTTTTCCTCCAAAATTGGAGAAAACAAGTGAATTTTGGCCTAAAAAATTGGGCTGGTGGGATTTGCGCTTCCAGATTTGTAGGCCTTTAAAAGGGCTTTGATTTGGTAAATTATAGGTCCAGCAACAATTTCTGGATCAAAAGTTATGGCCGTATTCAGTCATAGTTCTTCGAGTTTTTTCCGCCAAAACTGATGAAAACAAGTGAATTTTGGCATTACAAATTGGGTTGGTGGGCTTTGCAGCGCCAGATTTTTAGGGCTTTAAAAGAGCTTCGATTTGGTATAATATAGGCCCAGCAACGATTTCTGGATCAAAAGTTATGGGCGTATTCAATCGCAGTTCTCCGATTTTTTTCCTCCAAAACTGATGAAAACAAGTGAATTTTGCCCTAACAAATAGGGTTGATGGGAGTTTCAATGCCAGAGTTGTAGGGCTTTAAAAGAGCTTCGATTCTGTATAATATAGGCCCAGCAACGATTTCTGGATCAAAAGTTATGGCCGTATTCAATCACAGTTCTCCGATTTTCTTCCTCCAAAACTGATGAAAACAAGTGAATAATGGCCTAAAAAAATGGGTTGGTGGGCTTCGCCCCGCCAGATTTGTAGGCCTTTAAAATAGCTTCGATTTGGTATATTATAGGCCCAGCTAGGATTTTTGGATCAAAAGTTATCGCCGTATTCAGTCACAGTTCGCCGATTATTTTTCTCCAAAACTGATGAAAACAAGTGAATTTTGGCCTAACAAATTGGGTTGGTAGGCTTTGCCCCGCTAGATATGTAGGGCATTAAAAGAGCTTCTATTTGGTATATTATAGGCCCAGCATGGATTTCTGGATCAAAAGTTATGGCCGTATCCTGTCACAGTTCGCCGATTTTTTTCCTCCAAAATTGATTAAAACAAGGAAAATTTGGCAAAAAAATATGGTTGGTGCGCTTTGCGTTGCAAGATTTGTAGGGCTTTAAAATAGCTTCGATTTGGTATAATATAGGCCCAGCAACTATTTCTGGATCAAAAGTTATGGCCGTATTCAATCACAGTTCTCCAATTTTTTTCCTTCAAAACTGATGAAAACAAGTAAATTTTGGCCTAAAAAATGGGTTGGTGGGCATCACCTCACCTGATTTGTAGGCCTTTAAAATAGCTTCGATTTGGTATATTATAGGCCCAGCAAGGATTTCTGGATCAAAAGTTATGGTCAGTATTTAATAACAGTTTCTCCGATTTTTTCCTCAAAACTAATGAAAATAAGTGAATTTTGGCCTAACAAATTGGGTTGGTGGGATTCGCCTCGCCAAATTTGTAGGGCTTTAAAATAACCGATTTGGTATATTATAGGCCTAGCAAGGTTTTCGGATCAAAAGTTATGGCCAGATTCAATCCACAGTTCTCCGATTTTTTCCTCCAAAACGATGAAAATAAGTGAATTTTGGCCTCAAAAATGGGTTGGTGGGCTTCGCCCTCCAGATTTGTAGGCCTTTAAAATAGCTTCTATTTGGAATATTATAGGCCCAGCTAGGATTTCTGGATCAAAAGTTATGGCCGTATTCAGTCACAGTTCACCGATTTTCTTCCTCCAAAACTGACTAAAACAAGTGAATATTGGCCTAAAAAAATGGGTTGGCGGGCTTCCCCCTGCCAGATTTGTAGGGCTTTAAAATAGCTTCGATTTGGTATATTATAGGCACAACAAGGAATTTTGGATCAAAAGTTATGGCCGTATCCAGTCACAGTTCGCCGATTTTTTTCCTCCAAAACTGATGAAAACAAGCGAATTTTGGCCTAAAAAATACGTTCGTGGGCTTCGCCCTGCCAGATTTGAAGGGGTTTAAAAGAGTTTCGATTTGGTATAATATAGGCCAAACAATGAATTCTAGATCAAAAGTTATGGCCGTATTTAATAACAGTTCTACGATTTTCTTCCTCGAAAACTGATGAAAACAAGTGAATTTTGGCCTAACAAATTGGGTTGGTGGGCTTCGCCTCGCCAGATTTGTAGGGCTTTAAAATAGCTTCGATTTGGTATATTATAGGCCCAGCAAGGATTTCTGGATCAAAAGTTATGGCCGTATCCAGTCACAGTTCTCCGATTTTTTTCCTCCAAAACTGATGAAAATAAGAGAATTTTGCCCTAAAAATTTGGGTTGGTGGGATTCGCCCTGCCAAAGTTGTAGGCCTTTAAAATAGCTTCGATTTGGTTTATTATAGGCCCAGCTAGGATTTCTGGATCAAAAGTTATGGCCGTATCCACTCACAGTTCGCCGATTCTTTTCCTCAAAAAATGATGAAAACAAGTGAATTTTGGCCTAAAAAAGAGGGTTCGCAGGCTTTGCCCCGCCAGATTTGTACGGCTTTAAAATAGCTTCGATTTGGTATATTATAGGCCGAGCAACAATTTCTGGATCAAAGTTATGGCCGTATTCAGTCACAGTTATCCGATTCTTTTCCTCCAAAATTGATGGAACCAAGTGAATTTTGGCCTAAAAAATGGGTTGGTAGGCTTCGCCCTGCGAGATTTGTAGGGCTTTAAAAGTGCTTCGATTTGGTATAATATAGGCCCAGCAACGATTTCTGGATCAAAAGTTATGACCGTATTCAATCAAAATTCTCCGATTTTCTTCCTCCAAAACTGATGAAAACAAGTGAATTTTGGCCTAACTAATTCGGTTTGTGGGCATCGCCCCGCCAGATTTGTAGGGCTTTAAAATAGCTTCGATTTGATATATTATAGGCCCAGCAAGGATTTCTGGATCAAAAGTTATGGCCGTATTCGGTCACAGTTCTCCGATTTTTTTCCTCCAAAACCTGGAAACAAGTGATTTTTTCCTCCAAATTGGGTTGGTTGGCTTCGACAAGAAATTTTGGCCTAAAAAATGGGTTCTTATCGGCCCGGCAAGATTTACGCATCAAAAGTTATGGCCGTATTCAGATCCACAGTTCCAAATTTTCTTCCTCCAAACCTTTAAAATAGTGAATATTGGCCTAAAAATTGGTTTATTATAGGCCCGCGCTTAAAAAGATTTCGATTTGGATATTATAGCCCAAAACGATTTACGGATCAAAAGTTATGGTCGATTCAAATAGATTCTTTTTTTTTCCCAAAATTGATGAAAACAAGTGAATTTTGGCTTAACAAATTGGGTTGGTGGGCTTTGCACTTCCAGATTTGTAGGGCTTTTAAAGAGCTTCGATTTGGTATAATATAGGCCCAGCAACGATTTATGGATAAAAATTTTTGGCCGTATTCAATCACACTTCTCCGATTTTCTTCCTCCAAAACTGATGAAAACAAGTTAATATTTGCCTAAAAAAATGGGTTGGAGGTCTTCGCCCCGCTAGATTTTTAGGCCTTTAAAATAGCTTCGATTTGGTATTTTATAGGCCCTGCTAGTTATTCTGGATCAAATGTTATGGCCGTATTCAGTCACAGATCGCCGATTTTTTTCCTCCAAAACCGATGATAACAAGTGAATTTTGGTCTAACAAATTGGGTTGGTGGGCTTTGCCCCGCTAGAGTTGTATGGCTTTAAAAAAGCTTCGATTTGGTGTATTATATGCCTAGAAACTATTTCCGGATCAAAAGTTATGGCCGTATTTAGTCACAGTTCTCCGATTTTTTCCCTCCAAAACTGGTGAAAACAAGTCAATTTTGGCCTAAAAAAATGGGTTGGTGGGCTTACCCCTGCCAGATTTGTAGGGCTTTAAAAGAGCTTCGATCTGGTATATTATAGGCCCAAAGAATTTTTTTGGATATAAAAGTATTGGCCGATCCAATCAAGTTCACTTTTTTTTTCCTCCAAAAAATTGAAAACAAGGAATTTTGGCCTAAAAAATTGGTTGTGGGATTCAAATTTGTAGGGCTTTAAAAGTTTCGATTTGTTATTGGTATATTATAGGCCCAACAAAGATTTACGGATCAAAAGTTATGGCCGTATTTGGTTGGTGGGCTTCGCAGTTCACGATTTTCTTCCTCCAAAACGGATCAAAAGTGAAAACAAGTGAATTTTGGCCTAAAAAATTTTTGTTGGTGGGTTTGGGCTTGTATTTGTAGCGCTTTAAAAGAGCTTCGATTTGGTATATTATAGGCCCAGAAACGATTTCTGGATCAAAAGTTATGGCCGTATTCAGTCATAGATCTCCGATTTTTTTCCCCCAAAATTGATGAAAACAAGTGAATTTTGGCTTAACAAATTGGGTTGGTGGGCTTTGCACTTCCAGATTTGTAGGGCTTTTAAAGAGCTTCGATTTGGTATAATATAGGCCCAGCAACGATTTATGGATAAAAATTTTTGGCCGTATTCAATCACACTTCTCCGATTTTCTTCCTCCAAAACTAATGAAAACAAGTTAATATTTGCCTAAAAAATGGGTTGGTGGGCTTTAGCCCCCAGATTTGATTTTTAAAATTCGCCTTTGGTTTAAATAGGCCCAAAACGATTTGGATCAAAAGTTATAGGCAATCATGGTTCTCCGATTTTTTCCTCCAAAACCGATGAAAACAATAATTTTGGATCAAATGGGTTGGTGGGTTTCGCCCCTTGATTTGTAGGAGCTTTAAAATAGCTTCGATTTGATTTTTATAGGCCTCCAAAAGTTATGGTGCCGATATTCAATCAAGTTCTCCGAATTTTTCCCACTAAAAAAAACAAGGGAATTTTGGCCTAAAAAAATGGGTTGGTGGGCTTTCACCCGCAGAGTTGTATGGCTTTAAAATAGCTTCGATTTGGTTTATTATAGGCCCAAGAAACTATTTAGGATCAAAAGTTATGGCCGTATTTAATCCACAGTTCTCCGATTTTTTCCCTCCAAAACTGGTGAAAACAAGTCAATTTTGGCCTAAAAAAATGGGTTGGTGGGCTTACCCCTGCCAGATTTGTAGGGCTTTAAAAGAGCTTCGATCTGGTATATTATAGGCACAGCAATGATTTTTGGATATAAGGTATTGGCCGTATCCAATCACAGTTCGCCGATTTTTTTTCCTCCAAAACTGATGAAAACAAGCGAATTTTGGCCTAAAAAATGCGTTCGTGGGATTCACCCTGCCAGATTTGTAGGGCTTTAAAAGAGTTTCGATTTGTTATAATATAGGCCCAACAATGATTTCTGGATCAAAAGTTATTGCCGTATACAATAACAGTTCCACGATTTTCTTCCTCGAAAACTGATGAAAACAAGTGAATTTTGGCCTAACAAATTTGGTTGGTGGGCTTCGCCCTACCAGATTTGTAAGGCTTTAAAATAGCTTCGATTTGGTATATTATAGGCCCAAAGAACGATTTACGGATCAAAAGTTATGGCCGTATTCAGTCACAGTTCACCGATTTTTTTCCTCCAAATCTGATGAAAATAAGTGAATTTTGGCCTAAAAAGTTGGGTTGTTGGGCTTCGTCCCGCCAGATTTGTAGAGCTTTAAAATTGCTTCGATTTGGTATATTATTGGCCCAGCAACGGATCTCTGGATCAAAAGTTATCGCCGTATTCAGTCACAGTTCTCCGGTTTTTTTCCTCCAAAACTAATGAAAACAAGTGAATTTTGGCCTAACAAATTGGGTTGGTGGGCTTCGACCCGTTAAATTTGTAGGCCTTTAAAATAGCTTCGGTTTTGTAAATTATAGGCCCAGCAAGGATTTCTGCATCAAAAGTTATGGCCGTATTATGTCACGGTTCTCCGATCTTTTTTCTCCAAAACAGATGAAAACAAGTGAATTTTGGCCTAAAAAAATGGGTTGGTGGGATTCGCCCTGCTAGATTTGTAGGGCTTTAAAAGAACTTTGATTTGGTATAATATAGGCCCTGCAACGATTTCTGGATCAAAAGTTATGGCCGTATTCAATCACATTTCCGTTTTTTCCTCCAAAACTTACAAGTTAATATTGGCCTAAAAAATGGGTTGGAGGGTTTCGATTTAGCCTTTAAAATAGTTCGATTTGGTATTTTATAGGCCCAACAATGATTTTTGGATCAAAAGTTATGGTCATTCAATCACAATTCTTTTTTTTTTCCTCCAAAACTAATGAAAACAAGTGAATTTTGGCCTAACAAATTGGGTTGGTGGGCTTTCGCCCATGATTTGTAGGGCTTTTAAAATAACCGATTTGGTATATTATAGGCCCAACAAGGATTTACGGATCAAAAGTTATGGCCAGATTCAATCACGATTCTCCGATTTTTTCCTCCAAAAATGATGAAAAACAAGTGAATTTTGGCCTAAAAAAATGGGTTGGTGGGCTTTCACCCGCCAGATTTGTAGGCCTTTAAAATAGCTTCGATTTGGTTTATTATAGGCCCGAGAACGGATTTACGGATCAAAAGTTATGGTCCGTATTCAATCCAGTTCATCCATTTTTTTCCTCCAAAACTGATGAAAACAAGTGAATTTTGCCTAACAAAAATGGGTTGGGGGTTTCGCCCCTTGAGATTGTAGGGCTTTAAAATAGCTTCGCTTTGGTATATTATAGGCCCAACAAGGATTTACGGATCAAAAGTTATGGCCGTATTCAATCACAATTCTTGATTTTTTTCCTCCAAAACTGATGAAAACAAGTGAATTTTGGCCTAAAAAATTGGGTTGGTGGGCTTCCCCCGCCAGATTTGTAGGGCTTTAAAATAGCTTCGATTTGGTATATTATAGGCCCAAAGAACGATTTACGGATCAAAAGTTATGGTGGTCGTATTCAATCCACAATTCTCCGATTCTTTTCCTCCAAAATTGATGAAAACAAGTGAATTTTGGCCTGAAAAATAGGTTGGTGGGCTTCGCCCTGCGAGATTTGTAGGGCTTTAAAAGTGCTTCGATTTGGTATATTATAGGCCCAGCAACGGTTTCTGGATCAAAAGTTATGACCGTATTCAATCAAAATTCTTCGATTTTCTTCCTCCAAAACTGATGAAAACAAGTGAATTTTGGCCTAACAAATTGGGTTGGTGGGCTTCGCCTCACCTGATTTGTAGGGCTTTAAAATAGCTTCGATTTGGTATATTATAGGCCCAGCAAGGATTTCTGGATCAAAAGTTATGGCCGTATTCAATCACAGTTCTCCGATTTTTTTCCTCCAAAACTGATGAAAACAAGTGAATTTTGGCCTAACAAATTGGGTTGGTGGGCTTCGACCCGTTAAATTTGTAGGCCTTTAAAATAGCTTCGCTTTGGTAAATTATAGGCCCAGCAAGGATTTCTGCATCAAAAGTTATGGCCGTATTATGTCACGGTTCTCCGATCTTTTTTCTCCAAAACAGATGAAAACAAGTGAATTTTGGCCTAAAAAAATGGGTTGGTGGGATTTAGCCCCCCCCACTTTAGATTTGTAGGGGCTTTAAATATACTTTGATTTGGTATATTATAGGCCCAAATCAACGATTTACGGATCAAAAGTTATGGCCGTATTCAATCAAAATGGGTTCTCCGATTTTTTCCTCCAAAACCGATGAAAACAAGTTAATATTTGGCCTAAAAAAATGGGTTGGAGGTTCTCGATGTTTTCATCCAAAACTGAAAATTTGTAGGGCTTTTAAAATAGCATCGATTTGGTATTTATATAGGCCCAATTATAGGCCCGGGATTTTGGATCAAAAGTTATGGCCAGTATTCAATCCTGATTCTTCGATTTTTTTCCTCCAAAACTAATGAAAACAAGTGAATTTTGGCCTAAAAAATTGGGTTTGTGGGTTTCGCCCCACCCAGATTTGTAGGGCTTTAAAATAGCCGATTTGGTATATTATAGGCCCAACTAGGATTTACGGATCAAAAGTTATGGCCGTATTCAATCCTGATTCTCCGATTTTTTCCTCCAAAACTGATGAAAACAAGTGAATTTTGGCCTAAAAATTGGGTTGGTTGGGCTTTCCCCTTGATTTTGTACGGCTTTAAAATAGCTTCGATTTGGTTTATTATAGGCCCAGCAACGATTTCTGGATCAAAGTTATGGTCGTATTCAGTCACAGTTATCCCATTCTTTTCCTCCAAAATTGATGGAAACAAGTGAATTTTGGCCTGAAAAATAGGTTGGTGGGCTTCGCCCTGCGAGATTTGTAGGGCTTTAAAAGAGCTTCGATTTGGTATAATATAGGCCCAGCAACGATTTCTGGATCAAAAGTTATGGCCGTATTCAATCACAATTCTCCGATTTTCTTCCTCCAAAACTGATGAAAACAAGTTAATATTCGCCTAAAAAAATGGGTTGGAGGTCTTCGCCCCGCCAGATTTCTAGGCCTTTAAAATAGCATCGATTTGGTATTTTATAGGGCCTGCTAGGATTTCTGGATCAAATGTTATGGCCGTATTCAGTCACAGTTCGCCGATTTTTTTTCCTCCAAAACTGATGAAAACAAGTGAATTTTGGTCGATCAAATTTGGTTGGTGGGCTTGGCCCCGCTAGAGTTGTAGGACTTTAAAAAAGCTTCGATTTGGTATATTATAAGCCCAGAAACGATTTCCGGATCAAAAATTGTGGCCGTATTCAGTCACAGTTCACCGATTTTTTCCCTCCCAAACTGGTGAAAACAAGTGAATTTTGGCCTAAAAAAATGGGTTGGTGGGCTTCCCCCTGCCAGATTTGTAGGGCTTTAAAATAGCTTCGATTTGGTATATTATAGGCACACGAAGGATTTTTGGATCAAAAGTTATGGCCGTATCCAGTCACAGTTCGCCGATTTTTTTCCTCCAAAACTGATGAAAACAAGCGAATTTTGGCCTAAAAAATGCGTTCGTGGGCTTCGCCCTGCAAGTTTTTTAGGGCTTTAATAGAGTTTCAATTTGGTATAATATAGGCCCAACAACGATTTCTGGATCAAAAGTTATGGCCGTATTCAATAACAGTTCTACGATTTTCTTCCTCGAAAACGGATGAAAACAAGTGAATTTTGGTCTAACAAATTGGGTTGGTGGGTTTCGCCGCCCCAGATTTGTAGCGCTTTAAAATAGCTTCGATTTTGTATATTATAGGCCCAGCTATGATTTCTGGATCGAAAGTTATGGCCGTATTCTTTCACAGTTCTCCGATTTTCTTCCTCCAAAATTAAAACAATTGAATATTGGCCTAAAACAATGGGTTGGTGGGCTTTAGCAATCCAGATTTGAAGAGCTTTAAAAGAGCTTCGATTTGGTTTATTATAGGCCCAGAAACGATTTCTGGATCAAAAGTTATGGCCGTATTCAATCATGGTTCTCTGATGTATTTCATCCAAAACTGATGAAAACATGTTAATTTTGGCCTAACAAATTGGGTTGGTGGGCTTCGCCCCGCCAGATTTGTAGGGCTTTAAAATAGCTTCGATATGATATATTATAGGCCCAGCAAGGATTTCTGGATCAAAAGTTATGGCCGTATTCAGTCACAGTTCTCTGATTTTTTTCCACCATAACTGATGAAAGCAAGAGAATTTTGGCCTAAAAAAATGGGTTGGTGGGCTTCACCCCGCCAGATTTGTAGGCCTTTAAAATAGCTTCGATTTGGTTTATTATAGGCCCAGCTAGGATTTCTGGATCAAAAGTTATGGCCGTATTCAGTCACAGTTCGCCGATTTTTTTCCTGCAAAACTAATGACAACAAGTGAATTTTGGCCTAACAAATTGGGTTGGTGGGTTTCGCCCCGCCAGCTTTGTAGGGCTTTAAAATAGCTTCAATTTGGTATATTATAGGCCCACCTAGGATTTCTGGATCAAAAGTTGTGGCCGTATCCAGTCACAGTTCACCGATTCTTTTCCTCAAAAACTGATGAAAACAAGTGAATTTTGGCCTAAAAAAATAGGTTGGTTGGCTTTCCCCCGCCAGATTTGTACGGCTTTAAAATAGCTTCGATTTGGTTTATTATAGGCCCAGCAACGATTTCTGGATCAAAAGTTATGACCGTATTCAATCAAAATTCTTCGATTTTCTTCCTCCAAAACTGATGAAAACAAGTGAATTTTCGCATAACAAATTGGGTTGGTGGGTTTTAAAATAGCCCCCAGTTTTGTAGGCTTTTAAAATAGCCGATTTTGTATATTATAGGCCCAACAAGGATTTCTGGATCAAAAGTTATGGCCGTATCCAGTCACAGTTCTCTGATTTTTTTACTCCAAAACTGATATAAACAAGTGAATTTTTGCCTAAAAAAATAGGCTGGTGGGCTTCGCCCTGCCACGTTTGTAGGGCTTTAAAAGAGCTTCGATTTGTTATAATATAGGCCCAGCAACGATTTCTGGATCAAAAGTTATGGGCGAATTCAATCACAGTTCTCCGATTTTCTTCCTCCAAAACTGATGAAAACAAGTGATTATTGGCCTCAAAAAATGGGTTGGGGGGCTTTGCCCGGCAAGATTTGCAGGCTTTTAAAATAGCTTCTATTTGGTATATTATAGGCCCAGCTAGGATTTCTGGATCAAAAGTTATGGCCGTATTCAGTCAGAGTTCGCCGATTTTTTTCCTCCAAAACTGCTGAAAATAAGAGAATTTTGGCCTTACAATTTGGGTTGATGGGCTTCATCCCGCCAGATTTGTAGGCCTTTAAAATAGCTTCGATTTGGTTTATTATCGGCCCAGCTAGGATTTCTGGATCAAAAGTTATGGCCGTATTGAGTCACAGTTCGCCGATTTTTTTCATCCAAAACTAATGACAACAAGTGAATTTTCGCCTAACAAATTGGGTTGGTGGGTTTCGCCCCGCCAGATTTGTAGCGCTTTAAAATAGCTTCGCTTTCGTATATTATAGGCCCAGCTAGGATTTCTGGATCAAAAATTATGGCCGTATTCAGTCACAGTTCTCCGATTTTCTTCCTCCAAAACTGCTCAAAACAAGTGAATATTGGCCTAAAAAAATGGGTTGGTGGGCTTTGCACCTCCAGATTTGTAGGCCTTTAAAATAGCCTCGATTTGGTTTATTATAGGCCCAGCAACGATTTATGGATCAAAATTTGTGGCCGTATTCAATTACAGTTTTACGATTTTCTTCCTCCAAAACATATGAAAACAAGTGAATTTTGGCCTAACAAATTGGGTTGGTGGGCTTCGCCCCGCTAGATTTGTAGGGCTTTAAAATAGCTTCGATTTGATATATTATAGGCCAAGCAAGGGTTTCTGGATCAAAAGTTATGGCCGTATTCAGTCACAGTTCTCCGATTTTTTTCCTCCATAACTGATGAAAACAAGAGAATTTTGGCCTAACAAAATGGCTTGGTGGGCTTCGCCCCACCAGATTTGTAGGCCTTTAAAATAGCTTCGATTTGGTTTATTATAGGCCCAGCTACGAATTCTGGATCAAAAGTTATGGCCGTATTCAGTCACAGTTCGCCGATTTTTTTCCTCCAAAACTATTGACAACAAGTGAATTTTGGCCTAACAAATTGGGTTGGTGGGTTTGGCCCCGCCAGATTTGTACGGCTTTAAAATAGCTTCGATTTGATATATTATAGGCCCAGCAAGGATTTCTGGATCAAAAGTTACAGCCGTATTCAGTCACAGTTCTCCGATTGTTTTCCTCCATAACTGATGAAAACAAGAGAATTTTGGCCTAAAAAAATGGGTTGGCGGGCTTCGCCATGACAGATTTGTAGGGCTTTAAAAGAGCTTCGACTTGGTGTAATATAGGCCCAGCAACAATTTCTGGATCAAAATTTATGGTCGTATTCATTCACAGTTCTTCGATTTTCTTCCTCCAAAACTGATGAAAACAAGTGAATATTGGCCTAAAAAAATTGGTTGGTCGGCTTCGCCACGCCAGATTTGTAGGCCTTAAAAATAGCTTCGATTTTGTATATTATAGGCCCAACTATGATTTCTGCATCAAAAGTTATGGCCGTATTCAGTCACAGTTCGCCGATTTTTTTCTCTAAAAATGATGAAAACAAGTGAAGTTCGGCCTAACAAATTGGCTTGGTGGGCTTCGCCCCGCCAGATTTGTAGGGCTTTAAAATAGCTTCGATATCATATATTATAGGCCTAGCAAGGATTTCCGGATCAAAAGTTATTGCCGTATTCAGTCACTGTTCTCCCATTTTTTTCCTCCAAAACTGATGAGAACAAGTGAATTTTGGCCTAAAAAAATGGGTTGGTGGGCTACGCCCTGCCAGATTTGAAGGGCTTTAAAAGAGCGTCGATTTGGTATAATATAGGCCTAGCAACGATGAAAACAAGTGAATATTCGCCTAAAAAAATGGGTTGATGGACTTCGCCCTGCCAGATTTGTAAGCCTTTAAAATAGCTTCGATTTGGTATATTATAGGCCCAGCTAGGATTTCTGGATCAAAAGTTATGGCCGTATTTAGTCACAGTAAGCCGATTTTTTTTGTACAAAACTGATGAAAACAAGTGAATTTTGGCCGAAAAAATTGGGTTCGTGAGCTTTGCCCCTCTAGATTTGTAGGGCTTTAAAAGAGCTTTGATTTGGTATATTATAGGCCCAGCAAGGATTTCCGGATCAAAAGTTATGGCCGTATTCAGTCACAGTTCTCCGATTTTTTTCCTCTAAAACTGATGAAATCAAGTCACTTTTGGCCTAAAAAATGGGTTGGTGGGCTTCGCCCTGCGAGATTTGCAGTGCTTTAAAAGTGCTTTGATTTGGTATAATATAGGCCCAGTAACGATTTCTGGATCAAAAGTTATGGCCGTATTCAGTCACAGCTCTCCGATTTTTTTCTCCAAAACTGATGAAAACAAGTAAATTTTGGCGTAAAATATTGTGTTGACGGGCTTCGCCCCGCCAGATTTGTAGCGCTTTAAAAGTGCTTCGATTTGGTATATTATAGTCCCAGCAACGGCTTTTGGATCAAAAGTAATGGCCGTACTCAGTCACAGTTCGCCGATTTTTTTCCTCCAAAACTGATGAAAACAAATTAATTTTTGCCTAACAAATTGGGTTGGTGGGCTTAGCCTCGCTAAATTTGTAGGGCTTTAAAAGAGCTTCGATTTGAAATATAATAGGCCCAGCAACGATTTCTCGATCAAAAGTTATGGCCGTATTCAGTCACAGTTCTCCGATTTTGTTCCTCCAAAACAGTTGAAAACAAGTGAATTTTGACCTAAAAAATTTGGTTGGGGGGCTTTGCCAAGCTAGATTTGTAGGGCTTTAAAAGAGCTTCGATTTGGTATATTATAGGCCCGGAAACGTTTTCTCGATCAAAAGCTATGGCCATATTCAGTCACAGTTATCCGATTCTTTTCCTCTAAAACATATGCAAACAATTAAATTTTTGCTTAAAAATTGTTTTGGTGGGCTTTGCCCCGCCAGATTTGTTGGGCTTTAAAATAGCTTCGATTTTGTATATTATAGGCCCTGCAACGATTTCTGAATCAAAAGTTATGGTCGTATTCAGTCCCAGTTCTCCGATTTTTTTCCTCCAAAACTTATGAAAACAAGTTAACTTTTGCCTAACAAATTTCGGTGGTGGGCTTAGCCCCGGTGAATTTGTAGGGCTTTAAAAGAGCTTCGATTTGGTATATAATAGGCCCCGCAACGATTTCTGGATCAAAAGTTATGACCGCATTCAGTCACAGTTCTCCGATTTTTTTCCTCCAAAACTGATGAAAACAAGTTAATTTTGGTCTAACAAATTGGGTTGGTGGGCTTAGCCCCGCAAAATTTGTAGGGCTTTAAAATAGCTTCGATTTTGTATATAATAGGCCCAACAACGATTTCTGGATCAAAAGTTATAGCCGTATCCAGTCACAGTTCTCCGATATTTTTCCTCCAAAACTATTGAAAACAAGTGAATTTTGGCCAAAAAAATTGCGTTGGGGGGGTTTGCCAACCTAGATTTTTAGGGCTTTAAAAGAGCTTCGATTTGGTATAATATAGGCCCAGCAACGATTTCTGGAACAAAATTTATGGCCGTACTCAGTCACAATTCTCTAATTTTTTTCTCCAAAACTGATGAAAACAAGTGAATTTTCTCCTAACAAATTGGGTTCGTGGGCTTTGCCCTGCTAGATTTGTAAGGCTTTAAAATAGCTTTCATTTGGTATATTATAGGCCCTACAACGATTTCTGGATCAAATGTTATTGCCGTATTCAGTCATAGTTCTCTGATTTTTTTGCTCCAAAACTGATGAAAACAAGTGAATTTTGGCCTAAAAAATTTTTTTGCGGTGCTTTGCCCTGAAAGATTTGTAGGGCTTTAAATGTGCTTCGATTTGGTATATTATAGGCCCAGCAACGATTTCTGGGTCAAAAGTTATGGCCGTATTAAGTCACTGTTCTCCGGTTTTTTTCCTCCAAAACTGATGAAAATAAGTGAAATTTGGCCTAGCAAATTGGGTTGGTGGGCTTTGCCCCGCTATATTTGTAGGGCTTTAAAAGAGCTTCGATTTGGTATATTATAGGCCCAACAACGAATTCTAGATCAAAAGTTATGGCCGTATTCAGTCACAGTTCTCCAATTTTTTTCCTCCAAAACTGATGAAAACAAGTGAATTTTGGCCTAAAAAATTTTGTTGGCGGGCTTAGCCCTGCAAAATTTCTAGGGCTTTAGAAGAGCTTCGATTTGGTATATAATAGGCCCGGCAACGATTTCTGGATCAAAAGTTATTGCCGTATTCAGTCACAGTTCTCCGATTTTTTTCCCCCAAAACTAATGAACACAAGTGAATTTTGGCCTAACAAATTGGGTTGGTGGGCTTTGCCCCGCCAGATTTGTAGGGCTTTAAAATTGCTCAAATTTTGTATATTATACGCCCGGCAACGATTTCTGGATCAAATGTTATGGCCGTGTTCAGTCACAGTTATCCGATTCTTTTCCTCCAAAACTGATGAAAACAAGTGACTTTTGGCCTAGAAAATTGGTTTGGTGGACTTCGCCACGCAAGAGTTGAAGGGCTTTAAAAGAGCTTCGATTTCGTGTATTGTAGGCCCAGCAACGTTTTCTGGATCAAAAGTTATGGCCGTACTCAATCACAGTTATCCGATTCTTTTCCTCCAAAACTGATGAAAACCAGTGAATTTCGGCCAAAAAAATTGGGTTGATGGGCTTTGATCTGCCAGATTTGTAGGGCTTTATAAGAGCTTCGATTTGCTAAATTATAAGCCCAGCAACGATTTCTGGATCAAAAGTTATGGCCGTTTTCAGTAACAGTTCTCTGATTTTTTTCCTTCAAAACTGGTTGAAACAAGTGACTTTTGGCATAAAAATTGGGTTGGTGGACATCGCCCCGCCAGGTTTGTGGGCTTTAAAAGTGCTTTGATTTTGTATATTATAGTCCCAGCAACGACTTCTGGATCAAATGTTATGGCCGTATTCAGTCACAGTTCGCCGATTTTTTTCCTCCAAAACTGATGAAAACAAGTGAATTTTGGCCAAAAAAATTGGTCGTTGGGCTTTGCCCCGCCAGATTTGTAGGGTTTAAAATAACTTCGATTTGGTATATTATAGGCCCAGCAACGATTTCTGGGTCAAAAGTTATGGTCGTATTCCGTCACAGTTCTCCGGTTTTTGTCCTCCAAAACTGATGAAAATAAGTGAATTTTGGCCTAAGATATTGGGTTAATGTGCTTTGCCCCACTAGATTTATAGGGCTTTAAAAGAGCTTCGATTCGGTATATTAGAGTCCCGGCAACGATTTCTGGGTCTAAAGTTATGGCCGTATTCAGTCACAGTAATCTGATTCATTACCTCCAAAATTGATGAAAACAAGCTAATTTTGCCCTAAAAAATTGGGTTGGTGGGCTTTGCCCCGCTAGCTTTGTAGGGCTTTAAAAGAGCTTCGATTTGGTATATTATAGGCCCAGCAACGATTTCTGGATCAAAAGTTATGACCGTATTCAGTCACAGTTCTCCGATTTTTTTCTCCAAAACTGATGGAAACATGTGAATTTTGGCCTAACAAATTGGGTTGGGTGGCTTTGCCCCGCTAGATTTGTAGGGGTTTAAAAGTGCTTAGATTTGGTATATTATATGCCCAGAAACGATTTCTAGATCAAAAGTTTTGGCCCTATTCAATGACAGTTATCCGATTCTTTTCCTCCAAAACTGATGAAAACAAGTGAAATTTGGCCTAAAAAATTGGGTTGGTGGGCTTTGCCCTGCCAGATTTGTAGGGCTTTAAAAGAGCTTTGATTTGGTATATTATAGGCCTAGCAACTATTTCTGGGTCAAAAGTTATGGTCGTATTCAGTCACAGTTCTCCGATTTTTGTCCTCCAAAACTGATGAAAACAAGTGAATTTTGGCCTATGAAATTGGGTTGGTGTGCTTTGCCCCACTAGATTTATAGGGCTTTGAAAGAGCTTCGATTTGGTATATTAGAGTCCCAGCAACGATTTCTGGGTCAAAAGTTATGGCCGTATTCAGTAACAGTAATCTGATTCATTACCTCCAAAATTGATGAAAACAAGCCAATTTTGCCCTAAAAAATTGGGTTCGTGGGCTTTGCCCCGCTAGCTTTGTAGGGCTTTAAAAGAGCTTCGATTTGGTATATTATAGGCCCAGCAACGATTTCTGGATCAAAAGTTATGGCCGTATTCAGTCACAGTTCTCTGATTTTTTTCTCCAAAACTGATGGAAACATGTGAATTTTGGCCTAACAAATTGGGTTGGGCGGCTTTGCCCCGCTAGATTTGTAGGGGTTTAAAAGTGCTTTGATTTGGTATACTATATGCCTAGAAACGATTTCTGGATCAAAAGTTTTGGCCCTAGTCAATGACAGTTATCCGATTCTTTTCCTCCAAAACTGATGAAAACAAGTGAAATTTGGCCTAAAAAATTGGGTTGGTGGGCTTTGCCCTGCCAGGTTTGTAGGGCTTTAAAAGAGCTTTGATTTGGTATATTATAGGCCTAGCAACTATTTCTGGGTCAAAAGTTATGGCCGTATTCAATCACAGTTCTCCGGTTTTTGTCCTCCAAAAGTGAATTTTGGCCTAAGAAATTGGGTTGGTGTGCTTTGCCCCACTAGATTTATAGGGCTTTAAAAGAGCTTCGATTTGGAATATTAGAGTCCCAGCAACGATTTCTGGGTCAAAAGTTGTTGCCGTATTCAGTCATAGTTCTTCGATTTTTTTCCTCCAAAAAGTATGAAAAGAAGTGAATTTTGGCCAAAAAAATTGGTCGTCGGGCTTCACCCCGACAGATTTCTAGAGCTTTAAAATAGCTTTGATGTTGTATATTATTGGCCCAGCAACGATTTCTGAATCAAAAGTTATGGCCGTATTCATTCACAGCTATCCGATTCTTCTCCTCCAAAACTGATGAAATCAAGTGACTTTTGGCCTAGAAAATTGGGTTGGTGGACTTCGCCACGCAAGAGTTGAAGGGCTTTAAAATAGCTTCGATTTTGTATATTATAGGCCCGGTAACGTTTTCTGGATCAAAAGTTATGGCCGTATTCAGTCACAGTTCGCCGATTTCTTTCCTCCAATATAGATGAAAACCAGTAAATTTTGGCCTAAAAAATTGGGTTGTTGGGCTTTGCCCAGCCAGATTTGTAGGGCCTTATTAGAGCTTCGATTTGGTAAATTATAGGCCCAGCAACGATTTCTAGATCAAAAGTTATGGCCGTATTCAGTCACAGTTCTCCGATTTTTTCCCTCCAAAACTGATGAGAACAAGTGACTTTTGACGTAAAAATTGGGTTGGTGGACATCGCCCCGCCAGATTTGTAGGGCATTAAAAGTGCTTCGATTTTGTATATTATATTCCCTGTAACGATTTCTGGGTCAAAAGTTATGGCCGTATCCAGTCACGGTTCACCCATTTTTTTCCTCCAAAAAGTATGAAAACTTGTGAATTTTGGCCAAAAAAATTGGTCGTCGGGCTTCACCCCACCAGATTTGTAGAGCTTTAAAATAACTTCGATTTGGTATATTATAGGCCCAGCAACGATTTCTGGATCAAAAGTTATGGCCGTATTCAGTCACAGTAATCTGATTCATTACCTCCAAAATTGATGAAAACAAGCTAATTTTGCCCTAAAAAATAGGGTTAGTGGGCTTCGCCACGCTAGATCTGTAGGGCTTTAAAAGAGCTTCGATTTGGTATCTCATAGGCCCAGCAACGATTTCTGCATCAAAACTTAATGCCGTACTCAGTTACAATTCTCTAATTTTTTTTTCCAAAACTGATGAAAGCCAGTGAATTTTGTCCAAACAAATTGGGTTCCTGGACTTTGCAATGCCAGATTTCTAGGGCTTTAAAGGAGCACCGATTTGGTATAATATAGGCCCAACAACGAATTCTGGATCAAAAGTTAGGGCCGTATTCAATCACAGTTCTCCGATTTTCTTCCTCTAAAACTGTTGAAAACAATTGAATTTTTGCCTAAAAAATTTTTTTGGTGAGCTTTGCCCCACCAGATTTGTAGGGCTTTAAAATAGCTTCGGTTTGGTTTATTATAGGCCCTGCAATGATTTTTGGATCAAAAGTTATGGCTGTATTCAGTCACAGTTCTCCGATTTTTTTCCTCCAAAACTAATGAAAACAAGTTAATTTTGGCCTAATAAATCTGGTTGGTCGGCTTAGCCCCGCTAAATTTGTAGGGCTTTAAAAGAGCTTCGATTTGGTATATAATAGGCCCAGCAACGATTTCTGAATCAAAAGTTATGGCCGTATTCAGTCACAGTTCTCCGATTTTTTTCCTCCAAAGCTGATGAAAACAAATTAATTTTGGCCTAACAAATTGGGTTGGTGGGCTTAGCACTGCCAGATTTGTAGGGCTTTAAAAGAGCTTCGATTTGGTATATTATAGGCCCAGCAACGATTTCTGGATCAAAAGTTATGGCTGTATTCAGTCAAAGTTCGCCGATTTTTTTTCCTCCAAAACGAATGAAAACAAGTGAATTTTGGCCTAACAAATTAGGTTGGTGGGCTTTGCCCCGCTAGATTTCTAGGGTTTTAAAAGAGCTTAGATATTGTATATTATAGGCCCAGAAACGATTTCTGGATCAAAAGTTATGGCCATATTCAGTCAAAGTTATACGAATATTTTCATCCAAAACTGATGAAAACAAGTGAATTTTGACCTAACAAATTGGGTTGGAAGGCTTTGGCCCGCTAGATTTGTAGGGCTTTAAAAGTGCTTCGATTTGGTATCTTATAGGCCCAACAACGATTTCTGAGTCAAAAGTTATGGCCGTATTCAGTCACAGTTCTCCGGTTTTTTTCCTCCAAAACTGATGAAAATAAGTGAAATTTGGCCTAGCAAATTGGGTTGGTGGGCTTTGCCCTACAAATTTGTAGGGCCTTAAAAAAGCTTCGATTTGGTATATTATAGGCCCAGCAACGAATTCTGGATCAAAAGTTATGGCCGTATCCAGTCACAGTTCTCCGATTTTTTTCCTCCAAAACTGATGAAAACAAGTGAATTTTTGCCTAACAAATTTTGTTGGCGGGCTTAGCCCCGCTAAATTTTTAGGCCTTTAAAAGAGCTTCGATTTGGTATATAATAGGCCCGCCAACGATTTCTGGATCAAAAGTTATGGCCGTATCCAGTCACAGTTCTCCGATTTTTTTCCTCCAAAACTGATGAAAACAAGTGAATTTTTGCCTAACAAATTTTGTTGGCGGGCTTAGCCCCGCTAAACTTTTAGGCCTTTAAAAGAGCTTCGATTTGGTATATAATAGGCCCGCCAACGATTTCTGGATCAAAAGTTATGGCCGTATTCAGTCACAGTTCTCCGATTTTTTTCCTCCAAAACTGATGAAAACAAGTGAATTTTGGCCTGAAAAGTTGGGTTGGGGGGCATTGCCAAGCTAGATTTGTAGGGTTTTAAAAGAGCTTCGATTTGGTATATTATAGGCTCAGAAACGATTTCTGGATCAAAAGTTTTGGCCATATTCAGTCACAGTTATCCGATTCTTATTGTCCAAAACTGATGAAAACAAGTGAAATTTGGCCTAAAAAATTGGGTTGGCGGGCTTTGCCCTTCCAGATTTTTAGGGCTTTAAAAGAACTTCGATTTGGTATATTATAGGCCCGGCAACGATTTCTGGGGCATTAGTTATGGCCGTATTCAGTCACAATTCTCCGATTTTTTTCATCCAAAAGTTTTGAAAACAAGTGAATTTTGGCCTAACACATTGGGTTGGTGGGCTTTGCCCAGCTAAATTTGTAGGGCTTTAAAAGAGCTTCGATTTGGTAGATAATAGGCCCCGCAACGATTTCTGGATCAAAAGTTTTGGCCATATTCAGTCACACTTATCCGATTCTTTTCCTCCAAAACTGATGAAAACAAGTGAAATTTGGCCTAAAAAATTGGGTTTGTGCGCTTTGCCCCGCTTAGATTTGTAGGGCTTTAAAAAAGCTTCGATTTGGTATAATACATTCCCAGCAACGATTTCTAGGTCAAAAGTTTTGGCCGTATTAAGTCACAGTTCTCCGATTTTTTTCCTCCAAAAAGTATGAAAACAAGTGAATTTTGGCCAAAAAATTTGGTCGTCGAGCTTCACCCTTCCAGATTTGTAGAGCTTTAAAATAGCTACGATTTGGTATATTGTTGGCCCAGCAACGATTTCTGGATCAAAAGTTATGGCCGTATTCAGTCACAGTTCTCCGGTTTTTTTTCTTCCAAACTGATAAAAACAAGTGAATTTTGGCCTAGCAAATTGGGTTGGTGGGCTTTGCCCGCTAGATTTGTAGGGCTTTAAGAGAGCTTCAATTTGGTATATTATAGGCCCAGCTACGATTTCTGGATCAAAAGTTATGGCCGTATTCAGTCTCTGTTCTCCAATTTTTTTCCTCCCAAAGTTATGAAATCAAGTGAATTTTGGCCTAACAAATTGGGTTGGTGGGCTTTGCCCCGTTAAATTTGTAGGGCTTTAAAAGAGCTTCGATTTGGTATATTTTAGGCCCAGCAACGATTTCTGGGTCAAAAGTTACGGCCGTATTCAGTCACAGTTCTCCGGTTTTTTTCCTCCAAAACTGAAGAAAACCAGTGAATTTTGGCCTAAGAAATTGGGTTGGTGTGCTTTGCCCCACTAGATTTGTATGGCTTTAAAAGAGCTTCGATTTGGTATACTATTGGCCCAGCAACGATTTCTGGATCAAAAGTTATGGTCGTATTCAATCACAGTTATCCGATACTTTTCCTCTAAAACTGATGAAAACCAGTGACTTTCGCCCAAAAAATTGGGTTGATGGGCTTTGCCCTGCCAGATTTGTAGGGCTTTATAAGAGCTTCGATTTGGTAAATTATAGGCCCAACAACGATTTCTGGATCAAAAGTTATGGCCGTATTCAGTCACAGTTCTCCGATTTTTTTCCTCCAAAACTGATGAAAATAAGTGAAATTTAGCCTAGCAAACTGGGTTTGTACGCTTCGCCACGCTAGATTTGTAAGGCTTTAAAATAGCTTCGATTTGGTATATTATAGGCCCTACAAGGATTTCTGGATCAAAAGTTATGGCCGTATTCAGTCACAGTTCTCCGATTTTTTTACTCCAAAACTAAAGAAAACAAGCGAATTTTGGCCTAAAAAATTTGTTTGGGGTGCTTTGCCCTACAAGATTTGTAGGGTTTTAAAAGAGCTTCGATTTGGTATATTGTAGGCCCAGAAACGATTTCTGGATCAAAAGTTATGGCCATATTCAGTCACAATTATCCGATTATTTTCCTCCAAAACTGATGAAAACAATTGAATTTTGGCCTCACAAATTGGGTTCGTGGGCTTTAACCCGCCAAATTTGTAGGGTTTTAAAAGAGCTTCGATTTGGTATATTATAGGCCCAGAAACGATTTCTGGATCAAAAGTTATGACCATATTCAGTCATAGTTATCCGATTATTTTCCTCCAAAACTGATGAAAACAAGTGAATTTTGACCTAACAAATTGGGTTGGTGGTCTTTGCCCCGCAAGATTTGTAGGGCTTTAAAAGTGATTCGATTTGGTATATTATAGGCCCAGCAACGATTTCTGGGTCAAAAGTTATGGCCGTATTCAGTCACAGTTCTCCGGTTTTTTTCCTCCAAAACTGTTGAAAACAAGTGAATTTTGACCTAACAAATTGTGTTCGTGGGCTTGGCCCCGCTAGATTTTTAAGCCTTTAAAATAGCTTCGATTTGGTATATTATAGGCCCTACAACGATTTCTGGATCAAAAGTTATGGCCGTAGTCAGTCACAGTTCTCTGATTTTTTTACTCCAAAACTAAAGAAAACAAGCGAATTTTGGCCTAAAAAATTTGTTTGGGGTGATTTGCCCAACATGATTTGTAGGGTTTTAAAAGAGCTTCGATTTGGTATATTATTGGCCCAGAAACTATTTCTGGATCTAAAGTTATGGTCATATTCAGTCACAATTATCCGATTATTTTCCTCCAAAACTGATGAAAACAAGTGAATTTTGGCCTAACAAATTGGGATGGTGGGCTTTGCCCCTCCAGATTTGTACGGCATTAAAAGAGCTTTGATTTGGTATATTATTGGCCCAGCAACGAATTCTGGATCAAAAGTTATGGCCTTATTCAATCACAGTTATCCGAATTTCTTCCTCCAAAACTGATCAAAACAAGTGAATTTTGGCCTAACAAATTTAGTTGGCAGACTTAGCCCAGCTAAATTTTTAGGGCTTTAATAGAGCTTCGATTTGGTAAATAATAGGCCCGCCAACGATTTCTGGATCAAAAGTTACGGCCGTATTCAGTCACAGTTCTCAAATTTTTTTCCTCCAAAACTGATGAAAACAAGTGAATTTTGGCCTAAAAAATTGGGTTGGGGGGCATTGTCCCGGTAGATTTGTAGGGTCTTAAAAGAGCTTCGATTTGGTATATTATAGGCCCAGAAATGATTTCTGGATCAAATGTTTTGGCCATATTCAGTCACAGTTATCCGGCTCTTTTCCTCCAAAACTGATGAAAACAAGTGAAATTTGGCCTAAAAAATTGGGTTGGTGGGAGAGTAGGGCTTTAAAAGAGCTTCGATTTGGTATATTACAGGCCCGGCAACGATTTCTGGGTCAAAAGTTATTGCCGTATTCAGTCACAGTTCTCCGGTTATTTTCTTCCAAAACTGATAAAAACAAATGAATTTTGGCCTAGCAAATTGCGTTGGTGGGCTTTGCCCCGCTTGATTTGTGTGGCTTTAAGAGAGCTTCGATTTGGTATATTATAGGCCCAGCAACGATTTCTGGATCAAAAGTTATGGCAGTATGCAGTCACAGTTCTCTGATTTTTTTCCTCCAAAACTGATGAAAACAAGTGAATTTTTGCCTAACAAATTGGGTTGGCGGGCATAGCCCCGCTAAATTTGTAGGGCTTCAAAAGAGCTTCGATTTGGTATATAATAGGCCCAGCAACGATTTCTGGATCAAAAGTTACGCCCGTATTCAGTCTCAATTCTCCGATTTTCTTCCTCCAAAACTGATAAAAACAAATGAATTTTGGCCTAGCAAATTGCGTTGGTGGGCTTTGCCCCGCTTGATTTGTGTGGCTTTAAGAGAGCTTCGATTTGGTATATTATAGGCCCAGCAACGATTTCTGGATCAAAGTTATGGCAGTATGCAGTCACAGTTCTCCGATTTTTTTCCTCCAAAACTGATGAAAACAAGTGAATTTTTGCCTAACAAATTGGGTTGGCGGGCATAGCCCCGCTAAATTTGTAGGGCTTCAAAAGAGCTTCGATTTGGTATATAATAGGCCCGGCAACGATTTCTGGATCAAAAGTTACGCCCGTATTCAGTCTCAGTTCTTCGATTTTTTTCCTCCAAAAGTTATGAAAACAAGTGAATTTTGGCCTAACAAATTGGGTTGGTGGGCTTAGCCCCGCAAAATTTGTAGGGCTTTAAAAGAGCTTCGATTTGGTAAATAATAGGCCCCACAATGATTTCTAGATCAAAAGTTATGGCCGTATTCAGTCACAGTTCTCTGATTTTTTTTTCCTCCAAAACTGATGAAAACAAGTGAATTTCGGCCTGAAAATTGGGTTGGGGCGCTTTGCCCTGCTAGATTTTTAGGATTTTAAAATAGCTTCGACTTGGTATATTATAGGCCTAGAGACGATTTCTGGATCAAAAGTTATGGCAATATTCAGTCACAGTTATCCGATTCTTTTCCACCAAAACTGATGAAAACAA
>JABXEQ010000115.1:0-17709 GCA_012066045.3 Morus alba | reverse complement strand
CAAAGACTCTCTCCTAGGGTTTTCAATAATATCCTTATATAGGAGAAAATTCAAAAACTCAAACCCTAGATGGGATTTTTCGAATTTCTCCTTAACCCTAGGGTTGAAATCAAAATCCTACATGGCTTAGGGATTTCCCAATTTCCTTCCCTATTTTGAGCAAAATTCAAAATCCCCTTAAGGCAAAGGATTTCGAATTTTCCCAAAATAAAATCTCACTTTTCTTTAGTTGCCAAATAAAATCATGTTTAATTTCATTTTGAATTTTAAATTAATCTCCATTAATTTCAAAATTCAAAACTCATTCTTTTATTTTTTCAATTATCAAATAAATGAAAAATAACACAATAATTAAACATAATTATCGATTTACTTTTTTCCCATTTATTAGAGCTAGCCTTGAGATCAATGGACCCACATGAACAAAGCTATGGAATTACAATATTAAACTAACTCATCCCTATAAGTTATCGACATATTTAATTCCGACATCGCATAACTCCACTAAAAAGTTCGATGCGAATAATCTCTCGATTCATGTGCGCTAATTTTTCTTTTGGTGTTGATACAATTTATCACACGGTCCACACAGTGTAAATGCATTA
Source organism: Morus alba (assembly GCA_012066045.3). NCBI lineage: Eukaryota > Viridiplantae > Streptophyta > Magnoliopsida > Rosales > Moraceae > Morus > Morus alba. Next base: position 17,104 of record JABXEQ010000115.1, on the reverse strand, counting down.
TTATCCTTCAGAAATATCGGTTGATCGAGAATGGTGTATATAATATTACCGTTTTACCATTCTAATCATTATTTCCTCAACTCCTTTATATGATTTGTGAATAAGAAAGACAAACGTTAAGTAAGATGTCTCTACACATGTTTACGATGTCTTAATCAATGAATATCATCATTGAATACCAGGGCCCCGGTTTATTTATTCACACACCCACAATAAAGCATGAGGTGATATTATTTTTACGATTCCATATCTGTGAATCACATAACTCCAACTTAATATTGTCATGATCCCAATGACCAGAGATGTCGTTCAATGAATCGAAACTAACCTCATTGGCGAATCAAAGATCATGAGATACTAAGTTGAGCTACGATTCACTTCAGATTAAGATAATTATACAAATATACTTAAGTTGTGATGATTAGGTTTAGAGTTGTGTAAACGGTTTTTACTCTAACCTAATCAGTCATGGTCTATTCAACATGTTGCGAGCATGTCTAGATCAACCACGAGTCCAACTCCCATGCCCCGAGACCAAAGCATCACATGGTTCGATCTACAGGTCATAATCGGATTCGATTGCCCAATCAATCCTAAGACTGCGAATATCTATTTTAAACCATGTCCGAAGAGTTTGTCGGCGAGGGTTCCCCGACTCTTCTTTCGTTAGTAACAGTTTATGGACTAAACAATATCATAAACACTCTTGAGTATGTGTCAAAACATAACTTTATCTTATTTTATAAAATCGACAAAATAATAATGTCTTACATTTGTCATTTCATAAATAACAAATTACATCCCACTTTATGGACACATTTCCAACAAACTCCCACTTGGACTTAAAGTAGGTGTGTACAATCTCGCATGCCCAAACCTTCCAGATGCGTATCGAAGACTTTACCGGATAAAGCCTTTGTAAACGGATCGGCTAAGTTGTCATGTGTTGATATCTTTGTCACTTCAACATCGCCTCTTTGTACAATCTCACGGATGAGGTGGTATTTCCGCTCTATGTGCTTGGACCTTTTATGGCTTCTAGGCTCCTTAGAGTTTACTCATTACTTATTATGTCTGATGCCATGGGCCTATCGACTTCGGAACAACTTCCAAGAAACAAGGAACTTTTAAGCCATCACACCTCTTTAGCGACTTCACAAGCTGCCACATATCGACCTCCATGGTGGAGTCGACTATGCAAGTCTGCGCTTGATGCTCCTCCATACCACGAACCTCCATTCAGGGACAAACATCGATCACAAGTGGATTTCTGGAATCCTTATCCGATTGGAAATCGGAATCAGGGTATATCCGTCCATATTCAGGTTCGTACCTGAATATACAAGCATATAGTTCCTCGTTCTCCTAAGATACTTGAGGATATGCTTTTCGACAACTCCAAAGCTCGGGTCGGGGTTTGGTAGAATCTACTCACTCACGCCCTCTGCGTAGCATATGCTCCCCGTGCAGTGCAAGCATTTACATGAGGCTTCCCGCTGAGCGTGGCGTGAACTCGGCTCATGTCTTCCTCTTCTTGAGGAGTCTTGGGAGACTGCCCTTAGAGAGGATACTCCATGCTCAAGGGTAGATAACCCTTTTGGAGTTTTGCATAGCGAATCGGTCCATTACCTTATCGATGTAGGATGCTTGAGACGAGGCCAATTGTTTGTTCTTCCGATCTCGAAAGATCCCAATTCCCAAAACATAGGCAGCTTCTCCTAGATCCTTCATGTCAAACCGCTGCGAGCCGAGCTTAACCTCGCTTAGTCTTCCTACATCATTCCCAATGAGTAGTATGTCATCTACATATAAGACTAAGAAAACCACTTTGCCTTCTTGTATCGACTATACACACAAGGCTCATCCATTGACCGAACAAAACCATAAGTTTTAACAGCCTCATCGAACTGATATTCCATGATCTGATGTTCGCTGATCCATAAATGGACTTCGCAATTTGCAAACCTTTTCTTCTAGACCCTTTTCAATGAATCCATCTGGTTGTGCCATGTAAATGCGCTCATCCGCATTGCCATTCGAAAAAGTCATCTTTACATCCATCCTCGCCGATTTCATAATCTAAAGCGGCAGAATGGATAGAAGAATTCGGATGGATTTAAGCATGGCTACCGGAGAGAAGGTATCCTCATAGTCGATGCCTTCTTTCCGGTTTAGCCCTTGGCTACCAAATTTGCTTTGAATGTCTCTACATTCCCATCCGGACCCTCTTCTTCTTGTAGATCCATTTACACCCTACGGGTTTTACCCCTTCGGGAGGATCTACTAGAGTCCATACGCCATTTTTATACATCGATTGTATTTGGCGTCCATGGCTTCATGCCATAGGTTTGTTCGAACTTTCCATGGCCTGCAAGTAGGAGACAGGTTCGTCGATGTCTAAATCTGAGGCGCATATAATGCGTCTCCATAAGACATGTACCTATCGGGTTGTCTCACAACCCTCCCACTACGTCGAGGCTCCACCGGGTGTTAGTTCTTGTTGTGGTTCATCATTTGTCGGTTCGGGGAATAGATTGCGGATATGTTGCATGAACATTTTCACCAATCAATTCCTCAAGTACAAGCTTGCTTCTTGGCTTCATATTCTTTATAAAATCCTCTTCCAGAAAAGCGAGCATTCGTCTTGGCGAATGTTTTCCGATCGATGGGACTATAAAAGATATAGCCTTTTGTTCCTTTGGGATATCCTACAAATAGGCACGATTACGAACGACTAGTCACTTTACCCGGTCTTCTTTCTAAGCACATGTGCCGGACAACCCCATATTACGGTGTGACCAAGAGATGACTTCTTGCCACTCCATCTTTCATATGGAGTTCAGTCTTGCCTTAGATGGAACTTGGTTGAGAATGTATCTTCTTTGTTTCAAGGCATATCCCCAAAAGGAATCTGGAAGAGATGAGTAACTCATCATTGATCTAACCATGTCTAATAGAGTTCGATTCCTTCTCTCGGACCACGCCATTCTGCGAGGAGTACCGGCGGCGGTCGGTTGAGAAAAATATACCTTCTTCCTTAAGAAAGTCTTGAACTCTCCCAAAGAAGTATTCACCACCACGATCGGATCGTAGTGTTTTGATCTGTTTATCTAATTGCTTTTCAACCAAGGCCTTGAATTCTTTGAACTTTTCAAAAGTTTCGGACTTTTGACGCATTAGATAAATATGACCAAAACGAGAATAGTCATCGATGAAGGTTATGAAATATTCATATCCTCCTCTTGCTTGGATATTGAATGGCCCACATACATCACTATGTACGAGTTCTAGGCATTCATCGACTCTATTACCCTTTCTTTGAAAAGGGTCTCTTGGTCATTTTTCCTTCTATGCAGGGATTCACATGTAGGTAGTGAGCCTATACTTAAGGTTTGCAAGGGACCGTCTCTTACCAACCTTTTTAATCTTGTCAAGGCCAATATGTCCAAGACGTAGATGCCATTTGTAGGTTTGATCAATTGAGTCTAACCTCAATCTCTTACTTTCTCTCATTGAATCATCATTCAATTCGATTATCATAAATCGTTGGAATATTTGGTTTAACGTAGAAATGTTTGTTTATCATGACCGTAGAAGTAATCATGAAGCCATTCTTTAGAATCTGAATAACATCATTATTAAAATCCAAAGAATATCCTTGCTCAATCAAACGAGCCCACGAAATAAGGTTTTTCCCAAAACCGGGACATAATAAACATTGTTCAAAACAATAAAACTGTTCTCAAAAATTAATTTAATACTTCCAACGGTACTCTTGTCGATCTTGATGCTCCATTCCCCAGCGGAAGTTGAACTCGTCCTTGCTAAGCCTTTTGTTTTCCCCGAACCCTGCAGAGAACAACAAACATGATTAGTGGCTCCAGTCTACAATCCAACAAAAAGTAGAGTCACCACAAAACAGGCTTCGGTAACAAGCAATGTACCTTTAGCTTTGACCTCCTTGAGGTATGTAGGACGATTGCGTTTCCGGTGGCGGACATTCCAAATGGTGACATTTGTCGATACTCTTGTCTACCTTTGCAGTTCTTGCCTTTCGCAGCCGGCTTCTTCTTGTTCTGCGGGCTTTCTCCATTTCTTGACACCAGAGGTGGAAGGCTTTGCTTGACAAGGTTAGCCTCTCCGTTCCTCTTTTTGCCTTTAAGCAGATGAGTTTCCCATGAGTTTGAAGCTCCTTCATGAGTTCAGGGGTGAATAACTCAACTTATTCATAGAGTAGTTGAGTTTGAAGTTGTCAAACATCTCCGGGAGAGTCTCTAGGATCATATCCACTTGAGTCTCTCCATCTATTTCAGACTCCCATGAGCTCCATCTCATTCGGGTGACTTATGATCAATAGCATATGGTCCCGAACAGAGTGCCGGTTTCATCCGGCGGTTCATGAAGTTACGCGCCTTGCGGCTTGCTTGGCTTGATTTTACCACGGCTTCCGAACATTTTAGATCTTGTAGATCATATCTGCGGTAGTCGGCATGTTCAATGTTCTTGTTGCAACACATTGCTAATTGATGCTAAAATATAGCACCTAGCAATCTCATCGAGCGCATCCAAGCGGTTGTATCGTCTCGCTCTTCTTGAGTCGAATCATCATTCGGCTCAAGAGGACAGGGGTGGTGAGCACATGCTTGTGCTTGTCTACCGTCAACACGATATCGAGGTTACGTTTCCAATCAACGTAATTTTCACCCACTAGTTTGTTTGTACTAAGAATTTGCGCGATCGATATAAAGACATAATTCTTTGAAAAATAAATAAAGTGTTGGTAATTTGCTTATATTTAAGAGAAGTATGATGCATGAATGCAAATACTTAAACATAAATAAAATCCTAAAAAAATGTTTCATCTATGGTGTTGCGATCATAAACGGCAACACGTCCCACCTAGGGGTGGTGTCCATGAAGCCTCCTATCGCATCGAGACTCCTCTCGTTTGGTCCACTTTACAAGATGTCTCTACATCTAGTGCAACCAATCACCATCTTTTTGGTCACCTTTGATCCATTGCCTAGCTCCTATGGGAGATTACAATGATCTTTAGTCTAAGTGTTTAACCGACTAATCGACTCTAGAGGTTGTTATGAACTAACGATCCATCTAGGGATGGTCTCGCCTCACTACTTCCTTTTTCGAGTCTTATCTTCTATAAGCAACCTGATGACTCCTTAGCGACATGTTTCATGGGTTTCTCCCATTGAAGTGAGGACCACTATGGTGGTTCTTAACCTATCCACATGTCACGATCAGGCTAAAGTCGGAGACCTTGGGAACGTTTCAACGCAAACGACCCTCCCACTTAGCTTTTTGAAAAATGGATTTTGTTTTGAAATTAAGTCCAATTAATAATTCAACAAAATTATAACCCTTATAAATTTGTTGTATTTTATAACTCTTTATAAAATTTACCCATTGCATTTATTATTATAACAATTTATAATATTAAACTACAATGATGCATGAACATGCTTGCATGGCAATTTGATATTGGCATCTCTATATCCTATATGGCATGTTATAATGATGCGAGATTAAACAATAAATCATACATTTACAATTTAACCTCTCTATGGCTCATTTCTAATTACAACCCATAAAAACAAATGAAAATAATTACAATAATTTTCTTCATCTTGTCTTCTTGGCATCTTCTCAATTTTCTCTTCTCTTGATCCTGAAAAGTGAAAATAAAAAAAATATTTTTTTTTTTTTTTGGGCTGGGCCGGGACAATCTGGGCCCACCTTCTCTCGGTGGGGCAGGCCACACTTTGGCGAAGATGGGCTGCCAGGCCCGAGGCGGGGCCTTGCTCCCATTGCTTGGGCGGGCCCTTGCAGGCAAGGCCGTGGGCGGGCTGTGGCCTTGCAGGCAAGGCACATGGCGGGGCACAGGCCCTTGCTGGGCAAGGCCTGTGGCCGTGCTGGGCGGGGCTGCGGCAGGCCCTTGCCTGGGCAAGGCACCTGGCCCGGCAAGGCCATCGGCACTGCCCCCTTTGGCCCTGCCTGGGCCATCGGCCTAACTGCAAGGCCATCGGCCGGCCTGGCTCTGCTGGGCGGGCCTGCGCTAGGGTTTCAGAAACCCTAGCGCATACTAGGTTTCGAAACCCTAGTTCTGCTGCCATGCCTGCCCAAAACCCGGGGAAGGGTTTGGCGGCTGGAGCTTGTATGGAGGTCGGAGTCGCAGGGCGGCGGCAGCGTCTTGTGACGGCGGCGGCGGCGGCGGCGGCACAAAAAAATATTTTCCGGAAATTTAAATTACAAAATTTCCTATGCCCTTTAATGGCTTACATTATTTTCTAGAGAAAAACATAAACCACCAACATGGTGTAATTAAAAACCTAGAGCCAATCGATCGGGATCCAATCACATATTCAATCAAAACAATTTTGAATTCATCATATATTCATGCAAGATGCCAATATCAACACATATCATACATTCAATCGCATAAACATAAATCATGCATGATCAATAGCCCTAGGCTCGATACCAATTGTAGGATCTTATTGTGATTTATATATGAAAAATCATTTGAACAACAACAATATTGTAGGCGGAATTTCAAAAATTTTATCATATCCATTTAATTCATAATTAAACGTAAACCACAACGAGAGATGCATGCATGATATATGTTTATGGACAAAGGATTAGAAAAATCTCACATACCTTTGTGACGATTGAATTAATTGACCGCAAGGATCTTGTCTCACTATCTCACGTTCCAAGATGGAGAATTGCCGTGAAACAAGATCGTTGTTTATTGTCACGATCACACCAAGAACCACTCGTTGATTCAAGGCTATGTCTCTACAATTTTTAGGATGAGAGAGTGGGCTCTTTTTCAAAAACCTAAGGAAACTTTTTCCTTCTATTTTGTCTCTACAAAATCCGGCCACCCTAAGGAAAGTGTGATCTCTTTTCTTTTCTCCAAAAGACTCTCTCCCTAGGGTTTTCAATAATATCCTTATATAGGAGAAAATTCAAAAACTCAAACCCTAGATGGGATTTTCGAATTTCTCCTTAACCCTAGGGTTGAAATCCGAAAATCCCTTCATGGCTTAGGGTTTCCGAATTTCCTTCCCTATTTTGAGCAAAATTCAAAATCCCCTTAAGGCAAGGGATTTCCGAATTTTCCCAAAATAAAATCTCACTTTTCTCTTTCCTTTAGTTGCCAAATAAAATCATGTTTAAATTTCATTTTGAATTTTAAATTAATCTCCATTAATTTCAAAATTCAAAACTCATTCTTTTTATTTTTCAATTATCAAATAAATGAAAAATAACACAATGAATTAAACATAATTATCGATTCTGTTTTCCCATTTATTAGAGCTAGCCTTGAGACCGAATGGACCCACATGAACAAAGCTATGGAATTACAATATTCGACTAACTCATCCCTATAAGTTATCGACATATTTAATTCCGACATCGCATAACTCCACTAAAAAGTTCGATGCCGAATAATAATCTCTCGATTCATGTGCGCTAATTTTTCTTTTGGTGTTGATACAATTTATCACACGGTCCACAAATGTAAATGCATTATTATCCTTCAGTAAATATCGGTGATCGAAATGGTGTATATAATATTACCGTTTCACCATTCTAATCATTATTTCCTCAACTCCTTTATATGATTTGTGAATAAGAAAGACAAACGTTAAGTAAGATGTCTCGCACATGTTATGATGTCTTAATCAATGAATATCATCATTGAATACCAGTGCCCTGGTTTATTTATTCACACACCCGTCAATAAAGCATGAGGTGATATTATTTTTACGAATTCTATATCGTGAATCACATAACTCCAACTTAATATTGTCATGATCCCAATGACCGAGATGTCGTTCGATGGAATCGTGACTAACCTCATTGGCGAATCAAAGATCATGAGATACTAAGTTGAGCTACGCATTCACTTGAGGATTAAGATAATTATACAAATATACTTAAGTTGTGATGATTAGGTTTAGAGTTGTGTAAAACGGTTTTTACTCTAACCTAATCGGTCATGGTCTATTCAACATGTTGCGAGCATGTCTAGATCAACCACGAGTCCAACTCCCATGCCCCGAGACCGGCATCACATGGTTCGATCTAACAGTCATAATCGGATTCGATTGCCCAATCAATCCTAAGATCTGCGAATATCTATTTTAAAAGCTGTGTCCAGAAGAGTTTGTCCGGTAGGGTTCCCGACTCTTCTTTCGTTGGTAACAGTTTATGGACTAAGCAATATCATAAACACTCTTGAGTATGTGTCAAAACATAACTTTATCTTATTTTATAAAATCAACAAAATAATAATGTCTTACATTTGTCATTTCATAAATAACAAATTACATCCCACTTTATGGACACATTTCCAACAAAGCATGCTCGCCATTAACGCTTGCCGATGACTTGACTTAGTGCATCTTGCCACCTTGTTTGCTTTTCCGGGATGATAGATGATCTCGAATCATTCCTTTAATGTTCCAATAGATCCGTTCTCATATTCAACTCTTGTGAACTAGTGAAGATGTACTTGAGACTTTGGTGGTCTAGATAGGATCTCACACTTCACTCCATCCTCGTAGTGTCGCCATATTTTCAAACTCGATGCCACCGGGCGAGTTCTAAGTGGTGAGGTGGGTAATTTGTATTAATTACTTGTTGAAGGCATAAGTAATATAGTTATTTTGCATGAGATGGCTTTCCTTTGAGAAAAAGGATGTGAGGTTACAAAATTCCTTTTAAAGCCGGATTTGGAATGGTTTACACTTATTCATTTGTTTATTCATTTTTATATTAAGTATTTCAAATTATATCCATTCATGGGCCTTTCCTTCCGTTTTATGTTTTAAATGTTAAACCCTCCCTTTGAGAATCCCTTCACAAAGCGTTGCATAGTATCTGCTAAACCCGATCAAGAGAGGATTGTGCTCATCCTCACGCTATAAAATTACTAAATTTGATGAAGATTATGGGATCCACTTATTTAATTCCTTGGAAACTAGACTAAAAATTGTACCTTTTCTAATGAAAATTTACATTTGAAAATTTGGCATACAACGATCTCCTTTAATATATCATGGGGGTGGAGCTTGAAGCTCCTCGTGCTCTTCCTTCATTTTGGAGTAAATCGAATGTCATCTATGAAGGGCGATAACATACTTGTCCATTGATCCTTAAATACTCGATTCATCAAGTCCATGAATGTTGTTGGAGCATTGGTCGAGGTCTAAATCGGCATCACGAGGAACTCGTAGTGTCCATAACGAGTCCCACAAAGCCATCCTTGGTACGCCATCTTCCTCTATCCGGGTTGGTGCTACCCCAATGCAAATCGGTCTTGGAAAAATATGCCTAACCCCTTCAATTGGTCGAATAGATCATTGATGCTCGGCCGATCGATACTTGTTCTTGTAAGACCAAGAAGAATTAATTGAGATTAATTAAGGTAATTGAGATTATTAGTGTGCCTAATCTGATTTAATTAATTGAGTTTTAATTAATAAATGTTTACCCGAAATGAGAGTTTAAATAATTCCAAGGTATTTAAATTTTTCACAAGAATTTATTTTAACCCCGTATGTGTATGGGCACATTTCTTTATTTTAAAATATTGTACACATGTCATTTTCATTTTTGTTTTTCCTTTTCTTTCTTTTCCTTTTTTTTTTTCTTTGACACAGGAGCTTCCCGCATCTCTCTCTCTCTCTCCATTCCCATTCTCTCTCTCTCCCATTTTTTGCCCCAAATCAAACGGATTTTTTTGAGCCAAAGACGAGTTTCAAAGTATTTTCAACGGCTAAGAGAAGGATTATCGGTAAGATTACTGAAAGAACCTCTCTTGAATCTCAAGTTTTTAATTTCAAAACTTATTTTGGTTCAAACTGATTTTTGATGATTTTGAGTAAAACTAGAGTAGAAATTGGAGATCTTGGGTTCTTTGGACTTGTTTTAGGACCTAGAACCCAGATCTAGTGGTTTCCCTTTGAAATATTTGGATTTGGGACTGGATTTGCAGGTTTTTAGACTGATTTCCGCGAGCTTCTCTCGTGCAGTCGATACCACCGGTCGACCTGTGCGGTCGATCAGATTGCAGGCTGACCGATCGATCGGTCCGGTCGACCGGTGTGCACACTACCGGTCAACCGGTAGTGTTGCACTGCTTTGTCACCGGTCGACCGGTGCACACGGGTTTGACCCTGTTTGGCCTGAAAAGTGTTGTTTTGACCCCCTTTTGGGAGAACCCAAATTAGCTTCATTTGGGGACTTGGGATGAAAGGATTAGCATTTTTAATCCCGATTTGATATTAAATCCTTGGAATGGAATTTAAAACATGAAAATGGATTATGGCACACTAATTGAAAATCTTGGTACATATGTGAGATCGGATTGCTTTAGGAATGAGAATTGATCCTAAAGTGTTGTCTTGTATCAATGATTCTTTGAGGACTCGACTGAAGGGATTTCGGTGAAGCGGAAGCCGGAAAAAGGCAACGCTAGTCCTGTGTTTGATTGTGCAAGGTAGGATTTCTACCCCTTTTTCCCTTGTGAGCCTGTTTTCAAAGTGTCCTGAGATGTAGGATTTTGGCCTTTAAAATTTTTCATTAAAGAAAGGGATTGGTTTATGAATATTTTAAAGAAAATCAATTTAAAACCGTGGCTTGTTAGTTTATGGAAATCCTTGGCTTGTCCCGTCCATGGAATCCATAGCTTGTCTAGTCATGGAACCTCATGGCTTGGATAATAATCAAAAACAATAGTTCATAATCATATTTAATTTCATAAGGTTAAATGGATGATTTCTTAAGATAAAGATCTTGTGAACTAATACAGAGTCTATTCCATTTAGATAGGATGCGGAGAGTGCATCCTCGGGGCAGAACCCAAACTCGGTCCGGAATGAGGCGATTTACTTGGTAAGGTGAGTAATTTGTACAATTACTTGTTGAAGCCAATTTAGTTATTTCTAATTATATTTCCTTTGAGAAAAAATTGTAAGGTTCCGTCTATCGATGAATGTCTTGTTTATACTTATTCATTTGTTTATTCATTTATATTAAGTATTTCAAATTATATCCTACTAGGCCTTTCGCTCACGGATTTGTGCTTTAAATGTTAAACCCCTCCCAGGGAGACTCGAGGAGTGGTGCATCCTATGAGTTGTATTTTGGATCATGATCAAGTGAGGATTGTGCTCATCCTATTATAAAGTGTAATCAATTTGATGAAGATTATGATAAACTTATTTAATACTTGGATTTACTAGGTACTTGGTTGATGTCTCCGATTCATGAATGTGTATTATGATATCAGATATCCATTAGGGTGGAGCCAATGGTACTCGAGGATAAAGGATTAATTAGTTTATTTGTATTTTAATGCTCTAAGTGTGGGGCCTGGTTGGAGAATTGATCTATATTAATCCCTATATCAAATGGACACTTCCACCCCATTTAAAGGGCGTTTATATCTATAATTTCTTAGGTTAAGAACCCCAGTTTGTACATGGTGTAACATCCGAATCCATAGAATAGTCTAGTTTTATTTAATTAAAGTGTTTAATTGATTATTCCTTCTATTGGAGCTAGACCGGGGTCCATTCCCAACAACCCGTCCAAATTCTACCGGATGCCATGTATGACAAAATTTCAATTTTATGGCCACTAGATTCTAAAATTAAACACTCGGTTAATTAATAGAAAACAATTATTATTTAAATAATGTGATTATTTAAATTTGAATTTAACACATCTAGGGAGGATCCATTTAAACTTATTTGATAAGTTGTTCAATTTAGTACTCAAATTAATTTAAGTTTGACTGGAATTCGAATTTGAAGATGGAAGGTTTAGCAAACTACTAGATAAAGGATAAAATATCTTCCTTCCTTGATCTATAATACAAACCACATTGGTCATAGGGATAAACCCTATTAGTGTGGCCACACCAAGAAAAAGAAGGGAATTCATTTTGTTCCAAATTCAAATAGGAGATAATTAACTAAGTTTAATCTTAGATCCCGAGTTGGATTCCTTTTAAGTTTGAGTTCTAACACATGCTAAATACTATTTTTTGAGACAATTTTCGGACTGCCTTTTTGCCCTAATTTTAGAGGTGGCTGAAATTTCTCTAGAGTAATTTTGAAACAAATTTTCAGCCCTAATGGGATTAGTGGCCTAAATTCTCAAGTAGAGAGGAAGGAAAAATGTTTTCTCCAAAAATTCCACATCGTGCATGCGTTGGTGTTTGTGGAAATTTGAGTGTTTATTGTAACCCGTTTTTGTCTCATGTGTGCCCACACACGTCTTAAATGGATTCTAGGAATTGGCGTGGAAGACATTGGTTTTCTAAACACAAAGCTTTGGAGCAAGGATTGTTCGAGGTCAAAGAACTCAAGTTATCAGCAAAGTGGCCTCCGGTATTTTCAATTGAGTTTTTAATAAATGAATTAATGAGATTAATTTATTCGTGCATAAATTAATATAATCTATAGAGTATCTCAAAGGTTTTATGAAAATTTTTGTTATACGATCCATAAATCATTGGCCTTCTAGGTCACGCCTAATGTTGGTGATAGAGGAAAACAAAAAGTACAGGGACAAGCTTATACCTGGCGGGAGGCGGCCTGGAGGTCGCATCCAAGAACGCGGTGGTTGAGGGTATGATTCTAATCTCTCATTCTTTTGCTCACGTGTTGTTTGATACATGTGCCACACACTCATTTATATCAAGTTCTTTTGTTCGGACTTTAAAACTGAAGAGTGAGAACTTAGAAGTCTTGATGACTTTGAACTCCCCACTGGGATGTGTGGAGGTAATGAGTGTGTGTAAATCGTGTGAAATCATGATTGGTGGTGAGCGATTGAGAGCAAATTTGATTATGCTTCCGATGGACCTGTTTGATGTGGTACTCGGAATGGATTGGCTGTGAGGGTACAGTGCGATTGTCGATTGCTACCATAGGAAGGTGACTTTGGTGACGGATTTTGGAATAGTAATTTCTTATCAGGCATAGATGAAGCCAATCCTTGGGGAAAGACCAAGAAGTACAGTGTTGGGGGACGGAAGAACTTAGCATGTTTCTCTTCCCTTCTTGCCTTAGAAGGTGAACTTGAAATAATCGGAGATAGTGTGGGAATCCACATGGTGGATGAGTTTACAAATGTATTTTTAGAGGAGCTACGGTTTACCGCCGGATCGAGAGATTGAATTCGGTATTGATTTGGTTTCGAATGGCACCTAACTCCATTCCTCCATACCGGATGGCTCGGTGGAGATGAAGGAATTAAGAACGCACTTGAAGAGCTAGCGGAAAAAGGATATATCCGAATAATACTTCTCCTTGGGGTGCACCAGTGCTATTTTTGTGAAGAAGCACGCCGGATTTCTTGGTTATGCATCGATTACCGTCAATTGAACAGGGTGATTTGTGAAGAACAAGTACCCACTTGGGGATCGATGAATTGTTCAATCGGTTGGGTGGATCACGGTTCTACTCTAAGATTGATTTGAGATCTGGGTACCATCTGTTGAAAATCAAGGAGGAAGACATTCCAAGACTACTTTCGAACTCGATGCAGGGCACTTCGAGTTTCTAGTAATGCCGTTTGGGTTGACGAATGCCCTGGCTGCATTCATGGATCTAATGAACCGTGTATTCCAGCCGTACTTGGATCGGTTCGTGATCGTTTTCATTGACAACATATTGGTTTACTCGAAGACTTGGGAAGAACATGCGCAATATTTGAGAATTGTTCTTCAAACTCTTCGAGAACACTAGTTGTATGCTAAGAAGGAGAAGTGCGACTTATGGCTGACAGAAGTGAAGTTCCTTGCGCATGTGATCTCAGGACATGGAATTTCTGTAGATCCTTCTAAGATCGAGACTGTGCTACAGTGGGAAAGGCCGAAGAACGTAGCGGAGATTCACAGTTTTCTCGGACTGGCAGGCTATTACCGGCGTTTTGTGAAGGACTTCTCGAGCATCGCTGGACCGATGACTCGATTGATGAGGAAGGAAGTTAGATTCAAATGAGATCTTAGAATGTGAAAATGCTTTTCGAGAATTGAAGGTCGACCGACAAGTGCACCAGTCTTGACTATTCTTGACAAAGAAGAACCGTATGAGGTGTATAACGATGCCTCGGGGGTGGGCTGGGCTATGTGTTGATGCAGGGGTGGACGCGTTGTAGCTTCGCATCCCAACAACTAAAGCCACATGAACAAAATTACCCCCACTCATGATTTGGAGTCAAGCGGTGATATTTGCTCAAGATATGGATATTTTATCTCTATGGAGCAAAGTTTCAGTCTTTTTTCGACCATAAAAGTTTGAAGTACTTGTTTACTCGAAAGACTTGAATCTCGTGCAAAGAAGATGGGTGGAGTACATGGAAGACTACGACTTCACTCTCCAAGATCATCCTGGAAAAGCTAATGTGGTGGCTGATGCCCTTAGCAGGAAGCCGACGGGGACTCTGGCATCATTAACTTTGGAAGATTGGAAAAGGACTGAAGTGGTGAGTGAGTATGATCTTCAGTTCTACGAAGATTATAACCAGGCTATGATTTATAATCTGGTTTTCACACCGGACATTGTGCAACAAGTTAAGCAGAATCAATGGCAGGATCCACACCTCCAAGGAATTTGGATTCGGATCCAGAATGGAGAGCAATTCGAGGATTGGAGAATCCGGGAGGATGGAGCCTTGTATTTTCGCAACCGACTTGTTTGTTCCTAAGGCATGTGAGGTAAAGAAGAAGATTACGCAAGAGGCACACAAATTGAGGTATGCTATTCATCCGGGAGTACAAAGATGTACCAGACCTAAAAAGACAAGAGATCTTGGTGGAGAGGCATGAAAAGAGACATTCGTGAGTATGTCTCAGAATGTGTGACTTGCCTCAGGATTAAAGCTGAGCACCAGAAGCTAGCGTGAGAGTTGCAACCTCTTCCTGTCCCTGGATGGAAATGGGAGCACATCACCATGGATTTTCTGATGGGGCTACCGAGAACCGAGCTGAAGCACGATGCCATCAGGGTGGTAGTGGACAGGTTGACGAAGTCTGCGCACTTCATACCGTTCCGTGCGACGTATTCTCAGAAGATTCTATCAGAATTGTACCTAGAGTACATCGTGAGGTTACACGGAGTGTCACTGTCTATCACGTCTGATCGTGATACCCGCTTCAATGCACGATATTGGAAGAGTTTCCCGGAAGCCATGGGAACAGATCTGAATTTTAGCACCGCATTTCATCCTCAGACGGATGGACAATCTGAAAGAGTCATTCAGATTCTGGAGGATATGCTTCATGCTTGTATTCTGGAATTTGGTGGGAACTGGAAGAAATACCTGCATCTTGCTGAGTTTGCGTACAATAATAACTATCGTGCCAAGATGGAATGGCACCGCTTGAAGCTACTGATGGTCGCCCTTGTAGGTCACCCGTGTTTGGTTGGAACCAGAGGATCGATCGAGCACTATACCGAAGTCATCAGAGAATAATGAGAAGATAGTTGTGATTCGAGAACGTCTGTTGACAGGTCAAAGTCGTCGAAAAGTTATCTTGACAGAAGGCGTGGCCTTTGAATTCCAAGAAGGCGACTTTGTCTTGTCAAGGTTTCCCCACGTAAGGGAGTTGTTCAATTCGGTGAAAGGGAAACCGTACCAAGGTATGTGGGACCATTCCCGATCGTGCAACGAGTCGGAGTAAGTGCATCGGTTGGCTTTACCGCTGAGAATTATCTCACGCATGATGTGTTTCATGTCTCCATACTTGAAATGTCAACCCGAGCGTGTCAGGTCTGCAGTGGTTTGACGTTCGATACAAAGATGATGTGTCATACGAGGAGGCACCATTCGATTCTTGACCGAAAAAATAAAGAATATGCGTCATCGTGAGATCCCATTAGTGAAAGTATTATGGCAAAGACCGTGGAGTTGAGAAAGCGACATGGGAGCTTGAAACGACGATGCAGGAGCAGTATCCGCATCTGTTTACACTCTGAGGTAGGCTTTAATTTCGGGGACGAAATTGCCTAAGGGGGTCGAAAACAACACCTCAAGAATTAATTGAGATTAATTAAGGTAATTGAGATTATTAGTGTGCCTAATCTGATTTAATTAATTGAGTTTTAATTAATAAATGTTTCTGAAATGAGAGTTTAAATAATTCCAAGGTATTTAAATTTTTCACAGTAATTTATTTTAACCCCAGAAGTGTGTATGGGTGCATTTCTGGACTGTTATTTTAAAATATTGTACACATGTCATTTTCATTTTTCTTTTTCCTTTTCTTTTCTTTTTCCTTTTTCTTTTCTTTCTTTTCTTTCTTTTCTTCCTTCCCGTGCGTCTTTCTCTCTCTCTCTCTCTCTCTCCATTCTCGTGCTCTCTCTCTCCCATTTTTGCCCCAAATCAAACGGATTTTGAGCCAAAGACGAGTTTCAAAGTGTTTTCAACGTCAAGAGAAGGATTCGAGGTAAGATTACTGAAAGAACCTCTCTTGAATCTTAAGTTTTTGAATTTCAAAACTTATTTTGGCTCAAACCCGATTTTTGATGATTTTAAGTAAAACTAGAGTAGAAATTAGAGATCTTGGGTTCTTTGGACTTGTTTTAGGACCAAGAACCCGGCTCTAGTGGTTTCCCTTTGAAATATTTGGATTTGGGACTGGATTTGCAGGTTTTGGATCGATTTCGCGAGCTTCTCTCAAAGAAAATAATTCCACCGGCCGACACATGCGGTCGACCGGATTGCAGGCTAACCGGTCGACCGGTGTACACACTACCGGTCGACCGGTAGTGTTGCACTGCTCAGTCACCGGTCGACCGGTGCACACGGGTTTGACCTTGTTTGGCCTGAAAAGTGTTGTTTTGACCCCTGTTTTCGGGGAGAACCCAAATTAGCTTCATTTGGGGACTTGGGATGAAAGGATTAGCATCTGTAATCCCTAATTTGATATTAAAACCCTTGGAATGGAATTTGAAACATGAAAATGGATTAGGGCACACTAATTGAAAATCTTGGTACATATGTGAGATCGGATTGCTTTAGGAATGAGAATTGATCCTAAAGTGTTGTCTTGTAT
>JABXEQ010000015.1:5585981-5611500 GCA_012066045.3 Morus alba | reverse complement strand
AGGTCTCTAATCTAATGGGTAATTAAATTAGAAATTAAGCACAAAGAGACACAAAAGATTAGAGTATAAAACATTCAATAAGCAAACAGATTCTTAAAATACAACTTTCATTAAATTAGATCATACCCCCCCTAGCATGAGGAGTTTAGCTATCCATGTTCATATTCAAATACACAGTTACAAAAAATACCAAAATCCATAGCTCAAGCAGAAAAATTAAATAATAATTTAAAAATACAAAGGAAGAAAGTAATGAAAAACTCTTGTTGGATAATCTCCTCTGAAGCCTTCAAAGCGCCTTGAATCCCTTGAAAATCTCGGAAAAATCCTTGAACTACAATTTGCTTTTCTATGGTTCTCGGGTTCTTGCCATGTCTCTTAGTTCAATTTTCCGTGTCATCTTCCCCCCTGGTTCTAAAACTTTCTTTTCCTTTTATGTCACATGCACAACCCTCCAAATTCGATAAAGGCGCGCTGCGGCCCATGGGTGTCTTATTTGCACCATCGTCAATGAGGAATTAGGTTTCGGATACGCCCTAAGCCCGGACATGCGCTGCGGCGTGCATCTCAATGACTCTAGGATGCGCCCTAAAGGCGCGCATTAACTAACGCCCTAAAAAGCGGCGAGGCTGTTGGCGGTGTCTTTGCGACCTATGCTTCGGCTTGCTCTGGAATGGTCTCTGGAAGTCTCGGGGCTATAGATTGCTTCTCATGCGTTGCAGCCCACACAAATTGGAGATTTTCATGGACTTCTTTATCTTTTTCACTTGATTTTCTCCACTTTGCAAATCCTACAAAATAGATTAACATAAGCGTAAAACTAGTGACAAATTAACCGAAATATGCTCAAAAACTACAATATATGACGGGGGATAAATTGATGAAAAATCAACTTATCAATTACATGAGTAGAACTCTAAATAGTGCTCAAATGAATTACTCAACCATTGAGAAAAGTTGTTGCTCATTGTAGTCTTTGCACTTGACAAGTTCGTGCATATCATTGGTTCACCCATCACCGTCTTTGCATCATGTAAGCCTTAAGTATCTCCTTTCCAAAAGGATGCTAAAGGCGCGATTAATTAGGTGGATCCTTCTATTGCGAGGAATTTGACTTGACCATCAAGGACAAGAAAGGTGTCGAGAATGTCGCTTTCGACCATCCGCCTTGACTCGAGTTCAATGATCCATAATGGCCCCCGCCTTCGCGATAACTTCCCGATGAAAATCTTTTCACCGTCACTAAGCTACCTTGAATGCGCTCATATCGTAAACTACTTGGTGACGGGCGAACTATCTTCTAATTGGAATGCACAAGATAAATGCAAGTTCTTGGTTGAAGCATGAAACTTCTATTGGGATGATCCATATCTTTTCAATCTTGTCCGACCAAATCATGAGGCGATGCATTCCTGATGAAATTACTAGTGTTACGAAATTACTAGTGTTCATTTTTACGAACCACGCCATAACGATGCATGTGGTGGTCATTTTTAATCAATTTTAATCATTCACGTATGCAGTGCTAGAAGTTAGGTGCTTTGTCCCACCCATATATAATGCCTTTGAACCCGATTCTCGTAATAGAAATATTTGATTGTTGGGGATCGACTTTATGGGTCCATTTCCACCTTCTTCGGGTACCTTTACATCCTCCTCATTGTGGATTATGTTTCTAAATGGGTTGAAGCCGTGCCGTGTTGAGCCAATGATAATGTAACGTTGTTAAGTTCTTGAAGGAGAATGTGTTATCTAGGTTTGGCACTCCACGTGCTATCATCGATGATCAAGACACTCATTTCTACAATTTGTTCATTTGAGGCTCTTATCTTAAATGCGGTGTGCTTCATAAGGTTGCTACTGGCTATCATCCACAAACAAATGGCCAAACGGTTGGCAAATAGGGAGATCAAACAAATTCTAGAAAAGGCGGTAAACCCCGACCGCAAGGATTGGTCCTTACGTCTTCTTGATGCTTTTACGGGCATACCGCACTTTGCCTATAAATCCCTCTTGGGATGTCTCCCAATAGGCTTGTCTTTGGGAAAGCCCATCATTTACACAATCGAGCTCGAACATAAAAGCTTATTGGGCCGTCAAGGCCCTTAACTGATCTCAATCTTTGTAGGTATTCAAAAAAGCTCCAATTATGCGAGATTGAGGAGTTAAGGAGCAGCGTGATCGACAATTCCGGGATCTACAAAGGCAAAAATGAAAGCGGCTCATGATAAAGCGGATCTTGAGAAAAAAAATATGAGCCAAATCAGCGGGTGCATCTTTATGACTCCCGTTTGCATCTCCACCCAGGTAAGTTAAGGTCGCGGTGGACTGGTCCATTTGTGGTGAAACAAGTTTTTCCCAACGGTACTGTCGAGGTCGAGGACCCAAGTGATGAGAGAATATTCAGAGTCAATGGCCAGAGACTGAAGCATTACATTGAGCGTGTGAGCCAAGCTAAAGAGATCATTCTCGAGGCTCCAGTTTACCAAAGTTGGCAAGTTTGCTTCTAACCCTATTGTATCATATTTTTGTTTCTTTGTGTCGTCTGGTGTGTTTTGTGTGCTTTTATTTTTAATTTGATTTTCTGTGATTTTATATTTGTTTGTGTTTTGGAGAATCAGTTCGGGAAGCTCGGCTTAGTTCCAATGTTCATCATCCGGTGTTTTCTTTCCACTGTCATCTTAAGTATTGCATATCTTTTTAGACATTGAGGACACTATCTCGACTTTGGGTTAGGGGTGGTGAGCATATTCATGTGTAAGATTAATTTTTGTCTTGTTATTATTTTGGGTCAAAATTTTTATGAGATTATCTCGAGTATGATTTCAAAATTTTTGGTTTGAGTCAGTTTTTGCTATCTTAATTACCAAGAAATGATTTCCAAAGTTATTTTTGAGCACATGCTAGACCTTGTGGTAAGATGGTTGTTGACACATTTAGTTGAGAAAAATTCCCGAGTTTAAGGTTTTCATTTTTAGTGAGTGTGAGAGTTGAGAAAACGACTTTTGAACTTTCATTGATCTTTCAAGTTGGTTAAGTCATTAACGGAGTACCTTTACTTGACTTGTGACATTTGCTTGAGGATGATTTACGGTTAGGAATAATTTTTAGAATTTGAGCCATGTGTTGTAGATAGTTATCATTTTTTTTTTTTTTTTTTTTTTTTCAAAAAAAAAAAAAAAAAAAAACAAAGCATCATTTATCATCAACGTTTACATAGTTTGGTTGCACTCACTTCTTGTGCTGCATAGCAACCAATCAAAAGAATGCCTTACTACATCAGCTTCATCAAATGTATGTTGTCTCTTGCTGATGCGAATTAATTTTGTATAATAAATTTCCGCAAGCGTACGGTGTCAAGTTTTGAGTATAAGGTGAGTGAGTATCATCTCCACAAGGATTGGGTTTAGAATTGCCATTAAGTACCGCAATTATTGTAACTTAACTTTATCTAGGCAACCTAATAAAATGACAATTAAGAAAATAAAACAAAATAAATATGAAAATAAGAAAATAAAGTATCTATACACAAATGGTCTAGGGACTTGATTTCGCTTTATTATTCCTATGTTCATCCTATTATGTAATTGCTAATCAATTCCATTCAATTCATTAATCAAGACTCTAATATCATCTCGCAACCTCCCCCGAGTGCCTCACAAGAAATTGTATTTAAATACCCAAAACAATATCCCTATTCGAAATGAACATTTAAACACAAATTAAGCTTCACCTTTAGAATTAGAAAATAGGAATATTGATCGCCTCCCGGCCTCACAATGACCTAAATCCTAATTTGATTATCTAAGCGTTGACCTCCTCTCGGTCTCACAACAACCTAGACTATGCTTCTCAAATCTAGATAAAGAACTCAATCTCTCCCGAGCATCAAATTCGCAATCTAAAAATCATCTAACTCATTGGCCAAATAAATTAAAAGCATTAAGCATAGAGAAACATAAATGAATTGAAAATGAAAACAATCAACAGAATATTCAAAACATAGTTCAAATAAAACTACATCAAGTCCTAGATTTAATGTCTAGCTCAACATGCAAAAATAGATGAAAGAAGATAAAACCTAATATCCATTGAAGAGCTTCCAAGGACCTCCAAGATGAAGGATTTCAGCCTCCTTTTGATGTTTTCTTCACTTTTCCAGGCTCCCCTTCCAAATGGCATCTCTTTCCTTTTATACTACAACATTTCGGAGCTAGGGATTTAGTCGCGCAGCTGCAGCCCGTGATAGCGGCTGTGGCGCGCATTTTGGAAGAGGATTTTTGGTCGAAGGGGCTGAGGCAGCACTGCAGCGCCTTTGGAGCGCGCTGCAGCGCGTGAGGACACATTCCTAGGCCCTTTTGGTGCGCTGCAGGCGCCCTTGGGCATGCTGCAGCACGTGTCCAACCTCTCTGGGCATATTTTGGGCGTGCTGCAGCCCCTCTGGTGTATGCAGCGTGCATTTTTAGACTAGGCAGGTTTTGGTGTGCTGCAGCCCTTTAGTGTGCTGCAGCCTGCGCCTCGCCTCCCTTGCTCTCTGGACTTCTTTGTATTCCTTTTGCGCTGTAGCCCAAAATGGTGCACTTCAGCCCGCTTTTTTTGCATTCAAGCCTCCTCTTTTGTGCCTTAAAATCCTCTTTTGCCTCCTCTTGCCATTGATTCACAAGTTGGGCAAATATTCTTCTTTGCTTCATGCAAAATCATCCAAGTTCGCATTTATTTATAACTCCTATAAAAACACACAAAAGACATTTAAATAACAAAAATGCTTGAAAACTTACAAATATTCAAGCTTAAAAGTACTTGATTTGTTGGTAGAAATACCCGTCATCAAATACCCCAAACTCAAACATTTGCTTGTCCTCAAGCAAAAGAAAAGAAAAAAAGAAAACACAAATCAAGTACTACGACACAAACGAAAAAGTATGAGTTTTGTATTGAGTTAACAACTGTGCATGTATCTCCAAAGTCACATAATGCTCTAAGCTCAAAGGAAATGCAAACACTGAGATTATCTAGAATTTCAACATCAAGCATCAATTTCACTCCACTCAAGACTCTCAAAGTGTAAGTGTGTGCACAATCAATCTCAATCAATCAAATAAAATCTGGATAGACCCTATGAGCCAAGGAGACTATGAGTGATATCTTAATAAGAACTACCATAGGCCCATTTTTCGTGTCACTCTCCACTAATAAAGGTTCACTTGTCATTGAAGATCAAAATGACTTTTGAGGGTTGTAATGTATGGCTAGGGTAAAAGGTGGATGAGATTATAATTTTTAGGCTCAAATCACCCTAGGCATGTATCACAACCCATGTATCTCACATGATTTCCAAGAAAAGAAAAGAAAAAATTTCACCAACTCCTCTTTTCAACATACATTCACCTTCAATTGAACCCAAAAAAATAAAAACAAAAATTTGAGAATAAAGACCTCACCCCCAAACTCAAACTCAACATTGTCCCCAATGTTGTAAAAGAAATGGAATGGTAACTCAATTCCTCATCCGATTAACTCTTATAATTATTTTTTTTTTTTTTTTTTTTTTTTTTTTTTTTTTTAATTGAGAATGAAAAACATCACAAGCCAATCCACTAATGATTTCCCAAACATAACCCACACTTGCTCTCAATCTTATCATTTAATGCAATTATGCCTAGTAGTGATGGGTTGAGGAAGTGAAAACGTGTTTGGTGGTTTGGATGTACAAACATGGGTGATGAAACAAAATAAGCAATATGGGTCAAAGGGGTAAACAAATGATGAATTTTCTTTTCAAGGGTTAGCTTCAAAGTCCCAATCGATCCGAATAAAATGCCTTAATCTTCTCTCCAATGATACTAAACCAACAATTTCACCTCAAGTTTCACTCAAATGGGTTCTAGTGTTCATGAGATATCAAAGTCTACCTAATGCACATAAATGTTCTCCAAATGCTCAAAAGATCAAGTGATCATGATTCATGGTGCTCAAAAGTAGAGAATCAAGAGTGAATTTCAATCAATGGAGTCAAGCACACAGAAATCTCAATGAGATACATTTCAAAAGACCTAAGAAAGCATCAAGTGACTATACTCATCATTATTATCTAGTCATTTCATCTCAACAAAACTCACAATTTATTCAAACAACCTAAAAAGAAAAACAAGTAAAAACATGGCCAAAAGAACACAACTCAATGGAGACAAGTCATAACAACCAACTCACAAGTAATGCTCAAAATCCACTAAAATCAACCACAAAGTGTCTCACCCCCAAACTCAGGATCAAACAATCGTCAAAATTAATAAAAAGGGAATAAGAACACGTACCGGGGAGGCGAGACAATCTCGCCTCCTAGTATGGTCGGCAATGATGCACCGGGCATGATGGCATAAACTTGGGTTAGGCGGAGCTCTCCTCAATAAATTGCGTCTTTAGGATCAATTATTCCTATGCCGAGCCAACTCGTCAAAGAGTGGCTTTCGCCCATAATCGTGTCATACAACACAATGTATGGGTCTTGATTCTTTACACCCTCAAGCTTGGCGAGATTTGACGGTTTTCAGACCATTTGCTCAACTTGACTCGGAGCTGGCATATGCGATTGGTTGGCATGGAAGAACGGCGCTCAAGATGGTGGAGGAGTTGCCGGCCACATTGGCTCAGAATGGCTCAGAATCTCATTGAGAAAATCTTGAGAGGACTTGTCGATCAACCATCTCCAAGTACCTCGTAAAACAAGAGAAAATAAAAAAAAAAACAAAAGATTAAAAATGAAAAATAAAAGCCTAAATTAAAATCAAGTTATGTACTCACAATATTAACAACACTTTCAAATTCCATTCCCCAACAACGCGCCAAAAACTTGATCTTGAATTAATTTTGTATAATAAATTTCCATAGCGTCTGGTTGTCAAGTTTTGAGTATAAGGTGAGTGAGTATCGTCTCCACAGGGATTGGGTTTAGAATTGCCATTAAGTACCGCAATTATTGTAACTTAACTTTATCTAGGCAACCTAATAAAATGACAATTAAGAAAATAAAACAAAATAAATATGAAAATAAGAAAATAAAGTATCTATACACAAATGGTCTAGGGACTTGATTTCGCTTTATTATGCCTATGTTCATCCTATTATATAATTGCTAATCAATTCCATTCAATTCATTAATCAAGTCCCTAATATCATCTACTAACCTCTCCCGAGTGCCTCACAAGAAATTGTATTTAAATACCCAAAACAATATCCCTATTCGAAATGAACATTTAAACACAAATTAAACTTCACCTTTAGAATTAGAAAATAGGAATATTGATCGCCTCCCGGCCTCACAATGACCTAAATCCTAATTTGATTATCTAAGCGTTGATCTCCTCCGGTCTCACAACAACCTAGACTATGCTTCTCAAATCTAGATAAAGAACTCAATCTCTCCCGAGCATCAAATTCGCAATCTAAAAATCATCTAACTCATTGGCCAAATAAATTAAAAGCATTAAGCATAGAAAACATAAATGAATTGAAAATGAAATTAAATTAACAATCAACAGAATATTCAAAACATAGTTCAAATAAAACTACATCAAGTCCTAGATTTAATGTCTAGCTCAACATGGAAAAATAGATGAAAGAAGATAAAACCAATATCCATTGAAGAGCTTCCAAGGACCTCCAAGATGAAGGATTTCGGCCTCCTTTTGATGTTTTCTTCACTTTTCCAGGCTCCCCTTCCAAATGGCATCTCTTTCCTTTTATACTACAACATTTTGGGAGCTAGGGATTTAGTCGCGCTGCAGCCCACGTGATAACGCTGTGGCGCATTTTTTGGAAGAGGATTTTGGTGAAGGGGCTGGGGCGCACTGCAGCGCCTTTGGGCACGCTGCAGCGCGTGGGACACATTCCTAGGCCCTTTTGGTGCGCTGCCCGTGCCCTTGGGCACGCTGCAGCACGTGTCCAACCTCTGGGCATATTTTGGGCGCGCTGCAGCCCCTCTGGTGCGCTGCAGCGCGCATTTTTGGAGCTAGGCAGGTTTTGGTGTGCTGCAGCCCACTTTAGTGCGCTCCAGCCCACTTTAGTGTGCTGCAGCCTGCGCCTCCCTTGCTCTCTGGACTTCTTTGTATTCCTTTGCACGCTGTAGCCCAAAATGGTGCACTGCAGCCCGCTTTTTTGCATTCAAGCCTCCTCTTTTGTGCCTTAAAATCCTCTTTTGCCTCCTCTTGCCATTGATTCACAAGTTGGGCAAATATTCTTCTTTGCTTCATGCAAAATCATCCAAGTTCGCATTTATTTATAACTCCTATAAAAACACACAAAAGACATTTAAATAACAAAAATGCTTGAAAACTTACAAATATTCAAGCTTAAAAAGTACTTGATTTGTTGGTAGAAATACCCGTCATCAAATACCCCAAACTCAAACATTTGCTTGTCCTCAAGCAAAAGAAAAGAAAGAAAAAGAAAACACAAATCAAGTACTACGACACAAACGAAAAAGTATGAGTTTTGTATTGAGTTAACAACTGTGCATGTATCTCCAAAGTCACATAATGCTCTAAGCTCAAAGGAAATGCAAACACTGAGATTATCTAGAATTTCAACATCAAGCATCAATTTCACTCCACTCAAGACTCTCAAAGTGTAAGTGTGTGCACAATCAATCTCAATCAATCAAATAAAATCTGGATAGACCTATGAGCCAAGGAGACTATGAGTGATATCTTAATAAGAACTACCATAGGCCCATTTTTTTGCGTGTCACTCTCCACTAATAAAGGTTCACTTGTCATTGAAGATCAAAATGACTTTTGAGGGTTGTAATGTATGGCTAGGGTAAAAGGTGGATGAGATTATAATTTTAGGCTCAAATCACCCTAGGCATGTATCACAACCCATGTATCTCACATGATTTCCAAGAAAAGAAAAGAAAAATTTCACCAACTCCTCTTTTCAACATACATTCACCTTCAATTGAACCCAAAAAAATAAAAACAAAAATTTGAGAATAAAGACCTCACCCCAAACTCAAACTCAACATTGTCCCCAATGTTGTAAAGAAATGGAATGGTAACTCAATTCCTCATCCGATTAACTCTTATAATTATTTTTTTTTTTTTTTTTTTTTTTTTTTTTTTTTTGTTTTTTAATTGAGAATGAAAAACATCACAAGCCAATCCACTAATGATTTCCCAAACATAACCCACACTTGCTCTCAATCTTATCATTTAATGCAATTATGCCTAGTAGTGATGGGTTGAGGAAGTGAAAACGTATTTGGTGGTTTGGATGTACAAACATGGGTGATGAACAAAATAAGCAATATGGGTCAAAGGGGGGTAAACAAATGATGAATTTTCTTTTCAAGGGTTAGCTTCAAAGTCCCAATCGATCCGAATAAAATGCCTTAATCTTCTCTCCAATGATACTAAACCAACAATTTCACCTCAAGTTTCACTCAAATGGGTTCTAGTGTTCATGAGATATCAAAGTCTACCTAATGCACATAAATGTTCTCCAAATGCTCAAAAGATCAAGTGATCATGATTCATGGTGCTCAAAAGTAGAGAATCAAGAGTGAATTTCAATCAATGGAGTCAAGCACACAAAAATCTCAATGAGATACATTTCAAAAAGACCTAAGAAAGCATCAAGTGACTATACTCATCATTATTATCTAGTCATTTCATCTCAACAAAACTCACAATTTATTCAAACAACCTAAAAAGAAAAACAAGTAAAAACATGGCCAAAAGAACACAACTCAATGGAGACAAGTCATAACAACCAACTCACAAGTAATGCTCAAAATCCACTAAAATCAACCACAAAGTGTCTCACCCCAAACTCAGGATCAAACAATCGTCAAAATTAATAAAAAGGAATAAGAACACGTGCGTCGGGAGGCGAGACAATCTAGCCTCCTAGTATGGTCGGCAATGATGCACGGGCATGATGGCATAAACTTGGGTTAGGGCGGAGCTCTCCTCAATAAATTAGTCTTTAGGATCAATTATTCCTATGCCGAGCCAACTCGTCAAAAGTGGCTTTCACCCATAAATGCGTGTCATACAACACAATGTATGGGTCTTGATTCTTTACACCCTCAAGCTTGGCGAGATTTGACGGTTTCACCATTTGCTCAACTTGACTCAGAGCTGGCATATGCGATTGGTTGGCATGGAAGAACGGTGCTCAAGATGGTGGAGGAGTTGCCGGCCACATTGGCTCGAGAATGGCTGAGAATCTCATTGAGAAAATCTTGAGAGGACTTGTCGATCAACCATCTCCAAGTACCTCGTAAAACAAGAAAATAAAAAAAAAAAAAAAAAATTAAAAATGAAAAATAAAAGCCTAAATTAAAATCAAGTTATGTACTCACAATATTAACAACACTTTCAAATTCCATTCCCCAACAACGGTGCCAAAAACTTGATCTTGAATTAATTTTGTATAATAAATTTCCATAAGCGTCGGTGTCAAGTTTTGAGTATAAGGTGAGTGAGTATCGTCTCCACAGGGATTGGGTTTAGAATTGCCATTAAGTACCGCAATTATTGTAACTTAACTTTATCTAGGCAACCTAATAAAATGACAATTAAGAAAATAAAACAAAATAAATATGAAAATAAGAAAATAAAGTATCTATACACAAATGGTCTAGGGACTTGATTTCGCTTTTTATTATGCCTATGTTCATCCTATTATATAATTGCTAATCAATTCCATTCAATTCATTAATCAAGTCCCTAATATCATCTAGTAACCTCTCCCGAGTGCCTCACAAGAAATTGTATTTAAATACCCAAAACAATATCCCTATTCGAAATGAACATTTAAACACAAATTAAGCTTCACCTTTAGAATTAGAAAATAGGAATATTGATCGCCTCCCGGCCTCACAATGACCTAAATCCTAATTTGATTATCTAAGCGTTGATCTCCTCCCGGTCTCACAACAACCTAGACTATGCTTCTCAAATCTAGATAAAGAACTCAATCTCTCCCGAGCATCAAATTCGCAATCTAAAAAATCATCTAACTCATTGGCCAAATAAATTAAAAGCATTAAGCATAGAGAAACATA
The DNA here is from genome assembly GCA_012066045.3 of Morus alba. Taxonomy (NCBI): domain Eukaryota; kingdom Viridiplantae; phylum Streptophyta; class Magnoliopsida; order Rosales; family Moraceae; genus Morus; species Morus alba. The sequence goes on along the minus strand of JABXEQ010000015.1, from coordinate 5,600,432 downwards.
AATGAATTGAAAATGAAATTAAATTAACAATCAACAGAATATTCAAAACATAGTTCAAATAAAACTACATCAAGTCCTAGATTTAATGTCTAGCTCAACATGGAAAAATAGATGAAAGAAGATAAAACCCAATATCCATTGAAGAGCTTCCAAGGACCTCCAAGATGAAGGATTTCGGCCTCCTTTTGATGTTTTCTTCACTTTTCCAGGCTCCCCTTCCAAATGGCATCTCTTTCCTTTTATACTACAACATTTCGGAGCTAGGGATTTAGTCGCGCGCTGCAGCCCACGTGATAACGCGCTGTGGCGCGCATTTTGAAGAGGGATTTTGGTCGAAGAGGGCTGAGGGCACTGCAGCGCCTTTGGGCACGCTGCAGCCCTTATGGGACACATTCCTAGGCCCTTTTGGTGCGCTGCCGTGCCCTTGGGCACGCTGCAGCACGTGTCCAACCTCTGGGCATATTTTGGGCGCTGCAGCCCCTCTGGTGCGCTGCAGCGCGCATTTTTGGAGCTAGGCAGGTTTTGGTGTGCTGCAGCCCACTTTAGTGCGCTCCAGCCCACTTTAGTGTGCTGCAGCCTGCGCCTCCCTTGCTCTCTGGACTTCTTTGTATTCCTTTGCACGCTGTAGCCCAAAATGGTGCACTGCAGCCCGCTTTTTTGCATTCCAAGCCTCCTCTTTTGTGCCTTAAAATCCTCTTTTGCCTCCTCTCTCCATTGATTCACAAGTTGGGCAAATATTCTTCTTTGCTTCATGCAAAATCATTCAAGTTCGCATTTATTTATAACTCCTATAAAAAACACACAAAAGACATTTAAATAACAAAAATGCTTGAAAACTTACAAATATTCAAGCTTAAAAGTACTTGATTTGTTGGTAGAAATACCCGTCATCAAATACCCCCAAACTCAAACATTTGCTTGTCCTCAAGCAAAAGAAAAAGAAAAAAGAAAAAGAAAACACAAATCAAGTACTACGACACAAACGAAAAAGTATGAGTTTTGTATTGAGTTAACAACTGTGCATGTATCTCCAAAGTCACATAATGCTCTAAGCTCAAAGGAAATGCAAACACTGAGATTATCTAGAATTTCAACATCAAGCATCAATTTCACTCCACTCAAGACTCTCAAAGTGTAAGTGTGTGCACAATCAATCTCAATCAATCAAATAAAATCTGGATAGACCTATGAGCCAAGGAGACTATGAGTGATATCTTAATAAGAACTACCATAGGCCCATTTTTCGTGTCACTCTCCACTAATAAAGGTTCACTTGTCATTGAAGATCAAAATGACTTTTGAGGGTTGTAATGTATGGCTAGGGTAAAAGGTGGATGAGATTATAATTTTTAGGCTCAAATCACCCTAGGCATGTATCACAACCCATGTATCTCACATGATTTCCAAGAAAAGAAAAGAAAAAATTTCACCAACTCCTCTTTTCAACATACATTCACCTTCAATTGAACCCAAAAAGAAATAAAAACAAAAATTTGAGAATAAAGACCTCACCCCCAAACTCAAACTCAACATTGTCCCCAATGTTGTAAAAAAAATGGAATGGTAACTCAATTCCTCATCCGATTAACTCTTATAATTATTTTTTTCTTTTTTTTCTTTTTTTTTTTTTTTTTTTTTTTTAATTGAGAATGAAAAACATCACAAGCCAATCCACTAATGATTTCCCAAACATAACCCACACTTGCTCTCAATCTTATCATTTAATGCAATTATGCCTAGTAGTGATGGGTTGAGGAAGTGAAAACGTATTTGGTGGTTTGGATGTACAAACATGGGTGATGAACAAAATAAGCAATATGGGTCAAAGGGGTAAACAAATGATGAATTTTCTTTTCAAGGGTTAGCTTCAAAGTCCCAATCGATCCGAATAAAATGCCTTAATCTTCTCTCCAATGATACTAAACCAACAATTTCACCTCAAGTTTCACTCAAATGGGTTCTAGTGTTCATGAGATATCAAAGTCTACCTAATGCACATAAATGTTCTCCAAATGCTCAAAAGATCAAGTGATCATGATTCATGGTGCTCAAAAGTAGAGAATCAAGAGTGAATTTCAATCAATGGAGTCAAGCACACAGAAATCTCAATGAGATACATTTCAAAAGACCTAAGAAAGCATCAAGTGACTATACTCATCATTATTATCTAGTCATTTCATCTCAACAAAACTCACAATTTATTCAAACAACCTAAAAAGAAAAACAAGTAAAAACATGGCCAAAAGAACACAACTCAATGGAGACAAGTCATAACAACCAACTCACAAGTAATGCTCAAAATCCACTAAAATCAACCACAAAGTGTCTCACCCCCAAACTCAGGATCAAACAATCGTCAAAATTAATAAAAAGGGAATAAGAACACGTACCGGGGAGGCGAGACAATCTCGCCTCCTAGTATGGTCGGCAATGATGCACCGGGCATGATGGCATAAACTTGGGTTAGGGGCGGAGCTCTCCTCAATAAATTGCGTCTTTAGGATCAATTATTCCTATGCCGAGCCAACTCGTCAAAGAGTGGCTTTTCGCCCATAGTACGTGTCATACAACACAATGTATGGGTCTTGATTCTTTACACCCTCAAGCTTGGCGAGATTTGGCCAGTTTTCAGACCATTTGCTCAACTTGACTCGGAGCTGGCATATGCGATTGGTTGGCATGGAAGAACGGCGCTCAAGATGGTGGAGGAGTTGCCGGCCACATTGGCTCAGAATGGCTGAGAATCTCATTGAGAAAATCTTGAGAGGACTTGTCGATCAACCATCTCCAAGTACCTCGTAAAACAAGAGAAAATAAAAAAAAAACAAAAGATTAAAAATGAAAAATAAAAGCCTAAATTAAAATCAAGTTATGTACTCACAATATTAACAACACTTTCAAATTCCATTCCCCAGCAACGGCGCCAAAAACTTGATGCGAATTAATTTTGTATAATAAATTTCCGCAAGCGTACGGTGTCAAGTTTTGAGTATAAGGTGAGTGAGTATCGTCTCCACAGGGATTGGGTTTAGAATTGCCATTAAGTACCGCAATTATTGTAACTTAACTTTATCTAGGCAACCTAATAAAATGACAATTAAGAAAATAAAACAAAATAAATATGAAAATAAGAAAATAAAGTATCTATACACAAATGGTCTAGGGACTTGATTTCGCTTTATTATGCCTATGTTCATCCTATTATATAATTGCTAATCAATTCCATTCAATTCATTAATCAAGTCCCTAATATCATCTACGCAACCTCTCCCGAGTGCCTCACAAGAAATTGTATTTAAATACCCAAAACAATATCCCTATTCGAAATGAACATTTAAACACAAATTAAGCTTCACCTTTAGAATTAGAAAATAGGAATATTGATCGCCTCCCGCCTCACAATGACCTAAATCCTAATTTGATTATCTAAGCGTTGATCTCCTCCCGGTCTCACAACAACCTAGACTATGCTTCTCAAATCTAGATAAAGAACTCAATCTCTCCCGAGCATCAAATTCGCAATCTAAAAATCATCTAACTCATTGGCCAAATAAATTAAAAGCATTAAGCATAGAGAAACATAAATGAATTGAAAATGAAATTAAATTAACAATCAACAGAATATTCAAAACATAGTTCAAATAAAACTACATCAAGTCCTAGATTTAATGTCTAGCTCAACATGGAAAAATAGATGAAAGAAGATAAAACCCAATATCCATTGAAGAGCTTCCAAGGACCTCCAAGATGAAGGATTTCGGCCTCCTTTTGATGTTTTCTTCACTTTTCCAGGCTCCCCTTCCAAATGGCATCTCTTTCCTTTTATACTACAACATTTCGGAGCTAGGGATTTAGTCGCGCGCTGCAGCCCACGTGATAACGCGCTGTGGCGCGCATTTTTGGAAGAGGGATTTTGGTCGAAGAGGGCTGAGGGCGCACTGCAGCGCCTTTGGGCACGCTGCAGCCGCGTGGACACATTCCTAGGCCCTTTTGGTGCGCTGCCGTGCCCTTGGGCACGCTGCAGCACGTGTCCAACCTCTGGGCATATTTTGGGCGGCGCTGCAGCCCTCTGGTCGCTGCAGCGCGCATTTTTGAGCTAGGCAGGTTTTGGTGTGCTGCAGCCCACTTTAGTGCGCTCCAGCCCACTTTAGTGTGCTGCAGCCTCGCCTCCCTTGCTCTCTGGACTTCTTTGTATTCCTTTGCACGCTGTAGCCCAAAATGGTGCACTGCAGCCCGCTTTTTTTTTATTCAAGCCTCCTCTTTTGTGCCTTAAAATCCTCTTTTTGCCTCCTCTTGCCATTGATTCACAAGTTGGGCAAATATTCTTCTTTACTTCATGCAAAATCATCCAAGTTCGCATTTATTTATAACTCCTATAAAAAACACACAAAAGACATTTAAATAACAAAAATGCTTGAAAACTTACAAATATTCAAGCTTAAAAGTACTTGATTTGTTGGTAGAAATACCCGTCATCAAATACCCCCAAACTCAAACATTTGCTTGTCCTCAAGCAAAAGAAAAGAAAGAAAAAGAAAACACAAATCAAGTACTACGACACAAAACGAAAAAGTATGAGTTTTGTATTGAGTTAACAACTGTGCATGTATCTCCAAAGTCACATAATGCTCTAAGCTCAAAGGAAATGCAAACACTGAGATTATCTAGAATTTCAACATCAAGCATCAATTTCACTCCACTCAAGACTCTCAAAGTGTAAGTGTGTGCACAATCAATCTCAATCAATCAAATAAAATCTGGATAGACCTATGAGCCAAGGAGACTATGAGTGATATCTTAATAAGAACTACCATAGGCCCATTTTTCGTGTCACTCTCCACTAATAAAGGTTCACTTGTCATTGAAGATCAAAATGACTTTTGAGGGTTGTAATGTATGGCTAGGGTAAAAGGTGGATGAGATTATAATTTTAGGCTCAAATCACCCTAGGCATGTATCACAACCCATGTATCTCACATGATTTCCAAGAAAAGAAAAGAAAAAATTTCACCAACTCCTCTTTTCAACATACATTCACCTTCAATTGAACCCAAAAAGAAATAAAAACAAAAATTTGAGAATAAAGACCTCACCCCCAAACTCAAACTCAACATTGTCCCCAATGTTGTAAAGAAATGGAATGGTAACTCAATTCCTCATCCGATTAACTCTTATAATTATTTTTTTCTTTTTTTTTCTTTTTTTTTAATTGAGAATGAAAAACATCACAAGCCAATCCACTAATGATTTCCCAAACATAACCCACACTTGCTCTCAATCTTATCATTTAATGCAATTATGCCTAGTAGTGATGGGTTTAGGAAGTGAAAACGTATTTGGTGGTTTGGATGTACAAACATGGGTGATGAACAAAATAAGCAATATGGGTCAAAGGGGGGTAAACAAATGATGAATTTTCTTTTCAAGGGTTAGCTTCAAAGTCCCAATCGATCCGAATAAAATGCCTTAATCTTCTCTCCAATGATACTAAACCAACAATTTCACCTCAAGTTTCACTCAAATGGGTTCTAGTGTTCATGAGATATCAAAGTCTACCTAATGCACATAAATGTTCTCCAAATGCTCAAAAGATCAAGTGATCATGATTCATGGTGCTCAAAAGTAGAGAATCAAGAGTGAATTTCAATCAATGGAGTCAAGCACACAAAATCTCAATGAGATACATTTCAAAAGACCTAAGAAAGCATCAAGTGACTATACTCATCATTATTATCTAGTCATTTCATCTCAACAAAACTCACAATTTATTCAAACAACCTAAAAAGAAAAACAAGTAAAAACATGGCCAAAAGAACACAACTCAATGGAGACAAGTCATAACAACCAACTCACAAGTAATGCTCAAAATCCACTAAAATCAACCACAAAGTGTCTCACCCCAAACTCAGGGATCAAACAATCGTCAAAATTAATAAAAAGGGAATAAGAACACGTGCCGGGAGGCGAGACAATCTAGCCTCCTAGTATGGTCGGCAATGATGCACCGGGCATGATGGCATAAACTTGGGTTAGGGCGGAGCTCTCCTCAATAAATTGCGTCTTTAGGATCAATTATTCCTATGCCGAGCCAACTCGTCAAAGAGTGGCTTTCCATATAATCGTGTCATACAACACAATGTATGGGTCTTGATTCTTTACACCCTCAAGCTTGGCGAGATTTGACGGTTTTCAGACCATTTGCTCAACTTGACTCGAGCTGGCATATCGATTGGTTGGCATGGAAGAACGGCGCTCAAGATGGTGGAGGAGTTGCCGGCCACATTGGCTCGTAATGGCTGAGAATCTCATTGAGAAAATCTTGAGAGGACTTGTCGATCAACCATCTCCAAGTACCTCGTAAAACAAGAGAAAAAAAAAAAAAAAAAAAAGATTAAAAATGAAAAATAAAAGCCTAAATTAAAATCAAGTTATGTACTCACAATATTAACAACACTTTCAAATTCCATTCCCCAAGAATGGCGCCAAAAACTTGATCTTGATTAATTTTGTATAATAAATTTCCATAGCGTCACGGTGTCAAGTTTTGAGTATAAGGTGAGTGAGTATCGTCTCCACAGGGATTGGGTTTAGAATTGCCATTAAGTACCGCAATTATTGTAACTTAACTTTATCTAGGCAACCTAATAAAATGACAATTAAGAAAATAAAACAAAATAAATATGAAAATAAGAAAATAAAGTATCTATACACAAATGGTCTAGGGACTTGATTTTCGCTTTATTATGCCTATGTTCATCCTATTATATAATTGCTAATCAATTCCATTCAATTCATTAATCAAGTCCCTAATATCATCTCGCAACCTCTCCCGAGTGCCTCACAAGAAATTGTATTTAAATACCCAAAACAATATCCCTATTCGAAATGAACATTTAAACACAAATTAAGCTTCACCTTTAGAATTAGAAAATAGGAATATTGATCGCCTCCCGGCCTCACAATGACCTAAATCCTAATTTGATTATCTAAGCGTTGATCTCCTCCCGGTCTCACAACAACCTAGACTATGCTTCTCAAATCTAGATAAAGAACTCAATCTCTCCCGAGCATCAAATTCGCAATCTAAAAATCATCTAACTCATTGGCCAAATAAATTAAAAAGCATTAAGCATAGAGAAACATAAATGAATTGAAAATGAAATTAAATTAACAATCAACAAAATATTCAAAACATAGTTCAAATAAAACTACATCAAGTCCTAGATTTAATGTCTAGCTTAACATGGAAAAATAGATGAAAGAAGATAGAACCCAATATCCATTAAAGAGCTTCCAAGGACCTCCAAGATGAAGGATTTCGGCCTCCTTTTGATGTTTTCTTCACTTTTCCGGGCTCCCCTTCCAAATGGCATCTCTCTCCTTTTATACTACAACATTTCGGAGTTAGGGATTCAGTCGCTCGCTGCAGCCTACGTGAAAACGTGTTGCGGCGCGCATTTTTGAAAGAGGGATTTCGCTCGTAGGGGGCTGAGACGCACTGCAGCGCCTTTGGGCACGCTGCAGCGCGTAGGACACATTCCTAGGCCCTTTTGGTGCGCTGCCGTGCCCCTTGGGCACGCTGCAGCACGTGTCCAACCTCTGGGCATATTTTGGGCGCGCTGCAGCCCCTCTGGTGCGCTGCAGCGCGCATTTTTGGAGCTAGGCAGGTTTTGGTGTGCTGCAGCCCACTTTAGTGCGCTCCAGCCCACTTTAGTGTGCTGCAGCCTGCGCCTCCCTTGCTCTCTGGACTTCTTTGTATTCCTTTGCACGCTGTAGCCCAAAATGGTGCACTGCAGCCCGCTTTTTTGCATTCCAAGCCTCCTCTTTTGTGCCTTAAAATCCTCTTTTGCCTCCTCTTGCCATTGATTCACAAGTTGGGCAAATATTCTTCTTTGCTTCATGCAAAATCATCCAAGTTCGCATTTATTTATAACTCCTATAAAAAACACACAAAAGACATTTAAATAACAAAAATGCTTGAAAACTTACAAATATTCAAGCTTAAAAGTACTTGATTTGTTGGTAGAAATACCCGTCATCAAATACCCCCAAACTCAAACATTTGCTTGTCCTCAAGCAAAAGAAAAGAAAGAAAAAGAAAACACAAATCAAGTACTACGACACAAACGAAAAAGTATGAGTTTTGTATTGAGTTAACAACTGTGCATGTATCTCCAAAGTCACATAATGCTCTAAGCTCAAAGGAAATGCAAACACTGAGATTATCTAGAATTTCAACATCAAGCATCAATTTCACTCCACTCAAGACTCTCAAAGTGTAAGTGTGTGCACAATCAATCTCAATCAATCAAATAAAATCTGGATAGACCTATGAGCCAAGGAGACTATGAGTGATATCTTAATAAGAACTACCATAGGCCCATTTTTCGTGTCACTCTCCACTAATAAAGGTTCACTTGTCATTGAAGATCAAAATGACTTTTGAGGGTTGTAATGTATGGCTAGGGTAAAAGGTGGATGAGATTATAATTTTTAGGCTCAAATCACCCTAGGCATGTATCACAACCCATGTATCTCACATGATTTCCAAGAAAAGAAAAGAAAAAATTTCACCAACTCCTCTTTTCAACATACATTCACCTTCAATTGAACCCAAAAAGAAATAAAAACAAAAATTTGAGAATAAAGACCTCACCCCAAACTCAAACTCAACATTGTCCCCAATGTTGTAAAGAAATGGAATGGTAACTCAATTCCTCATCCGATTAACTCTTATAATTATTTTTTCTTTTTTTTTTTTTTTTTTTTTTTTTTTTAATTGAGAATGAAAAACATCACAAGCCAATCCACTAATGATTTCCCAAACATAACCCACACTTGCTCTCAATCTTATCATTTAATGCAATTATGCCTAGTAGTGATGGGTTGAGGAAGTGAAAACGTATTTGGTGGTTTGGATGTACAAACATGGGTGATGAACAAAATAAGCAATATGGGTCAAAGGGGGGTAAACAAATGATGAATTTTCTTTTCAAGGGTTAGCTTCAAAGTCCTAATCGATCCGAATAAAATGCCTTAATCTTCTCTCCAATGATACTAAACCAACAATTTCACCTCAAGTTTCACTCAAATGGGTTCTAGTGTTCATGAGATATCAAAGTCTACCTAATGCACATAAATGTTCTCCAAATGCTCAAAAGATCAAGTGATCATGATTCATGGTGCTCAAAAGTAGAGAATCAAGAGTGAATTTCAATCAATGGAGTCAAGCACACAGAAATCTCAATGAGATACATTTCAAAAGACCTAAAAAGCATCAAGTGACTATACTCATCATTATTATCTAGTCATTTCATCTCAACAAAACTCACAATTTATTCAAACAACCTAAAAAAAGAAAAACAAGTAAAAACATGGCCAAAAGAACACAACTCAATGGAGACAAGTCATAACAACCAACTCACAAGTAATGCTCAAAATCCACTAAAATCAACCACAAAGTGTCTCACCCCAAACTCAGGATCAAACAATCGTCAAAATTAATAAAAAGGAATAAGAACACGTGCCGGGGAGGCGAGACAATCTAGCCTCCTAGTATGGTCGGCAATGATGCACCGGGCATGATGGCATAAACTTGGGTTAGGGCGGAGCTCTCCTCAATAAATTGCGTCTTTAGGATCAATTATTCCTATGCCGAGCCAACTCGTCAAAGAGTGGCTTTCGCCCATAGTACGTGTCATACAACACAATGTATGGGTCTTGATTCTTTACACCCTCAAGCTTGGCGAGATTTGACGGTTTTCAGACCATTTGCTCAACTTGACTCAGAGCTGGCATATGCGATTGGTTGGCATGGAAGAACGGCGCTCAAGATGGTGGAGGAGTTGCCGGCCACATTGGCTCAGAATGGCTGAGAATCTCATTGAGAAAATCTTGAGAGGACTTGTCGATCAACCATCTCCAAGTACCTCGTAAAACAAGAGAAAATAAAAAAAAAAAAAAAGATTAAAATGAAAAATAAAAGCCTAAATTAAAATCAAGTTATGTACTCACAATATTAACAACACTTTCAAATTCCATTCCCCAACAATGGCGCCAAAAAACTTGATGCGAATTAATTTTGTATAATAAATTTCCATAAGCGTCTGATTGTCAAGTTTTGAGTATAAGGTGAGTGAGTATCGTCTCCACAGGGATTGGGTTTAGAATTGCCATTAAGTACCGCAATTATTGTAACTTAACTTTATCTAGGCAACCTAATAAAATGACAATTAAGAAAATAAAACAAAATAAATATGAAAATAAGAAAATAAAGTATCTATACACAAATGGTCTAGGGACTTGATTTCGCTTTATTATGCCTATGTTCATCCTATTATATAATTGCTAATCAATTCCATTCAATTCATTAATCAAGTCCCTAATATCATCTCGCAACCTCTCCCGAGTGCCTCACAAGAAATTGTATTTAAATACCCAAAACAATATCCCTATTCGAAATGAACATTTAAACACAAATTAAGCTTCACCTTTAGAATTAGAAAATAGGAATATTGATCGCCTCCCGGCCTCACAATGACCTAAATCCTAATTTGATTATCTAAGCGTTGATCTCCTCCCGGTCTCACAACAACCTAGACTATGCTTCTCAAATCTAGATAAAGAACTCAATCTCTCCCGAGCATCAAATTCGCAATCTAAAAATCATCTAACTCATTGGCCAAATAAATTAAAAAAAAGCATTAAGCATAGAAAACATAAATGAATTGAAAATGAAATTAAATTAACAATCAACAGAATATTCAAAACATAGTTCAAATAAAACTACATCAAGTCCTAGATTTAATGTCTAGCTCAACATGGAAAAATAGATGAAAGAAGATAAAACCCAATATCCATTGAAGAGCTTCCAAGGACCTCCAAGATGAAGGATTTCGCCTCCTTTTGATGTTTTCTTCACTTTTCCAGGCTCCCCTTCCAAATGGCATCTCTTTCCTTTTATACTACAACATTTGGAGCTAGGGATTTAGTCGCGCTGCAGCCCACGTGATAACGCTGTGGCGCGCATTTTTTGGAAGAGGGATTTTGGTCGGAGAGGGCTGAGGGCACTGCAGCGCCTTTGGGCACGCTGCAGCGCGTGGGACACATTCCTAGGCCCTTTTGGTGCGCTGCCGTGCCCCTTGGGCACGCTGCAGCACGTGTCCAACCTCTGGGCATATTTTGGGCGCGCTGTAGCCCCTCTGGTGCGCTGCAGCGCGCATTTTTGGAGCTAGGCAGGTTTTGGTGTGCTGCAGCCCACTTTAGTGCGCTCCAGCCCACTTTAGTGTGCTGCAGCCTGCGCCTCCCTTGCTCTCTGGACTTCTTTGTATTCCTTTGCACGCTGTAGCCCAAAATGGTGCACTGCAGCCCGCTTTTTTGCATTCCAAGCCTCCTCTTTTGTGCCTTAAAATCCTCTTTTGCCTCCTCTTGCCATTGATTCACAAGTTGGGCAAATATTCTTCTTTGCTTCATGCAAAATCATCCAAGTTCGCATTTATTTATAACTCCTATAAAAACACACAAAAGACATTTAAATAACAAAAATGCTTGAAAACTTACAAATATTCAAGCTTAAAAGTACTTGATTTGTTGGTAGAAATACCCGTCATCAAATACCCCCAAACTCAAACATTTGCTTGTCCTCAAGCAAAAGAAAAGAAAGAAAAAGAAAACACAAATCAAGTACTACGACACAAACGAAAAAGTATGAGTTTTGTATTGAGTTAACAACTGTGCATGTATCTCCAAAGTCACATAATGCTCTAAGCTCAAAGGAAATGCAAACACTGAGATTATCTAGAATTTCAACATCAAGCATCAATTTCACTCCACTCAAGACTCTCAAAGTGTAAGTGTGTGCACAATCAATCTCAATCAACCAAATAAAATCTGGATAGACCTATGAGCCAAGGAGACTATGAGTGATATCTTAATAAGAACTACCATAGGCCCATTTTTCGTGTCACTCTCCACTAATAAAGGTTCACTTGTCATTGAAGATCAAAATGACTTTTGAGGGTTGTAATGTATGGCTAGGGTAAAAGGTGGATGAGATTATAATTTTTAGGCTCAAATCACCCTAGGCATGTATCACAACCCATGTATCTCACATGATTTCCAAGAAAAGAAAAGAAAAAAAAATTTCACCAACTCCTCTTTTTCAACATACATTCACCTTCAATTGAACCCAAAAAGAAATAAAAACAAAAATTTGAGAATAAAGACCTCACCCCCAAACTCAAACTCAACATTGTCCCCAATGTTGTAAAGAAATGGAATGGTAACTCAATTCCTCATCCGATTAACTCTTATAATTATTTTTTTCTTTTTTTTCTTTTTTTTTTTTTTTTTTTAATTGAGAATGAAAAACATCACAAGCCAATCCACTAATGATTTCCCAAACATAACCCACACTTGCTCTCAATCTTATCATTTAATGCAATTATGCCTAGTAGTGATGGGTTGAGGAAGTGAAAACGTATTTGGTGGTTTGGATGTACAAACATGGGTGATGAACAAAATAAGCAATATGGGTCAAAGGGGGGTAAACAAATGATGAATTTTCTTTTCAAGGGTTAGCTTCAAAGTCCCAATCGATCCGAATAAAATGCCTTAATCTTCTCTCCAATGATACTAAACCAACAATTTCACCTCAAGTTTCACTCAAATGGGTTCTAGTGTTCATGAGATATCAAAGTCTACCTAATGCACATAAATGTTCTCCAAATGCTCAAAAGATCAAGTGATCATGATTCATGGTGCTCAAAAGTAGAGAATCAAGAGTGAATTTCAATCAATGGAGTCAAGCACACAGAAATCTCAATGAGATACATTTCAAAAGACCTAAGAAAGCATCAAGTGACTATACTCATCATTATTATCTAGTCATTTCATCTCAACAAAACTCACAATTTATTCAAACAACCTAAAAAGAAAAACAAGTAAAAACATGGCCAAAAGAACACAACTCAATGGAGACAAGTCATAACAACCAACTCACAAGTAATGCTCAAAATCCACTAAAATCAACCACAAAGTGTCTCACCCCCAAACTCAGGATCAAACAATCGTCAAAATTAATAAAAAGGAATAAGAACACGTGCAGGGAGGCGAGACAATCTCGCCTCCTAGTATGGTCGGCAATGATGCACCGGGCATGATGGCATAAACTTGGGTTAGGGGCGGAGCTCTCCTTAATAAATTGCGTCTTTAGGATCAATTATTCCTATGCCGAGCCAACTCGTCAAAGAGTGGCTTTAAGCCCATAATGCGTGTCATACAACACAATGTATGGGTCTTGATTCTTTACACCCTCAAGCTTGGCGAGATTTGACGGTTTTCAGACCATTTGCTCAACTTGACTCGGAGAGCTGGCATATGCGATTGGTTGGCATGGAAGAACGCGGCGCTCAAGATGGTGGAGGAGTTGCCGCCCACATTGGCTCGAGAATGGCTGAGAATCTCATTGAGAAAATCTTGAGAGGACTTGTCGATCAACCATCTCCAAGTACCTCGTAAAACAAGAGAAAAAAAAAAAAAAAAAAAAGATTAAAAATGAAAAATAAAAGCCTAAATTAAAATCAAGTTATGTACTCACAATATTAACAACACTTTCAAATTCCATTCCCCAACAACGGCGCCAAAAACTTGATCTTAATTAATTTTGTATAATAAATTTCCATAAGCGTCTGATTGTCAAGTTTTGAGTATAAGGTGAGTGAGTATCGTCTCCACAGGGATTGGGTTTAGAATTGCCATTAAGTACCGCAATTATTGTAACTTAACTTTATCTAGGCAACCTAATAAAATGACAATTAAGAAAATAAAACAAAATAAATATGAAAATAAGAAAATAAAGTATCTATACACAAATGGTCTAGGGACTTGATTTCGCTTTATTATGCCTATGTTCATCCTATTATATAATTGCTAATCAATTCCATTCAATTCATTAATCAAGTCCCTAATATCATCTACTTAACCTCTCCCGAGTGCCTCACAAGAAATTGTATTTAAATACCCAAAACAATATCCCTATTCGAAATGAACATTTAAACACAAATTAAGCTTCACCTTTAGAATTAGAAAATAGGAATATTGATCGCCTCCCGGCCTCACAATGACCTAAATCCTAATTTGATTATCTAAGCGTTGATCTCCTCCCGGTCTCACAACAACCTAGACTATGCTTCTCAAATCTAGATAAAGAACTCAATCTCTCCCGAGCATCAAATTCGCAATCTAAAAATCATCTAACTCATTGGCCAAATAAATTAAAAGCATTAAGCATAGAGAAACATAAATGAATTGAAAATGAAATTAAATTAACAATCAACAGAATATTCAAAACATAGTTCAAATAAAACTACATCAAGTCCTAGATTTAATGTCTAGCTCAACATGGAAAAATAGATGAAAGAAGATAAAACCCAATATCCATTGAAGAGCTTC
>JABXEQ010000015.1:5300433-5585481 GCA_012066045.3 Morus alba | reverse complement strand
TGCGGACCTAGTTGTTCGAACTTAGTAGATTATGATGTGATCCTAGGAATGGATTTTCTAGGAAAGTATAATGCTACAAATGATCGTAGAAAGAAAAGGGTAGTTTTTCACCCGGATGGAGAAAGTGTTTGAGTACATGGGTTCCACATCGTGGGGACACCCATACGTTTATTAGTTCCCTAGAAGCGGACGATTGATGTCTAGCGGATGCCTTTGGATATTTGGCGTATGAGGTGGATAGGAACCATGAGGGGACACATCAACCGTAGACGTTCCCATAGTCAAGGAGTTCCTAGATGTTTTTCCAGAGGAACTACCGGACTTCCTCCAGATCGGGAAATAGCTTTTGAGATAGAGCTTCTCCCGCACCGCACCAATATCCAAAGCACCGTCACAGATGGCTCCAGTGAATCCAGAAAGAGTTCTTGGTTCAACTCAAGAGATGTTAGACAAAGGCTTCACCGACCCGAAGTTTCTAGCCATGGGGAGCTCAGTCCCTCTTTGTCAAAAAGAAGGATGGCACGCTTTGGATGTGCATAGATTATAGAGAGCTCAACAAAGTCACCATCAAGAACAAGTACCCGCTTGCCACGAATCGATGACTTGTTCGACCGGTTGAAGGAGCTACCATGTTTTTCAAGATAGACCTTCGATCGGGTATCATCAGCTCAAGATTAGAGAAGAAGACATTCCCGAACGGCATTCAAACTCGGTATGGACACTACGATTCTTAGTGATGCCGTTTGGACTTCTAAATGCCCCCAAATGGCGTTTATGGACCTTATGAACAGAGTCTTGATATTTAGATAAGTTTGTTATTGTTTTCATCGATGACATCCTTATATACTCCACGAGATCCACGAGAGCACGCAGAACATTTGAGGATCGCACTACACACGTTGAAGAAACATCACTATATGCGAAGTTTTCTAAGTGCGAGTTACGGTTAGATAAAGTCCACTTCCTCGGACATGTAGTATCCAAGGAAGGAATCACCGTGGATCCAAAAAAAGTTGAAGCGGTTGAGAAGTGGCCAGTTCAAAAGAGTGTTACGGAAGTTCAAAGTTTCCTAGGATTGGCGGGGTATTCTGGAAGGTTTGTGGTGGGATTTGCTCGTCTTGCGGCTCCTCTCAACGCCTGCCTTAACCAGAAAAAGATAGAAGGTATGAATGGATGATAGATGTGAACAGAGTTTCGGAGAGATCAAAAGAAGATTAATTAGTGCTCCAAAGACTCACAATCCCGGAAGAGGGAGAAAAATTTGACATCTACAAAGATGCCTCAAAGATAGGACTAGGAGCCGTGTTGATGCAAAATGGCAACATCATTGCTTACGATCCCGGCAATCAAGGATCACGAAATGAATTACCCAACGCATGATCTTGAGTTAGCCGCAGAGTTTTTGCGCTCAAGTTATGGCGGCATTACCTATATGGGGTTCAATGCCAAATTTATACGGACCATCGAGCCTAAAGTACTTCTTCACGCAGAAGGAGCTTAATATGAGACAAAGACGATGGCTTGAACTTGTGAAGGACTACGACAGAAATCCTTTACCATCCGTAAAGCCAATCGAAATGTGACGCTTTGAGTAGAAAACCCAAAGACTACGGACTCCGGTGGAGACCGAATTGTTGCCCGCGGCTTCAACAAGAGATTAATCTCCCAGACCTCGAATTAATCTACGGTAAGTTAGCTTCTCGAGGCCGCACTGTATGCTCACGAGGAGGAGATACGAGAAGCTCGGAAAGGTGACCCAATTATGGATGGATATAGGAAGGAGATAGTAGATAATGCAAGGTCGAATTTCAGCCTTTCAAAGGACGGAATTCTCCTATACCAAAGAAGAATTTGTGTACCGGATCAAGAGGGATCAAGAAGCGTATATACTCGGCAAGCGCACACAAGAAGCCATATTCCAGTACACCAGTGCCACCAAAATGTATCAAGATTTGAAACAACATTTTTGGTGGAGGGAATGAAGAATGACATAGTTGACTATGTTAGTCGCTGCTTGACATGCCAAAAGGTCAAAGCGTAACATCGTAGACCACCGGAAGCTTACGACCACTAGAGATCCCGGAATGGAAGTGGGAACACTTAGCCATGGACTTTGTAACCGGACTTCCGAGAACCAGTGAGGGATACGATGCCATTTGGGTAGTCATGGATCGGCTAATCTAAATCAGCGCATTTCATTCCGATTAAGATAACTTACTCCTTAGAGAGGTTAGCGAAAGTTATACGTGGCTAAGGTAGTAAAGCTACATGGAGTACCGCTTAGTATAGTGTCGGAGAGACAAAATAGATTTACCTCCAATTTTTGGATAAGTGTTCGTGAAGCGATGGGGTTGATTGCGCTATAGCACGCCGCTCCATCCCCGACGGATGGGCGTCGAGAGACCATTCGGACCCTAGAAGATATGCTTCGTGCATGCGCAGTGGATTTCAAGGGCGCATGGAGTATGAAGTTGCCATTGATCGAATTCTCGTATAATAATAGTTGCCAAGCTTCCATCGGCATGGCCCGTATGAAGCACTTTTACGGAAGGAAGTGTAGATCCCCGTTCATTGGTATGCCACTCGGGAAAAGCAAAATGATAGACATAATTCGTTCAAGAGCCCATTGAGAGAAAGTGCAAAAAAATCCAAAGAAGATTAGAGAAAATCGAGCCGGCGTAAGAGCTATGTAGATAAACGACGGAGACCCTTGGAATTTTCTCCCGCAGGGACTCAGATTCCTAAACTCGCACCAATGAAGGGTGTGATGCATTTTGGGAAGAAAGGTAAAATTTGAGTCCACGCTACATAGGGCCTTTTGAGATCATTGAAAGAATAGGAAAGGTAGCTTACCGACCAGCTCTCCGCCAGAGTTGGCCTCGGTGCGCAGTGTTTTCATGTAGCAATGCTCCGAAGTATATCTCGGATCCATCGCACGTGTTACAGCATGAGCCTATTCAGATTCAATAAGATTTGTCCTATGAGGAACAACCAAACAAATTCTAGCCGGAGAAGAAAGGAAACTCGTAAGTCGTAGTATCCCAATGGTTAAAGTGCAAAGGAAAAATCACAATGTTGCGTGAAACCACTTGGGAAGTAGAAGAAGAGATCGCATGTATACCCCAGGTTGTTCTGATTTTCGGGACGAAAATTCCTTAAGGAGGGGTGAATAATGACCGGGAAAATATTAAGTCAAAATCGGACGATCCGGTATTTGACCGTAATTATTTCCGGGCAAAAGTAGTAGAAATATTGATGTAATCAGAAAGTGTTATCTAGAAACTTTATATACGGGTAAAATCACCCGAAAAGTGTAAAGTTATAATACGAATATTTTTACAGAGAAAATTAAATGAATATCTTTTGTGAATAGTTAAATATCGGTTAAAAGTTAGAAATTTTAACAGTATATTTTAGTTATGAAAAATTGAAATATTTGGTAAATGACCAAATGACCAGTTAGAAAAAGAGTAGAAATATTAGAAGTAAGGAAAATGACAAAAGTTCCTAAAATGAATTTTCCCGAGTCGATTCAAAGAAATCTGCGAAAAAAAAAAACCTTGCAGGCACGCTGCGTTTTGGGCAATTCTGATTGTTTAAAATGAAAATTTTAGAAAAAGAAATTGACTATTGAGATACCCAAGAGAAGTGGGTTGAATATGAGAAATTTGACCCAGGGTGCTCGGCGATCGAGAAAAAAGATATAGAACCCGTAGGGTGTGAAATTATCGGTACGGAAAAAGACTCGTTTTGAAAAAGCGGAAAGTTTGGTCTCGATAAGAAAAATGTGGGGAACAGGGAACCACTTACTTTAAGTGTGAAAGTTAATTAGAATTAGTAAAATTTAATTATGGAAATTAAAGTAATTATTTTTTTTTTTATTAGAAAGTAAAAGGAGATATTTTTGGAAATATTAATATAATATTCCAATTGTATTAAAAAGGGCCTACGGATTACATTAGAAGCTATATTTGCTTCTTCTTCAAATTGTGGCCGAGAGACTAGAGAAAAGAGAGAGAAAAGAGAGAAAATCAAGGGAAAATCAAGGAATCACCCGTTTTCGCCGAAATTTCTTCCGTTCAGTCCGGTGGAAATATAACTCGAGGCATTCTAGCGAAGAATCTCAACTTTTCAAGGTAAGATTTCGGATTTTTCATGAGAAATTGCATGCTTTTTCGTTTTTATGAATAGTAACTCATCTTAGAAAAAATCCGTAAAACTGAAAAATGAAACCGAGGTTTTGTCGGGGACTATGATAGGAGTTTAACGTGCAAGTATGGGAACGATTGAACATATTTTTTTGGATTGACACTAAAAAAATCCGGCATACCCTAGAAATGGAGAAAATGTGTTTTTGTTCAATTTATGTTGGAATCTGTGTTCAGGAATGTTAATCTTGACTCCAGGTACCGAAATCGGAAATAGAACGAGTTATTGAAAACTCGGGAAACTAGAAAAAACAAGGCGAAACTCTGCCGAAATTTCTAAGAAACCTAGTTAGTAAGCATTGAATTAAGAATTCGATTCTCGAGAATGAGTAACAGTTTTAAAGCTCAGAATTGAATAGATTAAGATTCAGAAACCGAGATACACGAATAGGTGTAATTTGCCTCTTGAGCTAGAATTCGGCCTAGAGGGGTTAAGTTCAAAAATGAGTTGAAATTTGGATTTAGGAATCCAAATATGAGAAATTTTGATGCTTGGAATAGGTGGTTAATACCTATTTCCATGAAACAGGTTTTGGCACGAGAGCCGAAGCAACAAGAAAGAACTTCCAACAAGCGGGAATCCTAGCGGATTAACGGTAAGTATAGACATATATGTTTGTCTGGACTCGAGTAAGTTGCAGTTAGACTTAGAACTATTAATTTACTTATGTTCCTAAGTCTATGTGATTACATGTGATTATACATGTTTGGAGGGCTTAATGCTCTAGATTTCAGAAGGGCGACATATGGTTACCCTTATGCATAGTTAAAAAGACGATGGGTCGCCGGCCTCCAAGGGAGGAAAATCTCAAAGAGCGTAGATTCCGACTTGACCGCGAAGAAGTAATGAGCCAAGAAGTAAAAGATCGACGGGTCGCCGGCCTCCGCAAGGGAGGAAATCTCACAGAGTAGAGATTCCGACTAGACCAAATTAGCAAAAGTAAGAATAGAAAGATAGAAAGTAGTTTAAAGCATGTTTCACACGAGCATATTTGCATCATAACTCTTAATGTAATTTCTATTAGTTTATGATGTATGCATGTTTATACTTCTTTGAGCGTTAGCTCATCGGTTTACTAAAAGTGCGGGTAACAAAGGTAAGCGACCATCATATAGTGGTTTGCTTGATGGACATCTTGGAGGCAAGGGTGGCGGAAATGTCATGGGTGCACGGAGTGGTCTTTACTACGCCGCTTAGAAATTAAATTCCGCTGCAAATAAATGTAATGTAGAATAATAGTATGTATGTTTAGTTTTAAGAGGAAGATATTACAACCATTGTCTTGGTAAAGAACAACGGATCAGAAAAAGTTAAGACAAGTTTAGGGGGAACTAGTATGATATTGAATCTTTAAAGTAATAGCAAGATGTGCTATTAGTGTATCCACATAACATGTTAAGATCCGAGGGTTAATGTAGTAAAAGAAAAAAAATTTACCGCACATGAACGTAAATTAAAGAGACAATAGTCTAACAACAACTAATGGATTAGACTATAGCTTAGCCCATTAGTAGTAGTATAAGAACGGCGATCAAGACTTCGAGGGCGCTGGACGCCACAAAGACAAAGACGCCATATATTCCATGACACCCGAGGTGCCACCAATATGTATCAAGATTTGAAACAACATTTTTGGTGGAGGCGAATGAAGAATGACATAGTTGACTATGTTAGTCGCCGCTGACATGCCAAAAGGTCAAAGCGGACATCGTAGACCAGCTTTGGAAGCTACACCACTAGAGATCCCGGAATGGAAGTGGGAACACTTAGCCATGGACTTTGTAACCGGACTTCCGAGAACCAAAGGGGGATACGATGCCATTTGGGTAGTCGTGGATCGCTTAACGAAATCAACAGATTTCATTCCGATCAAGATAACTTACTCCTTAGAGAGGTTAGCTGAGTTATATGTGGCTAAGGTAGTAAAGCTACATGGAGTACCGAGCTTAGTATAGTGTCGGACGACAGACGAATTATTTACCTCCAATTTTTGGAGAAGTGTTCAGGAAGCGATGGGGTCGAATGCGCTTATAGCACGCCGCTCCATCCCCCAGACGGATGGGCGGTCAGGAGAGGACCATTCAGACCCTAGAAGATATGCTTAATCAACATGCATGCAGTGGATTTCAAGGGGCGCATGGAGTATGAAGTTGCCATTGATCGAATTCTCGTGATAATAATAGTTGCCAAGCTTCCATCGGCATGGCCCCGTATGAAGCACTTTTTACGGACGGAAGTGTAGATCCCCGGTTCATTGGTATGACACTGGGAAAAGCAGCTTCACAAGACGGAATTCATTAAAGAGGCCATAGAGACAAAGTAAAAGATCCGTAGAAGATTAGAGACGGCTCGAGCCGCAAAAGAGTTATGCGGATAAACGACGGAGACCCTTGGAATTTTCTGTAGGGGACTCAGATTCCTAAAAGTCGCACCAATGAAGGGTGGGATGCGTTTTGGGAAGAAAGGTAAGCGAGTCCACATTACATAGGGCCTTTTGAGATCATTGAAAGAATAGGAAAGGTAGCTTCTGGACTAGCTCTACCGCCGAGTTGGCTTGATGCCGTACAGTGTGTTTCATGTAGCAATGCTCCCGAAGTATATCTCGGATCCATCGCACGTGTTACAAAGATGAGCCTATTCAGGTTCACGAAGATTTGTCCTATGAGGAACAACCAGGTCAAATTCTAGCCAGAGAAGAAAGGAAACTCGAAGTCGTAGTATCCCAATGGTTAAAGTGCAAAGGAAAAATCACAATGTTGCAGAAGCCACTTGGGAAGTAGAAGAAGAGATCGCATGTATACCCCCATTGTTCTGATTTTTCGGACGAAAATTCCTTAAGGAGGGTGAATGTAATGACCGGAAAATATTAAGTCAAAATCGGACAATCCGGATTTGACCGTAATTATTCCCTAATGTAAAGTAGTAGAAATATTGATGTAATCAGAAAGTGTTATGTAGAAACTTTATATACGGGGGTAAAACCACCCGAAAAGTGTAAAGTTATAATACTAATATTTTTACAGAGAAAATTCAGAAATATCATTGAATAGTGAAATATCGGTTAAAAGTTAGAAATTTTAACGGTATATTTTAGTTATGAAAAAAATGAAATATTTGGTAAATGACCAAATGACCAGTTAGAAAAAGAGTAGAAATATTAGAAGTAAGGAAAATGACAAAAGTTCCTGAAAGAATTTTCCCGAGTCGGTTAAAGCGAAATCGCGAAAAAAGAAGTACCGCGAGGGTACGCGCTTTGGGGCAATTCTGGATTGTTTAAAATGAAAATTTCAGAAAAAGAAATTGACTATTGAGATACCCAAGAGAAGTGGGTTGATTATGAGAAATTTGACCCAGGGTGCTCGGCGATCCGAGAAAAGCGTTATAGAACCCATGATCGGGTGTGAAATTATCGGTGCCAAAGAGACTCATTTTGAAAAACGAAAAGTTTGGTCTCGACAAGAAAAATGTGAGGAACACGGAACCACTTAAATTAAGTGTGAAACTTAATTAGAATTAGTCAAATTAAATTATAGAAATTAAAGTGATTTCTTTAATTTAATTTAGAAAGTAATAAGAGATATTATTATAAATAATATTATAATATTCATTAATACACTTAAAGAGGCCTACGGAAGGAAATTAGAAACATTATGTTCTATTTTCCTAAGGGTGGCCGAGAGACTAGAGAAAAGAGAGAGAAAAGAGAGAAAATCAAGGGAAAATCAAGGAATCATCTGTTTTCGCCGAAATTTCTTCCGTTCAGTCCGGTGGAAATATAACCCGAGGCATTCTAGCGGAGAATCTCAACTTTTCAAGGTAAGATTTTGGATTTTTCATGAGAAACTGCATGCTTTTTCGTTTTTATGAATATTTACTCATCTCGGAAAAAATCCGTAAAACTGAAAAACAAAACCGAGGTTTTGTCGGGGACTACGATAGGAGTTTAATGTGCAAGTATTGAAAGGATTGAACAATTTTTTTTGGATTTACACTAAAAATCTGAAAATCCCTAGAAATGGAGGAAATGTATTTTTGTTCAATTTATGTAGCAATTTGTGTTCAGGAATGTGAATCTGGACTACAGGTACCGAAATCGGAAGTAAAACGAGTTATTGAAAACTCGGGAAACGAGAAAAATTAAGGCGAAACTCTGCCGAAATTTCCTAAAATCTAGTTAGCAAGCAATGAGTTAGGAATCTGATTCTAGAGAATGGATAACAGTTTTAAACCTCGGAAACGAATAGATTAAGATTCGTAAACCGAGATACACGAATATGTGTAAATTGTAAATTTCCTCTTGAGCTAGAATTCGCCTTAAGGGGAAAAAGTCCATAAATGAGTTTGAAATTAGATTTAAGAATCTAAGTATGAGGAATTGTGATTGAATAGGGAATTGATACCTATTTCCATGAAATGTTTTTGGCACGAGAGCCAAGCAACGAGAAAGAACTTCTAGCAAGCGGAATCCTAGCGGATTAACAGTAAGTATAGACATATATGTTTGTCGGACTCGAGTAAGCTGCAGTTAGACTTAGAACTATTAATTTACTTATGTTCCTAAGTCTATGTGATTACATGTGATTATACATGTTTGGAGGGCTTAATGCTCTAGATTTGGAAGGCGACATATGGTTACCCTTATGCATAGTTAAAAGATCGACGGGTCGTCGGCCTCCATAAGGAGGAAAATCTCAAAGAGTAGAGATTCCGACTTGACCAGACAAATAAGTAATGAGCCAAGAAGTAAAGGATCGACGGGTCGTCGGCCTCCAAAGGAGGAAATCTCACGAGTAGAGATTCCGACTAGACCAGCCAATAAAGTAAGAAACAAAGATAGAAAGTAGTTTAAAAGCATGTTTCACACGAGCATATTTGCATCATAACTCTTAATGTAATTTCTATTAGTTTATGATGTATGCATGTTTATACTTGCCGAGCGTTAGCTCATCGGTTTACTCGTGTCACGGGTAACAAAGGTAAGCACCCGGTCATATAGTGGTTTGCTTGATGGACATCTTGAAGCAAGGGTGGCGAAATGTCATGGGTGCACGGAGTGGTCTCTACTACGCTCGCTTAGAAATTAAATTCCGCTGCAAAGTAATGTAATAAAGAATACTAGTATGTATGTTCAGTTCTAAGAAGAAGATATTACAACCATTGTCTTAGTAAAGAACAACGGACTGTAATAAATTATGACAAGTTTTCAGAAACTAGTTTGATATCCGAATCCTTAAAGTAATAGCAAGATATGTTATTAGTGTAACAACATAACATGTTAAGAACTCGAGGGTTAAAGTAAAGGAAAAAAGAAAATTTACCCGCACATAAACGTAAATTAAAGAGACAATAGTCTAACAACGAATAATGAATTAGAATAAAACTTAGCCCATTAGTAGTAGTATAAGGAACGGCGACTGCGCCGCGAGGGCGCGGGTCGCCACACGTGTGCTGGACACCCCCATATGCGCACGTGTCTCAAACTAGGTTTTCGACCGCACCACAACTCTAAGGGTGTTGTAGGTACAGACTTAGATGGTACTCTCTGTTTTTAGGGCATAACCCCAGAATGAAGTAGGCAGTGAAGAATAACTCAACATTGATCTCATCATGTCAAGCAAAGTCTGATTTCTCCTTTCGCCACACCATTCTGCTGTGGTGTACCGGGTGCAGTCAATTGGGATACCACACCTTCTTCAATCAAGAAATCCCGAACTCTTGGTCCAGGTATTCACCCCCTCGATCTGATCGAAGTGTCTTGATTGGTTTACCTAAT
Source organism: Morus alba (assembly GCA_012066045.3). NCBI lineage: Eukaryota > Viridiplantae > Streptophyta > Magnoliopsida > Rosales > Moraceae > Morus > Morus alba. The sequence goes on along the minus strand of JABXEQ010000015.1, from coordinate 5,575,499 downwards.
TGTTTTCAACTTCTGCTCGAAATTCTCTAAACTTTCCAAAAGTTTGATTTCCGCTGCATCGTAAACATAACCATATCTCGAATAGTCGTCAATAAAAGTGACGTAATATTCGTAACCTCCTCTAGCCTGGGACGTTTAACGATCCACATACATCTGAATGTATACAGATCAAGGGGTTACGTAGCTCTTTCTCCTTTAAATCAATGAAAGGCCTCTTGGTCATTTTACCTTCCAAACAAGATTCGCAGATCGAAGCTCACCAACTTTTAGTTCGCGTAAAGGACCATCCTTTACCGTCATTCAATCCTTTTCGTTTAATATGACCAAGCCTAAGATGCCACAGATATGTATTGTTATCGTGAGAAATCTTTTGCTTTTTATTCTTAGGTTCGGCAACTCCGAACATTTCGAAGTGTTAAGCGAAGAGTTAGGTATTGGTTTTATACAATATAAACCATCATCCAGACGTCCGAACAAATATTTAAACCATTTCGAGAAATATGAACAAATTCATTATCAAAATAAACTTTAAATAATTGTTCAAATAATTTGGTCACGAAATCAAATTTACTGCGAATGTCTAGAATAAAATAAACATTGTTCAAAACTAAAAATTTATTTTCCCTAAAACGAAGTCTAACTTCCCCACTTTGCTTTTGCCGAAACTCTTGCGCCATTGCCTACTTTCATCGTGTAGTCCCCATCGGCTAGCTCGATTAAGAACTAAGACTAAGCAAAGAGAAACAAACATGATTAGTTGCTCCTAATCAATTATCCAGTGAGGTATCACCCTCTACTAAACATGTTTCAAGGACTAGTAAATCTGATTTACCTTGTTCCTTTTTCTTTTTTAGCTCCTCGAGATACTTGTGACAATTTCTCTTCCAGTGCCCTTCGCCATTGCAGTGGAAACACTTTCCTTTGGGTTTCTGGATGGGGCCCTTTGCTTTCTTGGGTCTCTTGTTCTTTCCCTTCTTTCCTCTTCCCCGGTTCTGGTTTTTCCTTTTGTTTTTACCAGAACTTCCTGCAACTAAACATTTGCTTCTCCTCCCCTTCTTTTGTTGGTGGATTCAAGTTTTGCAGGTCATTCATGAGGTCGGTGAGATTGCACTTTTTCTTGTTCATAACAAAGTTGTTTACGAACTCATGAAAGTCGAGGACACAGGCTTTCCAAGATGATGCCAACTTGGGTGGCTTCATCGATTTTGGCACCATTGAGCTCCGCATCGTGGAGGTGATCAATCATGTTCGTAACATGTGCCTTGACCAAGAACCTTTCTTCATCTTGTCGCTCATGAAAGCCCTTACGGCATCCACACGAGCCTTTTTCGGAAGGGCGCGAACATGGCTTCTAGAGACTCCATTATCTCATAAGCGGTCTCCATCTCCTCATGCTTCTTCTTGGGTTAATATCGCTCATGCTGGCCAAAGATAAAGCACTTTTGCTTTATTGTTGGCCTTGATCCAACGATCAAAAGGCTCCCTCGCGGTTTTGGATGCGATTCATGCGGGTTCAGGAGGACATTCCTCCTGCTAGGACAAACTTATAGTCTTCGCACCAATAGTATGTTCATGTTACTTTTCCACTTAGCATAATTATCACCGTCTAATTTTTCGACCGCTAGTAGTGTGATAATGGGATTCGACATATTCTTTGGAAATAAATAGAATATTCATCTAATTAATTTATGTGCATGAATATCAAGGCATGCTAATTTAGGCACAATTAAATATGATGCATCTTTTGCATATGAAAATACATAAATCATGTTTTAATTTTAGGTGCCAACGATAATCCAATTTTCCACATATAAAGTGTACCTTTGGGTAGTCAAGTTATATGCCAATTAGATCGAGACTCTTCTCGGTTAAAATATCTCATATTTTCATATTTATTAACTACCATTATTTTCAACAAAATATAACCAACAGATTTGATTATTTTTTATGAGTGTAACTCACCGCTTTTGAGATCCCATAGACTTAACTCCGGATTGCTACCTTTGGGTAGTCAATTCGGAAATACATCCTGAAATCTTATCTCTAGGAAGCCAACCTTGTTATTGATCCAAAGAAGGACACTCTCCTTTAGGAGGGCGATTCAATTTCGCCGCAAAGCCCCTTTCCCGGATCTCACGGTGTTGCGCTTAACGGCGGAGACTAGTGGGTCGTATTGTCATACAACCCTCTCCCACTCATTATTTTGCAAACATGTATTTTGTTTGAAAAACATCTCATGATTTTCAAATCGACAAATAAACAATTTATTTTTTTTGGATATGTGAAATTCAAAATTTAACTTTTAAATTCAATTTCACATGTAACATTATTTTGCAAATCAATTTTGCAACTTAAATCAATTTAATCATATTAAATCGATTTTGAGCGCATGGTTCTTATTTTATTTTATTTTTCTAAAACACTTTTATAATAAATAAAATAAATAATAACAATTAATTCTTGCGATGTATGCATGGCATGTTATAAAAAAAACATATGAGTAGGCACATTATATCTACATGGCATGTTATATGCATGGACATATATAATATATAATTATCAACATAAAATATAAATATATGCAATCAACTATTGAGATGGATTTGACCGGGTCCCATGGAAAATAAATTACAACTCAATCGAATCGAATAAATAAATAATTACAATAATTATATTCTTCCGTTACATCAACGGGTCTTCGATTCTTGAATTCTTTATTCTTCGACTTCATTCTTTGTCCCTGGGTTGGATTTCACCTTCCTTGGGATCCGGAACTTTTCCGGCTCGTTGGCACGCTTTACGAGGGTTTTGAAACCTTGGGCCCGCTCGGGATCAAATCCGAACTTGGGCCGCCAGCGCCACATGGCCGCCGCCAGCCCCGGGCGCGCTGGACGCTGCGCTGGGCCGCGGGACTTGACGCCAGCGCTGGGCAGCGTCTGGCAGCGCCTGGGCGCGTCCGGGGCGCGCGCCTGGGCGCGTCCCCGGCCGCGCTGGGCCGCATCCGGGACACGCCTGGGCCGCATCCGGGACGCGTCTGGGCGCGATTCTGGAAATTTCTGGGCTTCTTTGAAGGCTTCAAACATGATCTTCAAGGCCTCCTTCTTGATTCAAAATCAAAAATCCTAATTCTACCCAAATCCTAGAATTACAATAATTCTAATCCCGAATTAAATTACAAATAATTTATTAACGAATGAATATAACCGATCCATGGAACCATATAATTAACGACCAAATCCATCATCCATACATTCATCATCATGAATAAAAATAAACATCCATAAATGCAAGTGCCTACTCATCACATACATACATATTTAAATATCACATATTTAATATTGATTGTGATTATCCAATAATCGAAGCATAAATTAATATAGCTCTATAGACCGCTCCGATACCAATTCTTTGGTTGCCGAATCGAATTCGGTAGCGAAAAACGCAATGGAATAGCGGATCGTGTATAACAAAAATTTTCATAAAACTTTTGAGATACTCTATAGATTATATTAATTTATGCACCAATAAATTAATCTCATTAATTTATAAGATTCAAGGATCAACCGAAAAAATACCTTGTAGCCGACTCGGATGATATCTTGATTTTCTTTGACCACAAACAGTCCTTAGCTCCAAGCTTTTGTGTTTAGAACACCAAAGTCTTCCACGTCAATTCCTTGATTCCACGTAGACGTGTAATGACCGGGAAAATATTAAGTCAAAATCGGACAGTCCGGTATTTGACCGTAATTATTTCCCGGAACAGAAAGTAGTAGAAATATTGATGTAATCAGGAAAGTGTTATGTAGAAACTTTATATACGGGGTAAAATCACCCGAAAAGTGTAAAGTTATAATACGAATATTTTTACAGAGAAAATTCGTAAATATCAATTGTGAATAGTGAAATATCGGTTAAAAGTTAGAAATTTCAACAGTATATTTTAGTTATGAAAACTGAAATATTTGGTAAAAAGACCAAATGACCAATTAGAAAAAGAGTAGAAATATTAGAAGTAAGGAAAATGACAAAAGTTCCTGAATGTAATTTTCCCGAGTCGATTAAAAGCGGAAATCATGAAAAAAAGCACCGCGAGGGTACGCGTTTGGGCAATTCTGGATTGTTTAAATGAAAATTTCAGAAAAAGAAATTGACTATTGAGATACCCAAGAGAAGTGGGTTGAATATGAAAAATTTGACCCAGGGTGCTTTCGGCATCGAGCGAGATAGAACCCATGCGGGTGAAATTATCGGTACGGGAAAGAGACTCGTTTTGAAAAACGGAAAGTTTGGTCTCGACAAGAAGAAAATGTGGGGAACATGGAACCACTTAAATTAAGTGTTAAACTTAATTAGAATTAGTAGAATTAAATTATGGGAATTAAAGTTATTTCTCTAATTTAATTTTAGGAAGTAATGTGAGATATTTTTAGAAATATTAATATAATATTCATTAATACACTTAAAGAGGCCTACGGAAGGAAATTAGAAACATTATGTTCTATTTTCCTAAGGGTGGCCGAGAGACTAGAGAAAAAGAGAGAGAAAAGAGAGAAAATCAAGGGAAAATCAAGGAATCATCCGTTTTTGCCGAAATTTCTTCCGCTTCATCCGGTAGAAACATAACCCGAGGCATTCTAGCGGAGATTCTCAACTTTTCAAGGTAAGATTTCGGATTTTTCATGAGAAAAACTGCTTGCTTTTTTTCATTTTTATGAATAGTAACTCATCTCGGAAAAAATCCGTAAAAATCGAAAAACGAAACCGAGGTTTTGTCGGGACCGTGATAGGAGTTTAATGTGCAAGTATTGAAAGGATTGAACAAATTTTTTGGATTAACACTAAAAATCCGGAATACCCTAGAAATGGAGAAAATGTATTTTTGTTCAATTTATGTAGCAATTTGTGTTCGGGAATGTGAATCGACTACAGTGTACGGAATCGAAGTAAAACGAGTTATTGAAAACTCGGGAAACGAGGAAAATTAAGGCGAAACTCTGCCGAAATTTCCTAAAATCTAGTTAGCAAGCAATGAGTTAGGAATCTGATTCTAGAGAATGGATAACAGTTTTAAACCTCGGAAACGAATAGATTAAGATTCAGAAACCGATATACACGAATATGTGTAAATTGCCTCTTGAGCTAGAACTCTGCCTTAAGGGGAAAAAGTCCAAAAATGAGTTTGAAATTAGATTTAAGAATCTAAGTATGAGGAATTGTGATTGGAATAGGGAATTGATACCTATTTCCATGAAACAGGTTTTGGCCCGAGAGCCGAAGCAACGAGAAAGAACAACGGATTGTAATAAGTTAAGACAAGTTTCGGGAACTAGTATGATACCAAATCTTTAAAGTAATGGCAAGATGTGCTATTAGGGTATCAACATCATATGTTAAGAACCCGATGGCCAAAGTAAAGAAAAAAAAAAAATTTACTCGCACATGAATGTAAATTAAAGAGACAATAGTCTAACAATGAATAATGGATTAGACTATAGCTTAGCCCATTAGTAGAGTAGTATAAGGAACGGCGACCGCGCCGCGAGGGCGCGGGACGTCACAAGACGTGTGTGTGGGCACACGTGAGACAAAACGGTTTCTAAAACACTCGAATTTCCACAAACACCAACGCATGCACGATGTGGAATTTTTGGAGAGAAAAATTTTCACTCTCTTTTTTTGCTATATGAGAATTCCGGCCACACTCTTTTTCTAGGGCTGAAAGTGTTTCAAAAATTGTCTCACAATTTTCCATTTATCTCATATTTAAAGAGAAGAAGTCAAACTTCAAAATAGGATCAAATCCTTATCTCCAATTTTGAATTTGGAACAAAAATCCCTTCCCCTTATCCCTTAGGTGGCCGGCCACACACTAGGGTTTTATCCCTGTGTGTGGCGCCTAGATAAGATAGGGAAGGAGAAGATATTTTATCCATTATCCAGTAGTCCAATTTCAATTCAGATTCAAATTCGAATTTAAGTCAAACTTAAATTAATTTGAATTCGAAATTGACCAACTTATCAAATAAGTTTAAATGGATAAATCTAGATATGTTCAAATTCAAATTTAAATAATCTCATTATTTAAATAATAATTAATTCTCAATTAATTATTCTTCGAGTATTTAATTTTAGAATTCCGTAATTCTAAAATTCCCATTTTGCCCTTTGTGTCTGGTAGAATTACAAGGACGACGCGGGGACTAATGGACCTATAATTCTGAGCTCCAATAAAATTAATAATTAATTAAACACTTTAATTAATTAATTAATTAATTCTATTAATTCCAATAGTTACTCCACTATAAACTTGGAATTGCACTCTCGGAATTATAGACATTAATTACTTCTAAACTGTGAAGTGTCCATTTGATATAGTCATTGCATATAGATCGATCCTCCATAAATAATTCATAATTAGAGTCGGGGTAGAATCCGCTAACCTCTCTAATTACATCTTTATCCTTGAGTACCATTGATTCTCTAATGGATAGTGATTCAAAAACACATTCATGAACCGAGGCGCTCTTACTAATCCAAGTACCGAATCAACACTCAAGAGAATTATTTATCTGCTTCTTTCTCAAGAAGGAATGGATTCCATCTCGTATAATAACATTCCCAGCTACCTACTTCATTATGTCTCCAAAATACAAGGAATAGGATTCAGGGTCTCGGAATCCGTACCGAGTAAATCAAAAGACATAAATCCATAAATATGAGTTTGCTAAGAACTCAGGATTAAGATCATTCTATATATGACCATCGGTAGACTCAATTAGAATTTCTATGCTTAACGGAAATTATTAGAAATTCATATTGTGTCTGCGTCCATGTTCCACATAATCTCATTATGCGAAATACACTCATTCAATATCTCGCCATATTAACAAAGGCGGATAACACCGCTTCCATTCTAAATGGAATGACATGTATTAATAATGTTTTAATTAAAGATTCCGAACTTTAATTAAATTCATTATGAACAGTTACTTTTGATTATTATCCTTAAACATTATCCTCTTGTATATAACACTTATATACCATGTTTAAGGTTACATAAATAATCAAGGAATTTTATTTGATATTCATAAAATATTCATAAATATATGCACATAAAATGATGAATAAACTATTTTATTAAATAAATAATAAATATCCTTTTACATCTCATGCTTTTAGGACACTATTCCCAACACAAAGGGACAGTCTCCAAGCTACGGACTCAGTGCATAAACTGCAACCAAAAGAATATGTGAAAGAAATTTAATTAACAAAAATTAAATCTATAAAATAAAGAGCAAGGTCTAAATTAAAATCAATCTATTTCACAGTAATATTAACTTAAATCCTAAATTGCCAATCCCGAAACAAGCGCCAAAAAACTTGACACGAAAAAATAACTTTTGCTTAGAATAGCGTGTGTGCTCGCAAGTGTACGAATCGTGAAGTAATAATGATCCAAAGATCGAGTATCGTCCTCTGGGATTGTTAACTAGGAAAGAGCTAAGTATTGTTATTAATCTAAATTAATTTTATCTAGACAATATAGAATAAGGGAATTAAAACTAAATTGAACAGCTTAGCTAACTAAAATATGCAAACAACGGATACCAAAGTGAATTGGATTGAAGGGATCTCTGTGATAAAATGAGCTAGGAGGGGATTTGACTTCACCTAATTATGTTATATTTATCTAAATATGTCACTTATTGACGTGTTACATCCAATCTTAAATCATGGGTACTAAGATAATCTCACTGCCTCTCCCGAGTGCTAAGTGAAATAATATGCTAAATTAATTAAACTAATATCCCTATTAATTTAACCAATTATGCATTCATTAAGTTTAGCCCATATTCGATCTCCTAAGGTTATACTAGCCTCCCGACTCAATATCTCCTTAGGTTGCGTCTCTTAATTCTCAACGTATGTAATTAACTCTCCCAAGCCTAATTTCATACATCTAAGGTCTCTAATCTACTGGGTAATTAAATTAGAAATTAAGCGCAAGAGACACAAAAGATTAGAGTATAAAACATTCAATAAGCAAACAGACTCTTAAAATAAACCTTTCATTAAATTAGATCATACCCCCCTAGCGTGAGGAGTTTAGCTATCCATGTTCATATTCAAATACACAGTTACAAAATACCAAAAATCCATAGCTCAAGCAGAAAATTAAATAATAATTTAAGAAATACAAAGGAAGAAAGTAATGAAAAACTCCTATTGGTTAATCTCCTCTGAAGCCTTCAAACTGCCTTGAATCCCCTTGAAAATCTCCAGAAAAATCCTTGGTTACAGCTGCTTTTCTATGGTTCTCGGGTTCTTGTCGTGTCTCTGGTTCATTTTCCGTGTCTGTCTTCCACCCCCTGGTTCTAGCAGCTTTCTTTTCCTTTTATGTCACATGTACAACCCTCCAAATTCGAGAAAGGCGCTGCAGCCCGTGGGTGTGCGCTGCAGCATGCGTCAATGAGGAATTAGAGTTTCCAGACGCGCGCCTAAGCCCACGGACATGCGCTGCAGCGCACATCTCAATGACTCTAGGATGCGCGCCTAAGCGCGCATTGAACTGCGCCTGTAGCTCGACTGCTCTCTGGAATGGTCTCTGGAAGTCTCAGGCTGTAGCTTGCTTCTCATGCGTTGCAGCCCACACAAATTGGAGATTTTCATGGACTTCTTTATCTTTTTCACTTGATTTTCTCCACTTTGCAAATCCTACAAAATAGATTAACGCAAACGTAAAACTAGTGACAAATTAACTGAAATATGCTCAAAAACTACAATATATGACGGGGATAAATTGATGAAAAATCAACTTATCAATTACATGAGTAGAACTCTAAATAGTGCTCAAATGAATTACTCAACCATTGAGAAAGAGTTGCTCGCTATAGTCTTTGCACTTGACAAGTTCCGTGCATATCAGATTGGTTCACCCATCACCATCTTTGCAGATCATGCTGCCCTTAAGTATCTCCTTTCCAAAAAGGATGCTAAGGCGCGATTAATTAGGTGGATCCTTCTATTGCAGGAATTTGACTTGACCATCAAGGACAAGAAAGGTGTCGAGAATGTCGTTGCCGGCCATCTGTCTCGACTCGAGTTCAATGATCCAGCTAATGGTCCTGCCTTCCGCGATAACTTCCCTGATGAAAATCTTTTTGCCGTCACTAAGCTGCCTTGGTACGCTCATATCGTAAACTACTTGGTGACGGGCGAACTTCCTTCTAATTGGAATGCACAAGATAAAAGCAAGTTCTCGGTCGAAGTATGAAACTTCTATTGGGATGATCCATATCTTTTCAAGTACTGTCCCGACCAAATCATGAGACGATGCATTCCTGATGATGAAATTACTAGTGTTCTGAACTTCTGACATAACGATGCATGTGGTGGTCATTTTTCTGTGAAAAAGACCACCGCAAAAATCTTCTAGTGTGGTCTTTATTGGCCTACTTTGTTCAAGGACACTAATCAATTTTGTCGTTCCTGTGTCTGGTGCCAGAAGTTAGGTGCTTTGTCCCACCGCCATATAATGCCTTTGAACCCAATTCTCGTAATAGAAATATTTGATTGTTGGGGGATCGACTTTATGGGTCCATTTCCACCTTCTTCTGGGTACCTTTACATCCTCCTCGTTGTGGATTATGTTTCTAAATGGGTTGAAGTCGTGCCGTGTCGAGCCAATGATAATGTAACAGTTGTTAAGTTCTTGAAGGAGAATGTGTTATCTAGGTTTGGCACTCCACGTGCTATCATCAGTGATCAAGGCACTCATTTCTGCAACTATTCATTTGAGGCTCTTATGCGCAAGTACGGTGTGCTTCATAAGGTTGCTACTGGCTATCATCCACAAACAAATGGCCAAACTGAGTTGGCAAATAGGGAGATCAAACAAATTCTAGAAAAGACGGTAAACCCTGACCGCAAGGATTGGTCCTTACGTCTTCTTGATACTTTCTGGGCATACCGCACTGCCTATAAATCCCCTCTTGGGATGTCTCCCAATCGACTTGTCTTTGGGAAAGCCTGTCATTTACCTGTCGAGCTCGAACATAAAGCTTATTGGGCCGCCAAGGCCCTTAACTTTGATCTCAATGCGGTAGGTATTCAAAGAAAGCTCCAATTATGCGAGATTGAGGAGTTAAGGAGCACGATCGACAATTCCAGGGATCTACAAGGCAAAAATGAAAGCGGCTCATGATAAGCGGATCTTGAGAAAAAAAAAATATGAGCCAAATCAGTGGGTGCATCTTTATGACTCCGTTTGCATCTCCACCAGGTAAGTTAAGGTCGCGGTGGACTGGTCCATTTGTGGTGAAACAAGTTTTTCCCAATTCATCTTTGTCGAGGTCGAGGACCCAAGTGATGAGAGAATATTCAGAGTCAATGGCCAGAGACTGAAGCATTACATTGAGCGTGTGAGCCAAGCTAAAGAGATCATTCTCGAGGCTCCGGTTTACCAAAGTTGGCAAGTTTGCTTTCAACCCTATTGTATCATATTTTTGTTTCTTTGTGTCGTCTGGTGTGTTTTGTGTGCTTTTATTTTTAGTTTGATTTTCTGTGATTTTATATTTGTTTGTGTTTTGGAGAATCAGTTCAGGAAGCTCGGCTTAGTTCCAATGTTCATCATCCAGGTGTTTTCTTTCCCTGTCTTCTTCGTATTGCATATCTTTTCAGACATTGAGGACACTATCTGACTTTAGGTTAGGGGTGGTGAGCATATTCATGTGTAAGATTAATTTTTGTCTTGTTATTATTTTGGGTCAAAATTTTTACGAGATTATCTGAGTATGATTTCAAAATTTTTGGTTTGAGTCAGTTTTTGCTATCTTAATTACCAAGAAATGATTTCCAGAGTTATTTTTGAGCACATGCTAGACCTTGTGGTAAGATGGTTGTTGACACAAGTTGAGAAAAATTCCCGAGTTTAAGGTTTTCATTTTTGGTGAGTGTGAGTGTTGAGAAAACAGCTTTTTGAACTTTCATTGATCTTTCAAGTTGGTTAAGTCATTAATGGAGTACCTTTACTTGACTTGTGACATTTGCTTGAGGGATGATTTCTGGTTAGGAATAATTTTTAGAATTTGAGCCATGTGTTGTAGATAGTTATCATTTTTTTTTTTTTTTTGCATTTTATCAAAAAAAAAAGAAAAAGAAAAGAGCAAGAGCATCATTTATCATCAACGTTTACGTAGTTTGGTTGCACTGACTTCTTGTACTGCATAGCAACCAATCAAAAGAATGCCTTACTACATCAGCTTCATCAAATGTATGTTGTCTCTTGCTGATGCGAATTAATTTTGTATAATAAATTTCCGCAAGCGTACGGTGTCAAGTTTTGAGTATAAGGTGAGTGAGTATCATCTCCACAAGGATTGGGTTTAGAATTACCATTAAGTACCGCAATAATTGTAACTTAACTTTATCTAGGCAACCTAATAAAATGACAATTAAGAAAATAAAACAAAATAAATATGAAAATAAGAAAATAAAGTATCTATACACAAATGGTCTAGGGACTTGATTTCGCTTTATTATTCCTATGTTCATCATATTATGTAATTGCTAATCAATTCCATTCAATTCATTAATCAAGGCTCTAATATCATCTCGCAACCTCTCCCGAGTGCCTGATGACGGGTATTTCTACCAACAAATCAAGTACTTTTAAGCTTGAATATTTGTAAGTTTTCAAGCATTTTTGTTAGTTTAATGTCTTTTGTGTGCTTTTATAGGAAATATAAATAAATGCCAACTTGGATGATTTTGCATGAAGAAAAGAAGAATATTTGCCTACCTTGTGACTCAATGAAAAGAGGATGTGAAAGAGGATTTTGTGACACAAAAAAGGAGGCTTTGGATTCCAAGAGAAGCGCGCTGCAGCGCGCCTTCATAGGCTACAGCGCGCAAAGAAGACCAGAGAGGAGGGGAAGCGCAAGCTGCAGCGCACAACATGCGCTGCAGCCCCTAGCCCCAGAGACACGCGCTGCAGCGCACCAAATGGGCGCTGCAGCGTGCCCAGCGCGTCCAGCCCCAGCAATGCGCGCTGCAGCGCACCAAATGGGCGCTGCAGCGCGCCCAGCGCGTCCTGCCCCAGCAACGCGTGCTGCAGCGCACCAAATGGGCGCTGCAGAGCGTCCTTGGAGGTCCTTGGAAGCTCTTCAATGGATATTGGGTTTTATCTTCTTTCATCTATTTTTCCATGTTGAGCTAGACATTAAATCTAGGACTTGATGTAGTTTTATTTGAACTATGTTTTGAATATTTTGTTGATTGTTAATTTAATTTCATTTCCAATTCATTTATGATTCTCTATGCTTAATGCTTGTAATTTATTTTGCCAATGAGTTAGATGATTTTTAGATTGCGAATTTGATGCTCGGGAGAGATTGAATTCTTTATCTAGATTTGAGAAGCGTAGTCTAGGTTGTTGTGCGACCGGGAGGAGATCAACGCTTAGATAATCAAATTAGGATTTAGGTTGTTGTGAGGCCGGGAGGCGATCGATATTCCTATTTTCTAATTCTAAAGGCGAAGCTTAATTTGTGTTTAAATGTTCATTTTGAATAGGGATATTGTTTTGGGTATTTAAATACAATTTCTTGTGAGGCACTCGGGAGAGGTTGCAAGATGATATTAGTGCCTTGATTAATGAATTGAATGGAATTGATTAGCGATTACATAATAGGATGAACATAGGAATAATAAAAGCGAAATCAAGTCCCTAGACCATTTGTGTATAGATACTTTATTTTTATGTTTGTATTTATCTTGTTTTCTTCTTTCTTAATTATCATTTTACTTGGTTGCCTAGATAAAGTTAAGTTATGATAATCATAGTATTTAACGGCAATTCTAAACCCAATCCCTGTGGAGACGATACTCACTCACCCTATACTCAAAACTTGACACCGTACGCTTGCGGAAATTTATTATATAAAAATTAATTCGCATCAAGTTTTTGGCGCCGTTGCCGGGGATTGGAATTTGAAATTGTTGTTAATATTGTGAGTACATAACTTGATTTTAATTTAGGCTTTTATTTTTCATCTTTAATCTTTTGTTTTATTTTTGTTTTCTCTTGTTTTACGAGGTACTTGGAGATGGTTGATCGACAAGTCCTCTTAAGATTTGCTCAACGAGACTCCGAGCCATTTTTTACTGCTTTGGAGAGATATAAGGAGCTGCTCATTCAGTTTCCCCACCATGGTTTCCCGAGGGAGGTGCAACTACGAATCTTCCTCGACGGGTTAGATGCCGCAACAAGAATGTGGGTGGAAAGAGGAAATGGTACCACCTCTTTTCACCAACTATCCGCGGATGAAGCTTATTGGTTGTTGGAAGACATGGCCGATGTTAACTATCGGTATTGGAGGTATTCAACAAACCACCACGGTTTTGAGGATAGCTCCAACAATTCAGAACCACAGCTTGACACCCCCCGTCACCAAGCGGAGTCTTCTACCTCACTTGAAGACCTTGTCGCCCAATTTTCGGAGGAGACAAGAGTCCGCATAGAGAAGTTAGAGAGGATGGAGGTGCTCGACCAACTTCACGAGGAAATGGAGACAAATCTAGCGGAGTTATTTAGGTTGATGCTAATTCCAGATGAATCTGCTAACGCCATGAATAGGGAACCACAAGAGGAGGAATGGGAGTTATTTGAAGATGACTCTTTGAGAGAGGAGGAGACTCAACAATTGGTTGGTGAAGAATTTCAAGAACAAATCAATGAGTCTCCGTCCCTCGAGATCCCCATTGTCGTGCCACCCCCGGTTGAGAAAGATCACATCTACAAAGACCCCAATGTGGCCGGCAATTCCTCCACCATCTCGAGCGCCGTTCTTCCAAGCACACCAAGCTTATGCGCCTGAGCCGAGTCGAGTTGAGCAAATGAACCAAAAACTGCCAAATCTCACCAAGCTTGAGGGTGTAAAGAATCAAGACCCATGCGTTGTGTTGTATGACACGTACCATGGGCGAAAGCCACTCTTTGATGAGTTGGCTCGGCATAGGAATAATTGAGCCTAAAGAAGCAATTTATGGAGGAGAGCCCCGCCCCAACCCAAGTTTATGCCATCATGCCCGGTGCATCATCGCCAACCATACTAGGAGGCGAGATTGTCTCGCCTCCCCGGTACGTGTTCTTATTCCCTTGTACTTAATTTTAATGATTGCTTGATTTTGAGTTTGGGGGTGAGACACTTTGTGGTTGATTTTAGTGGATTTTGAGCATTACTTGTGACTTGGTTGTTATGACTTGTCTCCATTGAGTTATGCTCTTTTGGCCATGTTTTTACTTGTTTTTCTTTTAGGTTGTTTGAATAAATTGTGAGTTTTGTTGAGATGAAATGACTAGATAATAATGATGAGTATAGTCACTTGATGCCTTCCTAGGTCTTTTGAAATGTATTTCATTGAGATTTCTGTGTGCTTGACTCGCATTGATTGAAATTCACTCTTGACTCTCTACTTTTGAGCACCATGAATCATGATCACTTGACCTGTTGAGCATTTGGAGAACATTTATGTGCATTAGGTAGACTTTGATATCTCATGAACACTAGAACCCATTTGAGTGAAACTTGAGACGAAATTGTCGGTTTAGTGTCATTGGAGAGATGATTAAGGCATTTTATTTGGATCGATTGGGCCTTTGAAGCTAACCCTTGAAAAGAAAATTCATCATTTGTTTACCCCTTTTTGAGCCATATTGCTTACTTCGTTCATCACCCATGTTTGTACATCCAAACCACCAAATGCACTTTCACTTCCTAAACCCATCACTAATAGGCATGATTGCATTAAACGCTAAGATTGAGAGTGAGTGTGGGTTATGTTTGGGAAATCATTAGTGGATTGGCTTGTGATGTTATTTTTTTTTTCCTAAAAAAAAAAAAAAAAAAAAGAAAGAAAAGAAAAGAAAAAAAATAAAAATAAAAAAAATAAAGAAAAAAAAAGTCAATTGGATGAGGAATTGAGTTACCATTTCTATTTCTTTACAACATTGGGGACAATGTTGAGTTTGAGTTTGGGGGTGTGGTCTTTATTTCTCAAATTTTTGTGGTTTTATTTCTTTTGGGTTTGATTGAAAGCGAATGTATCTTTGAAAAGAGGAGTCGGTGAAAATGTATCTTTGAAAAGAGGAGTCGATGAAATTTTTTCTTTTTTTCGTTCTTGGAAATCATGTGAGATCCATGAGTGGTGATACATGCCTAGGGTGATTTGAGCCTAAAAATTCTAATCTCATCCACCTTTTACCCTAGCCATACATTACAACCCTCAAAAGTCCTTTTGATCTTCAATGACAAGTGAACCTTTATTAGTGGAGAGTGACACGAAAAATGGGCTTATGGTAGTTCTTATTAAGATTTCACTCATAGTCTTCTTGGCACATAGGTCTATTCGGATTTCATTTGGTTGATTGAGATTAAGTGTGCACACACTTACACTTTGAGAGTCTAGAGTGGAGTGAAATTGATGCTTGATGTTGAAATTCTAGATAATCTCACTGTTTGCATTTCCTTTGAGCTTAGAGCATTATGTGACTTTGAAGATACATGCATAGTTGTTGACTCAATACAAAACTCACACTTTTTCGTTTGTTTCTTAGTACTTGATTTGTGTTTTCTTTTTTTTTTTTCTTTCTTTTCTTTTGCTTGAGGACAAGCAAATGTTCGAGTTTGGGGGTATTTGATGACGGGTATTTCTACCAACAAATCAAGTACTTTTAAGCTTGAATATTTGTAAGTTTTCAAGCATTTTTGCTAGTTTAATGTCTTTTGTGTGCTTTTATAGGAAATATAAATAAATGCCAACTTGGATGATTTTGCATGAAGAAAAGAAGAATATTTGCCTACCTTGTGAATCAATGAAAAGAGGATGTGAAAAAGGATTTTGTGACACAAAAAAGGAGGCTTTGGATTCAAAGAGAAGCGCGCTGCAGCGCGCCTTCATAGGCTACAGCGCGCAAAGAAGACCAGAGAGCAGGGGAAGCGCAGGCTGCAGCGCACAACATGCGCTGCAGCCCCTAGCCCCAGAGACACGCGCAGCAGCGCACCAAATGGGCGCTGCAGCGTCCCCAGCGCGTCCAGCCCTAGCAACGCGCGCTGCAGCGCGCCCAGCGCGTCCTGCCCTAGCAACGCGCGCTGCAGCGCACCAAATGGGCGCTGCAGCACGCCCAGCGCGTCCAGTCCAAGAGAAGCACGCAGCAGCACACCAAGGGCGCTGCAGCATGCCCAAAATCATGCCTGACACCAAAAACGCACGCTGCAGCGTGTAATCACGCAGGCTGCAGTGCGCCTAGTTCCAAAGACGCAGGCTGCAACGCGCGTCTGAAGCCCTAACTCCGAAATGTCTCAATATAAAAGGAAAGGGATGCCATTTTGGAAGGGGAGCCCCGGAAAAGTGAAGAAAACATCAAAAGGAGGCCGAAATCCTTCATCTTGGAGGTCCTTGGAAGCTCTTCAATGGATATTGGGTTTTATCTTCTTTCATCTATTTTTCCATGTTGAGCTAGACATTAAATCTAGGACTTGATGTAGTTTTATTTGAACTATGTTTTGAATATTTTGTTGATTGTTAATTTAATTTCATTTCCAATTCATTTATGATTCTCTATGCTTAATGCTTGTAATTTATTTTGCCAATGAGTTAGATGATTTTTAGATTTCGAATTTGATGCTCGGGAGAGATTGAATTCTTTATCTAGATTTGAGAAGCGTAGTCTAGGTTGTTGTGAGACCAGGAGGAGATCAACTCTTAGATAATCAAATTAGGATTTAGGTTGTTGTGAGGCCGGGAGGCGATCGATATTCCTATTTTCTAATTCTAAAGGCGAAGCTTAATTTGTGTTTAAATGTTCATTTTGAATAGGGATATTATTTTGGGTATTTAAATACAATTTCTTGTGAGGCACTCGGGAGAGGTTGCAAGATGATATTAGTGCCTTGATTAATGAATTTAATGGAATTGATTATCGATTACATAATAGGATGAACATAGGAATAATAAAGCGAAATCAAGCCCCTAGACCATTTGTGTATAGATACTTTATTTTTATGTTTGTATTTATCTTGTTTTCTTCTTTCTTAATTATCATTTTACTTGGTTGCCTAGATAAAGTTAAGTTATGATAATCACAGTATTTAACGGCAATTCTAAACCCAATCCCTGTGGAGACGATACTCACTCACCCTATACTCAAAACTTGACACCGTACGCTTGCGGAAATTTATTATATAAAAATTAATTCGCATCAGTGCCTCACGCAAGAAATTGTATTTAAATACCCAAAACAATATCCCTATTCGAAATGAACATTTAAACACAAATTAAGCTTCACCTTTAGAATTAGAAAATAGGAATATTGATCGCCTCCCGGCCTCACAATGACCTAAATCCTAATTTGATTATCTAAGCGTTGATCTCCTCTCGGTCTCACAACAACCTAGACTATGCTTCTCAAATCTAGATAAAGAACTCAACCTCTCCTGAGCATCAAATTCGCAATCTAAAAATCATCTAACTCATTGGCCAAATAAATTAAAAGCATTAAGCATAGAGAAACATAAATGAATTGAAAATGAAATTAAATTAACAATCAACAGAATATTCAAAACATAGTTCAAATAAAACTACATCAAGTCCTAGATTTAATGTCTAGCTCAACATGGAAAAATAGATGAAAGAAGATAAAACCTAATATCCATTGAAGAGCTTCCAAGGACCTCCAAGATGAAGGATTTCGGCCTCCTTTTGATGTTTTCTTCACTTTTCCAGGCTCCCCTTCCAAATGGCATCTCTTTCCTTTTATACTACAACATTTCGGAGCTAGGGATTTAGTCGCGCGCTGCAGCCCACGTGATAACGTGCTGTGGCGCGCATTTTTGGAAGAGGGATTTTGGTCGAAGAGGGCTGAGACGCACTGCAGCGCCTTTGGGCACGCTGCAGCACGTAGGACACATTCCTAGGCCCTTTTGGTGCGCTGCAGCGCCCCTTGGGCACGCTGCAGCACGTGTCCAACCTCTGGGCACATTTTGGGGGCGCTGCAGCCCTCTCTGGTCTTGCTGCAGCGCATTTTTGGAGCTAGGCAGGTTTTGGTGTGCTGCAACCCACTTTAGTGCGCTGCAGCCTGCGCCTCCCTTGCTCTCTGGACTTCTTTGTATTCCTTTGCATGCTGTAGCCCAAAATGGTGCACTGCAGCCCACTTTTTTGCATTCCAAGCCTCCTCTTTTGTGCCTTAAAATCCTCTTTTGCCTCCTCTTGCCATTGATTCACAAGTTGGGCAAATATTCTTCTTTGCTTCATGCAAAATCATCCAAGTTCGCATTTATTTATAACTCCTATAAAAACACACAAAAGACATTAAACTAACAAAAATGCTTGAAAACTTACAAATATTCAAGCTTAAAAGTACTTGATTTGTTGGTAGAAATACCCGTCATCAAATACCCCCAAACTCAAACATTTGCTTGTCCTCAAGCAAAAGAAAAGAAAGAAAAAGAAAACACAAATCAAGTACTACGACACAAACGAAAAAGTATGAGTTTTGTATCGAGTTAACAACTGTGCATGTATCTCCAAAGTCACATAATGCTCTAAGCTCAAAGGAAATGCAAACACTGAGATTATCTAGAATTTCAACATCAAGCATCAATTTCACTCCACTCAAGACTCTCAAAGTGTAAGTGTGTGCACAATCAATCTCAATCAATCAAATAAAATCTAGATAGACCTATGAGGCAAGGAGACTATGAGTGATATCTTAATAAGAACTACCATAGGCCCATTTTTCGTGTCACTCTCCACTAATAAAGGTTCACTTGTCATTGAAGATCAAAAGGACGTTTGAGGGTTGTAATGTATGGCTAGGGCAAAAGGTGGATGAGATTAGAATTTTTAGGCTCAAATCACCCTAGGCATGTATCACAACTCATGTATCTCACATGATTTCCAAGAAAAGAAAAGAAAAAATTTCACCAACTCCTCTTTTCAACATACATTCACCTTCAATTGAACCCAAAAAGAAATAAAAACAAAAATTTGAGAAATAAAGACCTCACCCCCAAACTCAAACTCAACATTGTCCCCAATGTTGTAAAGAAATGGAATGGTAACTCAATTCCTCATCCGATTAACTCTTATAATTATTTTTTTCTTTTTTTTCTTTTTTTTTTTTTTTTTTTTTAATTGAGAATGAAAAACATCACAAGCCAATCCACTAATGATTTCCCAAACATAACCCACACTTGCTCTCAATCTTATCATTTAATGCAATTATGCCTAGTAGTGATGGGTTTAGGAAGTGAAAACGTATTTGGTGGTTTGGATGTACAAACATGGGTGATGAACGAAATAAGCAATATGGCTCAAAGGGGGGTAAACAAATGATGAATTTTCTTTTCAAGGGTTAGCTTCAAAGTCCCAATCGATCCGAATAAAATGCCTTAATCTTCTCTCCAATGATACTAAACCAACAATTTCACCTCAAGTTTCACTCAAATGGGTTCTAGTGTTCATGAGATATCAAAGTCTACCTAATGCACGTAAATGTTCTCCAAATGCTCAAAAGATCAAGTGATCATGATTTATGGTGCTCAAAAGTAGAGAATCAAGAGTGAATTTCAATCAATGGAGTCAAGCACACAGAAATCTCAATGAGATACATTTGAAAAGACCTAAGAAAGCATCAAGTGACTATACTCGTCATTATTATCTAGTCATTTCATCTCAAAAAAACTCACAATTTATTCAAACAACCTAAAAAGAAAAACAAGTAAAAACATGGCCAAAAGAACACAACTCAATGGAGACAAGTCATAACAACCAACTCACAAGTAATGCTCAAAATCCACTAAAATCAACCACAAAGTGTCTCACCCCCAAACTTAGGATCAAACAATCGTCAAAATTAATAAAAGGGAATAAGAACACGTGCGGGAGGCGAGACAATATCGCCTCCTAGTATGGTCGGCAATGATGCACCGGGCATGATGGCATAAACTTGGGTTAGGGCGGAGCTCTCCTCAATAAATTGCGTCTTTAGGATCAATTATTCCTATGCCGAGCCAACTCGTCAAAGAGTGGCTTTAAGCCCATAATCGTGTCATACAACACAACGTATGGGTCTTGATTCTTTACACCCTCAAGCTTGGCGAGATTTGACGGTTTTCAGACCATTTGCTCAACTTGACTCGGAGCTGGCATATGCGATTGGTTGGCATGGAAGAACGGCGCTCAGATGGTGGAGGAGTTGCCGCCACATTGGCTCGGAATGGCTCAGAATCTCATTGAGAAAATCTTGAGAGGACTTGTCGATCAACCATCTCCAAGTACCTCGTAAAACAAGAAAATAAAATAAAACAAAAGATTAAAAATGAAAAATAAAAGCCTAAATTAAAATCAAGTTATGTACTCACAATATTAACAACACTTTCAAATTCCATTCCCCAGCAACGGCGCCAAAAACTTGATGCCAATTACTTTTGTATAATAAATTTCCGCAAGCGTACGGTGTCAAGTTTTGAGTATAAGGTGAGTGAGTATCGTCTCCATAGGGATTGGGTTTAGAATTGCCATTAAGTACCGCAATTATTGTAACTTAACTTTATCTAGGCAACCTAATAAAATGACAATTAAGAAAATAAAAAAAAAATAAATATGAAAATAAGAAAATAAAGTATCTATACACAAATGGTCTAGGGACTTGATTTCGCTTTATTATGCCTATGTTCATCCTATTATGTAATTGCTAATCAATTTCATTCAATTCATTAATCAAGTCCCTAATATCATCTCGAACCTCTCCCGAGTGCCTCACAAGAAATTGTATTTAAATACCCAAAACAATATCCCTATTCGAAATGAACATTTAAACACAAATTAAGCTTCACCTTTAGAATTAGAAAATAGGAATATTGATCGCCTCCCGGCCTCACAATGACCTAAATCCTAATTTGATTATCTAAGCGTTGATCTCCTCCCGGTCTCACAACAACCTAGACTATGCTTCTCAAATCTAGATAAAGAACTCAATCTCTCCCGAGCATCAAATTCGCAATCTAAAAATCATCTAACTCATTGGCCAAATAAATTAAAAGCATTAAGCATAGAGAAACATAAATGAATTGAAAATGAAATTAAATTAACAATCAACAGAATATTCAAAACATAGTTCAAATAAAACTACATCAAGTCCTAGATTTAATGTCTAGCTCAACATGGAAAAATAGATGAAAGAAGATAAAACCCAATATCCATTGAAGAGCTTCCAAGGACCTCCAAGATGAAGGATTTCGCCTCCTTTTGATGTTTTCTACACTTTTCTGGGCTCCCTTCCAAATGGCATCTCTTTCCTTTTATAGTACAACATTTCAGCTAGGGGATTTAGTCGCGTGCTGCACCCCGTGAAAGCAGCGCCGGCAGCATTTTGGAAGAGGATTTTGGTCGCAGAGGGATGAGGCCAGCTGCCCGCCTTTGGGCGCTGCAGCGCGTGGGACCCCATTCTAGGCCCTTTTGGTGCTGACTGCGGCACCCTTGGAGCACTGACTTGTTGTTGTCCAACCTCTGGGCACATTTGGGCCGCGCTGCAGCCTTCGCATTTTGGAGCTGGGTAGGTTTTGATGCTGCTGCAACCCACTTTAGTGCGCTACAGCCTGCGCCTCCCTTGCTCTCTGGACTTCTTTGTATTCCTTTGCGCGTTGTAGCCTAAAATGGTGCGTTGCAGTCCGCTTTTTTGCATTCCAAGCCTGCCCTTTTGTGCCTTAAAATCCTCTTTTGCCTCCTCTTGCCATTGATTCACAAGTTGGGCAAATATTCTTCTTTGCTTCATGCAAAATCATCCATGTTCGCATTTATTTATAACTCCTATAAAAAACACACAAAAGATATTAAACTAACAAAAAAGCTTGAAAACTTACAAATATTCAAGCTTAAAAGTACTTGATTTGTTGGTAGAAATACCCGTCATCACTTGCCTCAAAAAAAAAAGAAGAAGTTTGAGTATATTTGTTTGTATTTTTTGGCTCTTTGTTTGTTTATGAGATCTTCCTCTTGACCAAAATGAAATCCTGAAAGTTTGTTTACGGTTTAAGTGATGAATTGTTCCAGATATTTGATTTGCCTATCATTTGATCAATGTTTGTTTATTAGCTTGTCCTTAAATTGCCTTCTCTCACTTGAGCGTTCATTGTACATTTCCAACACCATGAGCGTAATCCCTTTGCATTAAAATATTTCTGACCCCCGTGAGGTAAATGGAGTTGAGACTTTATCGTGGTGTGTTTTTCGATGCTATTTGTGTTATGGAATGTGGTAAGAAGGATACGGTTTGATGCACACACACATGACTCTGGAGTTATGACTGAAGTAGTTTTGATAGCATTTTCTGATGACTTACTAATGTTTTGTTTGATTGCTTAGGTGATTTTGTAGGTTTTGATTTGAATTTTTAGCTTGACATGATTTTTCTTTCGCTTGAATTGCTAGAGACTAGCAATAAGCTGGTTGGGGGTTGTGATAAGTGCACAAATTTGTACTTTCAATGTTCATAATTGTCAAATTATTTTATCAAATTTGTGATTTTAATTTCAAATATTCCTAAATTTAGAGGATTTAATTTTAATTGGATTTATTTTATTTTTCAGGTTTTTGAAGAAAACAATTGGATTTGGGCTAGTTTACCAAGCAAAACCCAAAAGTTGAGCCCAAGAAGAGCCCAATTCGGCCCAAAGCCCATTAGCCCATCATCCAGCCTAGCCGAACCGAGAAGCCACGAGCCGAACCAAGAAGCCGCGAGCCATCCCAGCCGCCACGTGTCGACCACTGCCGCACCACAGATCCGTGGGAACCAGCTGTCCCCAAGCAAACGCGTGCCTGGCACGCACGGATCCTCTCCCCGGGCGAGTCTCCTCCACGTGCACGTCACCCGGATCTCCTTTCCTCTCTGCGTGGGTCCCGCGTTCCAGCATCCCTCCAGCCACGTCTTGTAATATCCGGGAAAAATTTCTGTCGGTGAAATAAATAATCTCCAACCAGACTAAATTATATCTGTTTAGAGAATTTTTAAGGATAAGTTTAAAAGTTTCACTTTTTCTCTCTCCTCTCACGCGTTTGTTTCTCTCTTCTCTCGAACATTCTCTCTCAAAAATGAAACCGCCCATGGCCAAAATCTGACTTTGAGATTTAGACCTCCGTTTTTGACACAGCTGGTGTCAATGGAAAGCTTTCGACGAGCTGAGCATTTTGACAGGTTGCACGACCCCGAACTCTACTGGAATAAGCCGTAATCGCCGGCCGAAGTTTCAAAAACAACCGAAACTTTCGATCGCAATATTTCCTTCGTCCGACCTCCGATTGAGGTGATTTCAGTCTCTATGGACTCAGTGCAGCGTGACGAAGAAAACCCACCCATTTTCATAACTCAATTATGGCCGGAGCACTGCCGTACGTGGTGGTCGGAATTGCCGCGCCGCCACCATCATTTTCCTTCCTCCGGGACGCAGTGGGTGTCACGACCCCTATCATTAGATTCAGAGTTAATAGACGAGTCGATCCCGACTGAATTCAGTCATCACCGTCGCTATTTGGCCGGAAAACGGAGCTCGCCGCCGCCGTCGTGATGGTGTAGGTTGGTTCCGATGATCGGACCGTTAGATCATCGTGAGTTTGGTGTCAAAACACTCATGAGATCATGGGTAAGAAAACCCCTCAACTAATTTTAGGATTTCATGACCGGAAATGTGAGATTTGAGTTGCCGGATTTTAGCGACATTGCCGGTCCCGATTTGTACTGTTACAGGTCGAATTGTATGAAATTGACCACACCAATGGACTCAGAAGGGTCGATTTATGGGGGGTAGGACCCAAGTCCGCTGCGAAAAAACTCTCCGGGAGCATGCGCCGCCGTACGCCGCCGCCATTTTCCGATGAGGTGTCATTCTTCAGGCTATCGACTTCCATTTGATGATCCGAGACCATATCCCGACTCGTTTCGACGTGCTGAACGCAATGGTGACCTCCGTTCGATCAAATTCAATTTTGATAAAAGTGGTATGGTACCAATTGCACGCGGATCGAGGTGAATCGAATGGATTCACTGAAGTTTAGAATTGAATGTCTAACGCTTGAATGATGCTAGTGGATCATGCAAAGCGTTCATGATTTCTCCTAAAACGGATATCAAGGAGATACGCAGTGGAACACGACAAGCGGGTATTACCGGAACCGCTTAGCTCGGAATTAAGGCAAGTACAGTACGATTAATGATAAGTAATTTAGAACATATAATGTTCATGGGATATGTTATTTATGAATTCACGAAATTAAGTAAAGGCAATTATGGAATATAGAATTATGAGGATTTAACTAGTCCTTATAATAGAAATTATAATTTTATGATCCTTAATAAAAAGGATAAATACATTCTATAAGAAAGGATTTAATTTCCTTTATGACTATCCTACATAAAATAGCATACTAAAGGCTAATCCTACCATCCGGATGGGTGTTTATGTCTGAAACTTAGCGAAGAAAGGATAGAAGATCTGAGCGAGTAGAGAATTATGCTATAACTGGAAAGCAGGTAAGTACAGTAGTTTTTCTATGTCTATATCACGAACAAGCTTATTTTTCTATGTTGCACAGAAATTGTGCATATGATAAGTACCAGTAGTTTGTTTTTGTCTATGACACGAACGAACTTATTCTTTTGTGTTGCACAGAATTGTGCATATTACATGCTCAATGAATGTTAGAATAAGAATGATGTTTCTTGAATAATGTATGATGCTATGAATGATTCAAGATGTATGATGTTATGAATGTTTTAAGATGTATGGTGCTATAAATGTACTTATGGACCGTAAATAGTAGTAGAATTTTACTCTACGAAAAGTATGAGGTTAAGTTAAAATCAATTTCATAGAAAATTGATGGAAATGCGTTAAAACGCAAAATAAGATTCAAATTGCTGTCATGCTGAGAAAAGATGACAGTAAAATGATGTATAAGGAAATCATGATAAATTGCTCAAAATGCACAAAGTCATAAGATTTAACTAAAGTTACCGTTTCAATGAGAAAATTGATAAACAGTAAGAGACTAAACGTTCTGTTTGTACCAGCCTTCAAAGGAAAGGTTATTATGAGACTAAACGTTCTGGTTATGCGCGCTATGGTACAACAGGACAGGGCCCATAAGAAGTAAAAGACAGGAAAATGAAACAGGAAAACCATTCCATACAACGGTATGGTATCCGCAAACAAGAATGAAAAGAATGAGAAACACAGAACGAAAGTCGTTTAGAACGTGAAAATACAATGTGAACGACTAATAGGAGACGAAAACTGAACAAAGTACGTAATGAAAGAAGAAGAACATAAGTGATATACGTTCTAGAAGTACATAATGTTTTAGGATATATGACATGAATGCATATATGGGTATGCATTATTGTCTCCTTTAACTATGGCCTCATCATGTTACTTGGTCGAGCGAAAAGCTCATTCGTTTGTTCGTGTTGTAGGAAGCTCGGGTAAGGCACCGGTTCCACGAAACTTGTTGCTTTGGGCATGCGAGAAGATGCAGCGGTGGAGTGTGGGCAAGTGGGTAATGGGATCTACACGCAATTGGTAAACGCTGCAAAGTGTTTTAAGTAGACCATATTTATAGATATGGTTAGGTTATGTAATGTAAGTAAAGATCACAGAACTATGAGGTTATGCATAGCAACCTCTAGTCACAAGGTACGATTAATGTAACAAAATGCTAGTAGAATGCTACAACATTTCATGTATAGTTAAAAACAAAATGCTACGGCATTTTACGAATGAGAATAGAATTAGAAAGTAGTAGAGGTTAAGTAATGCTAAGTATGAATGTAGGATGATGATCAAAAGTTAGGGTCGTCACACGTCTCACCACGCATCCCAGTAGGGTCCAGCTCTCCCTCGCGTACACGCTCTTTGCGCACACGTTCCCTCCCCGCTCGAGTTCTTCTCCCGCGCGCGTCCAGTCTCCCTTCGCGTGGTCCAGCTGTGCACCACGTCTCTCCCGCGCTTGAATCAACTTGCTATACGTGTCCTACTCTTCAGAAACGTGATGGTTTTTCTCGCTCGATTAAGCCTTGTAACTTCTTAATTAGGATCCAGTTTTTAGCTTTTTAGCATTCTCAAAACTCTATAAATAGAACCATTGTCAAGGTGATTAGGGTTGATTTTTTTTTAGCCTAAATTCTCACACATTTTCTCTTATTTTCTTGTTCTTATTCTCATACTTTCTTTTTAGAATTTTATGGGAATTATGTGCAAGCTAGGCTAGAGTATTTAGGTGAGGTTAGAGATGATCCTATATGTGTAGTGAACTTATTTGGATTTTTGATTCTCCAATGGTTTGTAAGTTTTATACATTTGAGTAAATAATTTTCTTTTATCATATTTCTTCTTCTTATCAATATATTTTATTGTCAACTTTCATATAAATCTAGTCAAGCTCTTTTTATGTGATTATTGCATTATATTATATATTGATGGGTATTGTCTTATGAGTAGTCTTTTACTGCAGTATTGGCAACGGTATATTGTTGCTCTTAGATTTCTCATAAGATAATTTTTCCTAATTCTAAACGTTAGAATTTTATTTACTCGAATACATTTTTAATTCATATGTTCTTCAAGTATTTATTTTCCGATAGATTGTTTGGGATGTGAAACTTTCAATTGAGTCAATTTATGAATCAAAATCCAAATAGATGAACAAAGCATATGGAGGATTCTCAAAGCCTTACCACGTTTTATTATTGAAATTTCTCCATTTTAAATTGTTAAAAAAAAATCATAAAAAACACTCATTCTTTTTCTTTGTTTGAGTGCTTACTTTCCTAACGCTTTTTATTTGCTAGTCATTTCTTGTTCAATTTAACACCTCCTCATGGGATCGGCCGTTCAAATTGTACTACAATTGACCGCTTGTTTTTGTTCACATTTGGGCGTAATCACTCGTCCACAGATATTTTGTAGAAAGTGGTGGTACCATCTCCACTTTCGACCCAATTTCTTGTCGTGGCACATAACCCATTGAGAAAGACTTCAAGTTGGCACTCTTTGGAGAAACCATGAGATGAGAACATCGTTAACAAAGCCTTGTATCTTCACCATGCACTATGTAAAGGTTCCAAGTCATGTTGAACGAAATTTAAGAGGACTTGCCGATGTGACATCTCAAGTACCTCGCAAGAAAAACAAAGCTCAAAAACAAAAGTAAGAATAAAAGAAACTAAAAGCAAAAAAGAGTGAGAAAGTAACCAAATAATTCCTCGAGTTAATTATATCAATATCAGCTAAAACTAAATGCCAATCCCTGGCAACAACGCCAAAAACTTGTTGCGTGAAAACTAGCAAGTATACGAATCGCACAAGTAATAAAGTGTACAAGAATACGGATATCGATCTCACGAGGATTGTGTTTAGCTTTTGTTAAATACCAGTATTGATTAGCTTCTAGGATTGTTTTTTATATATTTTATAATTAAAAGAAAATAAAAATGCAAGCAATTACAAATAATCGAGCTAGGACCTCCTAATTTTCCCTTGATTGCAAAATGCTAAAGGTGTGCTAAAGAAATGCTACAACATTCTGTACTAGTTAACCAAACTCAAATTTGTGCATAAAGTTCTTCTGAATTAATTATGACTATAATTCCTCAAACCAATTTCATCATATTCCTATGTGAATCTAGTTCATGGAATTCCAATTTCAAGTTCGGGTTTACTAGGTTATACAAAGGTAAACGATATATTCCTATACCTTCTACAAATCAATATATTCCTATATTGAACATGCATCATCCATGTAAAGTCCAACCTAAATTAATTTTTCCAAATCAATCTAAGTCTAGTTCTACATTTGATTTCCATCAAAAATAGAAATTAAGCAAGAAAATACACATGAATGAACAAGCGCAAAAATACCATAAACAATTTAAAAGTAAAAACTAAAACATCACAATCTTAGTTCTACTAGGAGCCTAGCTCACAAAATTAACTAAATAACATCAAGAGTTTCATCATTCATAAATTACAAAAATAAGAGATAAGAAAAGGAATGAAAAATCCATTTTAGGAGTTGTCACAAGCTCCTAGATCCTCCATCTTCTTGCTCTTCACAAAACGAATTCTCCCTCAATAATTTATTGAGAATAAAACCTAAATCTAATAAAATAAAAAAATTTATTTTGGGATTTTTTCTCTCTTGGAAAATTGGTTGAGAAGCCTTGTAAAATGCTTGGCTATTTCTCTGGGGTTTCTCTTGGTTTTTTCGTTGTATCACAAAAACCTCAACAATCCTCTCTGATTCCTCTGGCGGCTTGCATTATATGGGTTCAAAACCCTTCATTTCGTGTGCAAAGGAGAGCTGCTAACTAAGCTCAGCTGGAGGCCTGCATTCGGACACGTGGCGGCGCATTAATGGAGGGTCGGATAGAATGGACACACGGCGCTCCGGTTCATCGAGAGAAGGAGTTTCACGCGGCTTTGGATGGAATCACCGACTGGATCACGCGAGCTACTGAGTGGGGGACAAGCTGGACACACGGCTTGCTTGCTAGGATTGGTAGTGACGCGACCCTCAGACGCGCCCTATCTCGGTGTGATTCCACGCCCGCCGATCTGGACCGTTGACGCCGCGATCCAACGGTACCGAGGTGGCATGTTTTGTCTTTGTTTCACTCGAGCGTAAGAATTCCATTTTTGAGGCTAATTCAAATTTGAATTTTACTTATTTTCTCTTGCATTTCTCTCCCAATTTGGATTTCAATTTGCACTTAAGCCCACCTATCACCAAAATTAAATTACATAATGAGAAAAATAATTATTTTGAACGGAAACTAAATAAAAATAAAATGGAATAAAATAAAAATACCTAAAACAAACTAAAAATATAATTAATTCCAAATAAAATAAAATGAAATAAAAATAAGGTAAAAGTATTGAAAACTAAATAAATTCTCAAGAACAAGCATACTTTTTAATTCACAAAAGAGGCTAAATAACTCCATTTCATGGAGTTATCATAGCACTGGAGTTTTATAATCATGAGACAGACTTGTTAGTTTACAAGTAGTGTTGTGATTATAGGAGCTTGATTTATATATGTCCATCGGATCCCTTTGCTAGCTCACATAATTTCTTGTAACGATGCGGTGTATTTCCTACATATTGGTAACTTGTGTTATTTTCGTAAAAAAAGTTCAAAGTTAAAATGAGATTGGTTAATTCATGAGTGATTTATTGGGTGAATTAATTGTTAAAATTAATTCTAGATAAATTGGTTGAATTATTGTTTTAAGAGTTGTTTAATATGGGAAGACTATTATATGAATGTCTTGATTAGGTAATTTCTCTATTGACTTGCTTGAATCAAAACTGATGCTCTATGCAAGTTTTCCGTGTTGAAGAACTAGGAAAACAACTTTTGCTAGTGCAGACAGGTCGACCGGTCTGGTCGACCGGTTCGTGAAGAACAGGTCGACTGGTGAGTTATAACGTCTCATCACCCGGTCGACCGATTGTAACACGTATGTTGCCTACAATTATGTTTATAGAATCTCGCAAGTGCACGAGTCAACAAGTAGTAAAATGATGAGATATCAAGTATCGTCCCACAGGGATTGTGTATTTTTGAGACCAATTTGCTAAGTAAATTCTATCCAAGTAGTTAAAAAGAAAATTAAAATTGATTTTTAAAGAGGTGAACAACTATTAATAACTTGACTACAAACAATTAAAAACAGAAATAAAACTAATTACTAACAGAATGTGTGATTAAAATGGGTCAAACGCGTTGTGTGCGGCTTACAGTGTGGCGTCCCGCGCCCTCGCGGCGCGGTCGCCGTTCCTTATACTACTACTACTGGGCTAAGTTATAGTCTAATTCATTATTCATTGTTAGACTATTGTCTCTTTAATTTACGTTCGAATGCGGGTAAATTTTTTTTTCTTTACATTAACCCTCAGGTCTTAACATGTTATGTTGATACTCTAATAACACATCTTGCTATTACTTTAAAGATTCGGTATCATACTAGTTCCGAAACTTGTCTTAACTTATTACAGTCCATTGTTCTTTACTAAGACAATGGTTGTAATATCTTCTTCTTAGAACTAAACATACATACTATCATTCTATATTACATTAATTTGCAGCGAATTTAATTTCTAAGCGGCGTAGTAAAGACCACTCCCGTGCACCCATGACATTTCCGCCACCCTTGCCTCCTCCGATGTCCATCAAGCAAACCACTATATGACCTGGGTCGCTTACCTTTGTTACCTGCACACGAGTAAACCGATGAGCTAACGCTCGAAGTATAAACATGCATACATCATAAACTAATAGAAATCACATTAAGAGTTATGATGCGAATATGCTCGTGTGAAACATGCTTTAAACTACTTTCTATCTTTTACATTTCTTACTTTCTTTGGCTGGTCTAGTCGGAATCTCTACTCTGTGAGATTTCCCTCCCTTGCGGAGGCCGACGACCCGTCGATCTTTTACTTTATGGCTCATTACTTACATGCGGTCAAGTCGGAATCTCTACTCTTTGAGATTTTCCTCCCTTGGAGGCCGACGACCCGTCGATCTTGTAACTATGCATAAGGGGTAACCATATGTCGCCCTTACGAAATCTAGAGCATTAAGCCCTCCAAACATGTATAATCACATGTAATCATATAGACTTAGGAACATAAATAAATTAATAGTTCTAAGTCTAACTTCTGACTTACTCGAGTCCGCACAAACATATATGTCTATACTTACACTGTTAATCCGCTAGGATTCCCGCTTGTTGGAAGTTCTTTCTCGTTGCTTGGCTCTCGGGCCAAAACACATTTCATGGAAATAGGTATTAACCACCTATTTCAAGCATCAAAATTTCTCATACTTGGATTCCTAAATCCAATTTCAACTCATTTTCTAACTTAACCCCTCTAGGCGAATTCTAGCTCATAGGCAAATTACACATATTTGTGTATCTCGGTTTCTGAATCTTAATCTATTCATTTTCGAGCTTTAAAACTGTTATCCATTCTCTAGAATCGGATTACTAACTCATTGCTTACTAACTAGATTTTAGGAAATTTCGGCAGAGTTTCGCCTTGTTTTTCTAGTTTCCAGTTTTCAATAACTTCGTTTTACTTCTAATTTAGGTACTGTAGTCCAGATTCACATTCCCGAAACACAAATTGCTACATAAATTGAACAACAACACATTTTCTCCATTTCTAGGGTATTCCGGATTTTTTAGTGTTAATCCAAAAAATTTGTTCAATCCTTTCAATACTTGCACATTAAACTCCTATCGTAGTCCCCGACAAAACCTCGGTTTCGTTTTTTCGATTTCTGGATTTTTCCCGAGATGAGTTACTATTCATCCACACGAAAAAGCATGCAGTTTCTCATGAAAAATCAAATCTTACCTTGAAAAGTTGAGATTCTCCGCTAGAATGCCTCGGGTTATGTTTCTACGGATGAGCGGAAGAAATTTCGGCAAAAACGGATGATTCCTTGATTTTCCCTTGATTTTCTCTCTTTTCTCTCTCTTTTCTCTAGTCTCTCGGCCACCCTTAGGAAAATAGAACATAATGTTCTAATTTCCTTCCGTAAACCTCTTTAAGTGTATTAATGAATATTATATTAATATTTCTAAAAATATCTCACATTACTTCCTAAAATTAAATTAGAGAAATAACTTTAATTCCCATAATTTAATTCTACTAATTCTAATTAAGTTTAACACTTAATTTAAGTGGTTCCATGTTCCCCACATTTTTCTTGTCGAGACCAAACTTTCCGTTTTCAAAAGCGAGTCTCTTTCCGATGCGATAATTTCACACACGATGCAGGGTTCTATCTTCGCTTTTAGGCTGCCGAGCACCCTGGGTCAAATTTTTCATATTCAACCCACTTCTCTTGGGTATCTCAATAGTCAATTTCTTTTTCTGAAATTTTCATTTAAACAATCCAGAATTGCCCAAAAACGCGTGCCTCGCGGTTCTCGTTTTTTTGATTTCAGCTTTAATGACTCGGGAAAATTCTGTTTCAGGAACTTTTGTCATTTTCCTTACTTCTAATATTTCTACTCTTTTTCTAACTGGTCATTTGGTCTTTTACCAAATATTTGATTTTTCATAACTAAAATATACTGTTAAAATTTCTAACTTTTAACCGATATTTTTACTATTCACAACCGATATTTACTGAATTTTCTCTGTAACAATATTAGTATTATAACTTTACACTTTTCGGGTGATTTTACCCCGTATATAAAGTTTCTACATAATACTTTCCTGATTACATCAATATTTCTACTACTTTACATTGGGAAATAATTACGGTCAAATACCCGATTGTCCGATTTTGACTTAATATTTTCCCGGTCATTACATTCACCCTCCTTAAGGAATTTTTCGTCCAAAATCGAACAAGCTGGGGTATACATTTGATCTCTTCTTCTACTTCCCAAGTGGCTTACGCAACGTTGTGATTTTTCCACTTGCACTTTAACCATTGGGATACTACGACTTCGAGTTTCCTTTCTTCTCTGGCTAAATTTGGACCCGGTTGTTCCTCATAGGACAAATCTTCCGTGAATCTGAATAGGCTCATGCTTGTAACACGTCTCGATGGATCCGAGATATACTTTCGAGCATTGCTACATGAAACACACCATGTAATCAAGCCAACTCTGGCGGTAGAGCTAGTCGATGCTACCTTTCCTATTCTTTCAATGATCTCAAAGGCCCTATGTAACGTGGACTCGACTTACCTTTCTTCCCAAAACGCATCACACCCTTCATTGGTGCGACTTTTAGGAATCTGAGAGTCCCCTACATGAAAAATTCCAAAGGTCTCCGTCGTTTATACGCATAACTCTTTACTTGGGCTCGAGCCGTCTCTAATCTTCTCTGGATCTTTTGCACTTTGTCTCTATGGCCTCTTGAATGAATTCCGTCTTGTGAAGTTGCTTTTCAGTGTCATACCAATGAACCGGGATCTACACTTCCTTCCGTAAAGTGCTTCATACGGGGCCATGCCGATGGAAGCTTGGTAACTATTATTATCACGAGAATTGATCAATGGCAACTTCATACTCCATGCGCCCTTGAAATCCATTTGCGCATGCCTGAAACATATCTTCTAGGGTCTGAATGGTCCTCTCCGACTGCCCATCCGTCTGGGGGATGGACGCTGTGCTATAAGCGCAATTCGACCCCATCAAGCTTCCTGAACACTTCTCCAAAATTGAGGTAAATCGGCTGTCTCTGTCCGACACTATACTAACTGGTACTCCATGTAGCTTTACTACCTTAGCCACATATAACTCCATTAAACCTCTCTAAGGAGTAAGTTATCTTGATCGGAATGAAATGCGCTGATTTCGTTAGCCGATCCACGACTACCCAAATGGCATCGTATCCCCACTGGTTCTCGGAAGTCCGGTCCACAAAGTCCATGGCTAAGTGTTCCCACTTCCATTCCGGGATCTCTAGTGGTCAGAAGCTCCCGGTTGGTCTCGATGTTACGCTTTGACCTTTTGGCATGTCAAGCGGCGACTAACATAGTCAACTATGTCATTCTTCATTCGCCTCAACCAAAAATGTTGTTTCAAATCTTGATACATTTTGGTGGCACACAGGTGTCTGAATATGGCGTCTTGTAGCTTCATGAGTATCACGCTTCTTGATCCCCTCTTGATCCGGTACACAAATTCTTCTTTGGTATAGGAGAATTCGTCCTTTGAAAGGCTGAAATTAGACCTTGCATTATCTACTATCTCCTTCCTGTATCCATCCATAATTGGATCACCTTTTCTGAGCTTCTCGTATCTTGTCACGTAGCACAGGTTGCAGCCTCGAGAGAAGCTAACTTACCGAGAGATTAATTCGAGGTCTAGGAGATTAATCTCTTGTTGAAGCTGCCATAAAACAATTCGGTCTCCACCGGAGTCCGTAGTGCTTTGAGTTTCTACTCAAAGCGTCTGCTACTCGATTGGCTTTACGGATGGTAAAGGATTTCACTGTCGTAGTCCTTCACAAGTTCAAGCCATCGTCTTTGTCTCATATTAAGCTCCTTCTGCGTGAAGAAGTACTTTAGGCTCTGATGGTCCGTATAAATTTGGCATTGAACCCCATATAGGTAATGCCGCCATAACTTGAGTGCAAAAACTACTGCGGCTAACTCAAGATCATGCGTTGGGTAATTACGCTCGTGATCCTTTAGTTGCCGAGATGCGTAAGCAATGACCTTGCCATTTTGCATCAACACGGCTCTTAGTCCTATCTTTGAGGCATCACTGTAGATGTCAAATTTTTCTCCCTCTTCTGGGATCGTGAGTACTGGAGCACTAATTAATCTTCTTTTGATCTCTCTGAAACTCTGTTCACATCCATCTGTCCATTCATACCTTCCATCTTTTTCTGGTTAAAGGCGGAGAGGAGGCTGCAAG
The DNA here is from genome assembly GCA_012066045.3 of Morus alba. Lineage (NCBI taxonomy): Eukaryota > Viridiplantae > Streptophyta > Magnoliopsida > Rosales > Moraceae > Morus > Morus alba. The sequence goes on along the minus strand of JABXEQ010000015.1, from coordinate 5,540,983 downwards.
ACGAGCAAATCCCTCCACAAACCTTCCGTAATACCACCGCCAATCCTAGGAAACATCGAATTTTCGTAACACTCTTTGGGCGGCCACTTCTCAACCGCTTCAACCTTTGGCGGATCCACGGTGATTCCTTCCTTGGATACTACATGTCCGAGGAAGTGGACTTTATCTAACCAGAACTCGCACTTAGAAAACTTCGCATATAGGCGATGTTTCTTCAATGTCCGTAGTCACGATCCTCAAATGTTCTGCGTGCTCTGTGGATCTCGTGAGTATATAAGGATGTCATCGATAAAAACAATAACAAACTTATCTAAATACTCTCTGAAGAATCTGTTCATAAGATCCATAAACGCCCATTTGGGGCATTTGTAAGTCCAAACGGCATCACTAAGAATTCGTAGTGTCCATACCGAGTTACAATGCCGTTAAAATGTCTTCTTCTCTAATCTTGGTGATGATACCCCGATCGAAGGTCTATCTTGGCGTGGTAGCTCCTTCAACCCCCATCGAACAAGTCATCGATTCGTGGCAACGGGTACTTGTTCTTGATGGTGACTTTGTTGAGCTCTCTATAATCTATGCACATCCGGCGTGCCATCCTTCTTTTTGACAAAGAGGACAGGGAGCTCCCCATGGCGAGAAACTCGGTCGATGAAACCTTTGTCTAACATCTCTTGGAGTTGAACCCGCAACTCTTTCGGTTCACTGGAGCCATCCCATGCGGTGCTTTGGATATTGGTGCGGTGCCGGGGAGAAGCTCTATCTCAAAACCTATTTCCCGTTACGGAGGAAGTCCGGGTAGTTCCTCTGGAAAAACATCTAGGAACTCCTTGACTATGGGAACATCTTCCGGTTGATGTTTCCCCTCTTGGTTCTGTCCACCACATCGCCAAATATCCAAAGCATCCACTAGACATCAATCGTCGGGCTTCTAGGGAACTAATAAAACGTATGGGTGTCCCTAATGTGGAACCCATGTACTCAAACATCTGTTCTCCTTAAATTTGAAAAACTACCTTTTCTTTCTCTATCTATTGTAGCATTATACTTTCCTAGAAAATCCATTCCTAGGATCACATCATAATGTACTAAGTTCGAACAACTAGGTCCGCACTTAGTTCTCTTCCTCTATCTCTCTTTGATGCGTGGCGTAACCAAGGACTGAACAACAACACATCACCTCGATGGTAGTCTTTGTCTTAAAGGCTTGCCCTATCCTCTCTAGATTTGGCAATGTTATGCTCCGCACGTATTGCCCGATTCACTAGATCGGCTACCGTGGTTGGTGGATACTCCCCACTTTCCACAACGGTGGCTATATCTCCTCGAACATATTAACCATCCTCCTAACCTTCTCTTCCTCTGTTGGAACCAACGAGGACATAGTCGTGCCAACCCCAGGTCAAATCGTCGGCATGCTTCTACAACCTGTCTGGTCGCCATACTTAAAATTGTTGAACTCATTCTGTTGAGTCTTCAGGGCTTCTAAGTTGTAATACTTACGGTTAAATTCCCATAGGAATTCATCCCATAACATCTGTCTCACATTCCTTCTGGCGCACACTGATTCCCACCAGTAGCGGGCATCTTTCTTTAATACAAAATCGGCGCACTGAATCTTCTCCCTGTCGGTGAGTTCCATAAACTCAAACACTGTCTGAATGGATGCTAACCATTCCTCAGCCTCGAGTGGATCTGTTGATCCATCGAACTCTGGAGGTGCCATTCTCTTAAACCTCACATACAATGGTTCCCTTGGGACCATTTCTCGATACCCATCTCACCCTTTCTTGGCTCTTGGGGTTCAACCCTCTGCGGGTTGCTCGGGTTGGGCGGCTTGTCTTTGGAACCGCTGCGGAGGGTGCTCCTCCAACCTTCTTGACCTGTATCAACGGGTAAGCAATTCTCAAATCGTCTGCTTTCCTCGGCTGGCTTTTTTTGCCCCCCGGACACTACTTCTTTAGCTAGGTCTGGTCTTTGAAGGATTCATTGCCTTGTGTTCTCTTTTGACGTGTCACGAACCATGTCACTTTGTGTCTATATCACTTAAAGAGCAACATCGTTAGTCTAAGTGCAAGAAGAACTCGCTTCTAGAAGTTCCTTGACTTCCAATACTTTAAACTATCATTCATTCTCATATCAACTAGCAAAACATACATTCTATATGTTCTCCTATTATGCATGCCCCATATCATGCATATCACATCATATACAAATCATCACAAAAGTAAAGGTTTTTAAGCCTTTCATTCAAATCTATTATGTATGTCCCATTCCATACATATCACATCATACATGAAACATCATTAGTGTAAGTTTCTCAATACTATTTACATAACCTTGCATCATATTTAAATAAATAAGACGCTAAGTCTAACTTAATCCTCATCATCTACGGTTCCTCCTCCCCCTCTGGATCCTCCTCGGGGACTTCCTCCGAATCCTCCTCGGGATCCGGTGAGGGGTTACCACTAGCTTCCTCACCAACGGTCCCAGCGTAGGTCCATCTTCGCCGACGGCCCATAGGCTCGTCCGCTGCCTCTATCTCGGGTCTCGGTCGTTGTTGAGAAGTAGTGGCTTCCGCATCATGTCTCTGATACGGGTGTTGGAAAATGGGAAGTCTCGCCTAACGCCGTTTGCCGTGTCCTCTCCTATAACAGTTGGCGCTCACAATGCCGCCTCGATGATAAATTGTGTGAGGTCTGATCCGTCAGCGGAACTAGCCGGCCACGGTACTCTTCCGTCAGACCTCTCCATAGGATCGACACTTTGCTCCTCCTCACTTAGATTAAAAATTTGATTTGGAGCTAGTACCTCTGTCAAAACTCTCGCTATATAGGCTACAACGGCCTCATCCGATCTCATACTAGCCCTCTCGGCTTGTATGATAAACTCTCGGGCTTGGGTGTAGGTCACGGCTACACTCACACGACTACGTGTCTCTCCACTCTGCTGTGGTCCGACTCGAGATGGCATGACTTGGGGAAAAACGATGCTTCAACATGTGGCAAAAGTCTTCCCATTGCATCTCTGCTATTTCGTCCTCATCCAAAGCTTGCCAAAGATTAGGGCATTGCCCTCTAACAGACTTCTTTGCAGTACAATCCACTCCTCTCGAGCTATGTCACAGGCTCGCATCACATACTCGACACGGTGCAGCCAATCCCTAATTCTAGTGGGATGTGAAAGCCCATCGAAGGAAGGTGGATTACAGGTGTAGAACCTGGCTGCGGCTCGACCTGTAGTCAAAACAACTCTACTTGCTCGGTGTGCAGCCTGGGCCGCCATGGGCTCTAGAGCCCTTAACTCCCGATCCACTGGTGGATGGCTACATCTACCAGGAGTGGGTACCGACCTTTCAGTTTGTCAGAACCGTGACATTAGAAACATTCTTACCCGTACCCACAACGTATTCTCTTGTGGTGTGGGCGCTAATCGGGATGATGGATATGATCGATCCATTAGTACACTGCTCTGTCTTGCCAAAAGAAATAAGCAATTCTCAATTTTAGTTCATAAACTAATTTACCTAGACTGCGCAGAAGCATAGGTGCGGGACTTGTCATGGCAGGAGTAGGAACGCCGCTCTGATACCAACTGTGGCGTCCCGCGCCCTCGCGGCGCGGTCGCCGTTCCTTATACTACTACTACTGGGCTAAGTTATAGTCTAATTCATTATTCATTGTTAGACTATTGTCTCTTTAATTTACGTTCATGTGCGGGTAAATTTTTTTTTCTTTACATTAACCCTCGGGTCTTAACATGTTATGTTGATACTCTAATAACACATCTTGCTATTACTTTAAAGATTCGGATATCATACTAGTTCCCGAAACTTGTCTTAACTTATTACAGTCCATTGTTCTTTACTAAGACAATGGTTGTAATATCTTCTTCTTAGAACTAAACATACATACTATCATTCTATATTACATTAATTTGCGGTGAATTTAATTTCTAAGCGGCGTAGTAAAGACCACTCCCGTGCACCCATGACATTTCCGCCACCCTTGCCTCCGCATGTCCATCAAGCAAACCACTATATGATTTGGTCACTTACCTTTGTTACACCGACACGAGTAAAGGCGATGAGCTAACGCTCGGCAAGTATAAACATGCATACATCATAAACTAATAGAAATCACATTAAGAGTTATGATGCGAATATGCTCGTGTGAAACATGCTTTAAACTACTTTCTATCTTTCTGTTTCTTACTTTCTTGGCTGGTCTAGTCGGAATCTCTACTCTGAGATTTCCTCCCTTGCGGAGGCCGGCGACCCGTCGGTCTTTTACTTCTTGGCTCATTACTTCTTTCATGCGGTCAAGTCGGAATCTCTACTCTTTGAGATTTTCCTCCCTTGCGGAGGCCGACGACCCGTCGGTCTTGTAACTATGCATAAGGGTAACCATATGTCGCCCTTCTGAAATCTAGAGCATTAAGCCCTCCAAACATGTATAATCACATGTAATCATATAGACTTAGGAACATAAATAAATTAATAGTTTTTAAGTCTAACTACACTTTAACTCGAGTCCGGACAAACATATATGTCTATACTTACCGTTAATCCGCTAGGATTCCCGCTTGTTGGAAGTTCTTTCTCGTTGCTTGGCTCTCGGGCCAAAACTGTTTCATGGAAATAGGTATTAACCACCTATTTCAAGCATCAAAATTTCTCATACTTGGATTCCTAAATCCAATTTCAACTCATTTTCGAACTTAACCCCTCTAGGCGAATTCTAGCTCATAGGCAAATTACACATATTTGTGTATCTCGGTTTCTGAATCTTAATCTATTCATTTTCGAGCTTTAAAAACTGTTATCCATTCTCTAGAATCGGATTACTAACTCATTGCTTACTAACTAGATTTTAGGAAATTTCGCAGAGTTTTCGCCTTGTTTTTTAGTTTCCCGAGTTTTCAATAACTTTCGTTTTACTTCTAATTTGGTACCGTAGTCCGATTCACATTCCTGAACACAAATTGCTACATAAATTGAACAACAACACATTTTCTCCATTTCTAGGGTATTCCGGATTTTTAGTGTTAATCCAAAAAAATTTGTTCAATCCTTTCAATACTTGCACATTAAACTCCTATCGTAGTCCCCGACAAAACCTCGGTTTCGTTTTTCGAGTTCTGGATTTTTTCCCGAGATGAGTTACTATTCATCCACACGAAAAAAAGCATGCAATTTCTCATGAAAAATCCGAAATCTTACCTTGAAAAGTTGAGATTCTCCGCTAGAATGCCTCGGGTTATGTTTCTACCGGACTGAACGGAAGAAATTTCGGCAAAAACGGATGATTCCTTGATTTTCCCTTGATTTTCTCTCTTTTCTCTCTCTTTCTCTAGTCTCTCGGCCACCCTTAGGAAAATAGAACATAATGTTCTAATTTCCTTCCGTAGGCCTCTTTAAGTGTATTAATGAATATTATATTAATATTTCTAAAAATATCTCACATTACTTTCCTAAAATTAAATTAGAGAAATAACTTTAATTCCCATAATTTAATTCTACTAATTCTAATTAAGTTTAACACTTAATTTAAGTGGTTCCATGTTCCCCACATTTTTCTTGTCGAGACCAAACTTTCCGTTTTCAAAAAAAAGTCTCTTTCCGTACCGATAATTTCACACCCGGTACGGGTTCTATCTTTTTTTTTTCTCCGCCGAGCACCCTGGGTCAAATTTTTCATATTCAACCCACTTCTCTTGGGTATCTCAATAGTCAATTTCTTTTTCTGAAATTTTCATTTAAACAATCCAGAATTGCCCAAAAACGCGTACCCTCGCGGTACTCGTTTTTCGCGATTTCCGCTTTAATCGACTCGGGAAAATTCTGTTTCGGGAACTTTTGTCATTTTCCTTACTTCTAATATTTCTACTCTTTTTCTAACTGGTCATTTGGTCTTTTTACCAAATATTTCGATTTTTCATAACTAAAATATACCATTAAAATTTCTAACTTTTAACCGATATTTTACTATTCACAACCCGATATTTACGAATTTTCTCTATAACAATATTCGTATTATAACTTTACACTTTTCGGGTGATTTTACCCGTATATAAAGTTTCTACATAATACTTTCCCCGATTACATCAATATTTCTACTACTTTACATTAGGGAATAATTACGGTCAAATACCGGACTATCCGATTTTGACTTAATATTTTCCCGGTCATTACATTCACCCTCCTTAAGGAATTTTTCGTCCAAAATCGAACAAGCTGGGGTACTTTTATTGATCTCTTCTTCTACTTCCCAAGTGGCTTCGCAACGTTGTGATTTTTCCACCGCACTTTAACCATTGGGATACTACGACTTCCGAGTTTCCTTTCTTCTCGGCTAGAATTTGGATGGTTGTTCCTCATAGGACAAATCTTCGTGAATCTGAATAGGCTCATCTTTGTAACACGTGCGATGGATCCGAGATATACTTTTCGAGCATTGCTACATGAAACACACTGCAATTTGAAGCCAACTCTGGCGGTAGAGCTAGTCGGTAAGCTACCTTTCCTATTCTTTCAATGATCTCAAAGGCCCTATGTAACGTGGACTCAGACTTACCTTTCTTCCCAAAACGCATCACACCCTTCATTGGTGCGACTTTTTTAGAATCTGAGTCCCCCTCAGAGAAAATTCCAAGGGTCTCCGTCGTTTATCTCTGCATAACTCTTTTGCCGGCTCTGAGCCGTCTCTAATCTTCTACGGATCTTTTGCACTTTGTCTCTATGGCCTCTTGAATGAATTCCGTCTTGTGAAGTCAGCTTTTCCCGAAAGTGTCATACCAATGAACTGGGATCTACACTTCCTTCCGTAAAAAGTGCTTCATACGGGGCCATGCCGATGGAAGCTTGGTAACTATTATTATCACGAGAATCGATCAATGGCAACTTCATACTCCATGCGCCCTTGAAATCCACTGCATGCACGAAGCATATCTTCTAGGGTCTGAATGGTCCTCCGACTGCCCATCCGTGCAGGGATGGAACACTATGCTATAAGCGCAATTCGACCCCATCGCCTCTGAACACTTCTCCAAAAATTGGAGGTAAATCGTCCATCTCGTCCGGACACTATACTAATCGGTACTCCATGTAGCTTTACTACCTTAGCCACATATAACTCAGCTAACCTCTCTAAGGAGTAAGTTATCTTGATCGGAATGAAATCGCGGCGATTTGATTAGCCGATCCACGACTACCCAAATGGCATCGTATCCTCACTTTGGTTCTCGGAAGTCCGGTCACAAAGTCCATGGCTAAGTGTTCCCACTTCCATTCCGGGATCTCTAGTGGCTATAAACCGGCTCCGGTTGGTCTCGATGTTACGCTTTGACCTTTTGGCATGTCAAGCGGCGACTAACATAGTCAACTATGTCATTCTTCATTCGCCTCAACCAAAAATGTTGTTTCAAATCTTGATACATTTTGGTGGCACACAGGTGTCTGAGAATATGGCGTCTTTGTGCCTTCCATATCTGCTTCTTGATCCCCTCTTGATCCGGTACACAAATTCTTCTTTGGTATAGGAGAATTCCGTCCTTTGAAAGGCTGAAATTAGACCTTGCATTATCTACTATCTCCTTCCCATATCCATCCATAATTGGATCACCTTTACGAGCTTCTCGTATCTTGTCCTGAAAGCACGGGTTGCGACCTCGGAGAAGCTAACTTACCGAGAGATTAATTCGAGGTCTAGGAGATTAATCTCTTGTTGAAGGTGCTTGGGCAACAATTCGGTCTCCACTTTGAGTCCGTAGTCTTTGGGTTTCTACTCAAAAGCGTCGCTACTCGATTGGCTTTACCGGATGGTAAAGGATTTCTGTCGTAGTCCTTCACAAGTTCAAGCCATCGTCTTTGTCTCATATTAAGCTCCTTCTGCGTGAAGAAGTACTTTAGGCTCGATGGTCCGTATAAATTTGGCATTGAACCCCATATAGGTAATGCCGCCATAACTTGAGTGCAAAAAACTCTGCGGCTAACTCAAGATCATGCGTTGGGTAATTACGCTCGTGATCCTTTAGTTGCCGAGATGCGTAAGCAATGACCTTGCCATTTTGCATCAACACGGCTCTTAGTCCTATCTTTGAGGCATCACTTTGTAGATGTCAAATTTTCTCCCTCTTCTTGGGATCGTGAGTCTTTGGAGCACTAATTAATCTTCTTTTGATCTCTCTCAAACTCTGTTCACATCCATCATCCATTCATACCTTCCATCTTTTCTCGGTTAAGGCGTTGAGAGGAGCTGCAAGGCGAGCAAATCCCTCCACAAACCTTACATGTAATACCCCGCCAATCCTAGGAAACATCAATTTTCGTAACACTCTTTGGAACCAGCCACTTCTCAACCGCTTCAACCTTTGCTGGATCCACGGTGATTCCTTCCTTGGATACTACATGTCCGAGGAAGTGGACTTTATCTAACCAGAACTCGCACTTAGAAAACTTCGCATATAGCTGATGTTTCTTCAATGTCTGTAGTGCGATCCTCAAATGTTCTGCGTGCTCCTGTGGATCTCGTGAGTATATAAGGATGTCATCGATAAAAACAATAACAAACTTATCTAAATACTCTCTGAAGAATCTGTTCATAAGATCCATAAACGCCGCTGGGGCATTTGTAAGTCCAAACGGCATCACTAAGAATTCGTAGTGTCCATACCGAGTTCTGAATGCCGTTCTGGAAATGTCTTCTTCTCTAATCTTGAGCTGATGATACCCCGATCGAAGGTCTATCTTCGAAAACGTGGTAGCTCCCTTCAACTGGTCGAACAAGTCATCGATTCTGGCAACGGGTACTTGTTCTTGATGGTGACTTTGTTGAGCTCTCTATAATCTATGCACATCCGAGCGTGCCATCCTTCTTTTTGACAAAGAGGACAGGAGCTCCCCATGGCGAGAAACTCGGTCTGATGAAGCCTTTGTCTAACATCTCTTGGAGTTGAACCCGCAACTCTTTCGGTTCACTGGAGCCATCCCGTGCGGTGCTTTGGATATTGGTGCGGTGCGGGGAGAAGCTCTATCTCAAAACCTATTTCCCGCTGGAGAAGTCCGGGTAGTTCCTCCGAAAAACATCTAGGAACTCCTTGACTATGGGAACATCTTACGGTTGATGTTTCCCTCTTGGTTCCTGGCCCACCACATACGCCAAATATCCAATGCATCCACTAGACATCAATCGTCGGGCTTCTAGGAACTAATAAAACGTATGGGTGTCCCTAATGTGGAACCCATGTACTCAAACATCCTGTTCTCCTCCGGGTGAAAAACTACCTTTTTCTTTCTACATCTATTGTAGCATTATACTTTCCTAGAAAATCCATTCCTAGGATCACATCATAATGTACTAAGTTCGGAACAACTAGGTCCGCACTTAGTTCTCTTCCTGCTATCTCTCTTTGCACGTGGCGTAACCAGTGACTGAACAACAACACATCACCTCATGGTAGTCTTTGTCTTAAAGGCTTGCCCTATCCTCTCTAGATTTGGCAATGTTATGCTCCATGCGTATTGCCCGATTCACTAGATCGGCTACCGTGGTTGGTGGATACTCCCCACTTTCCACAACGGTGGCTATATCTCCTCGAACATATTAACCATCCTCCTAACCTTCTCTTCCTCCGTTGGAACCAACTCGAGGACATAGTCGTGCCAACCGGTCAAATCGTCGGCATGCTTCTACAACTGTCCAGTCGCCCGCTTCAAAAATTGTTGAACTCATTCCCGTTGAGTCTTGGGGCTTCTAAGTTGTAATACTTACGGTTAAATTCCCATAGGAATTCATCCCATAACATCTGTCTCACATTCCTTCTCAAGCATCTTTGATTCCCACCAATGGCGGGCATCTTTCTTTAATACAAAATCGGTATGCCGGAATCTTCTCTCCAGTCGGTGAGTTCCATAAACTCAAACAACATGCGAATGGATGCTAACCATTCCTCGGCCTCGAGTGGATCTGTTGATCCATCGAACTCTGGAGGTGCCATTCTCTTAAACCTCACATACAATGGTTCCCTTGGGACCATTTCTCATTACCCATCTCACCCTTCTTGGCTCTTGGGGTTCAACCCTCTCTGCGGGTTGCTTTCGGGTTGGGCGACTTGTCTTTGGAACCGCTGCGGAGGGTGCTCCTCCAACCTCTTGACCACCTTATCAACCCAGGGTAAGCAATTCTAATGTTGTCTGCTTTCCTCGGCTGGGGCTGCCTATTTGCCCCCTCAGACACTGCTACTTCTTTAGCTAGGTGCGGTCTTTGGAAGGATGCATTACCCTTGTGTTCTCTTTTGGCGTTAATACGAACCATGTCACTGTGTCTATATCACTTAAAGAGCAACATCGTTAGTCTAAGTGCAAGAAGAACTGCTTCTAGAAGTTCCTTGACTTCCAATACTTTAAACTATCATTCATTCTCATATCAACTAGCAAAACATACATTCTATATGTTCTCCTATTATGCATGCCCCATATCATGCATATCACATCATATACAAATCATCACAAAAGTAAAGGTTTTTAAGCCTTTCATTCAAATCTATTATGTATGTCCCATTCCATACATATCACATCATACATGAAACATCATTAGTGTAAGTTTCTCAATACTATTTACATAACCTTGCATCATATTTAAATAAATAAGACGCTAAGTCCTAACTTAATCCTCATCATCTACGTGTTCCTCAGGATCCCTCGGATCCTCCTCGGGACTTCCTCCGAATCCTCCTCGGGATCCGACCGAGGCTTACCACTAGCTTCCTCACCAACGGTCCCAGCGTAGGTCCATCTTCGCCCGAACGGCCATAGGCTCGTCCGCCTCCTCTATCTCGGGTCTCGGTCGTTGTTGAGAGGTAGTGGCTTCCGCATCATGTCTCCTGATACGGGTATTGGAAAATGGGAAGTCTCGCCTAACCACCGTTGGCGTGTGTCCTCTCCTATAACGATTTAGGCGCTCACAATGCTTCGCCTCGGCGATAAATTGTGTGAGGTGCGATCGATCAGCGGAACTAGCCGGGACCTGGTACTCTTCCGTCGGACCTCTCCATAGGATCGACCTTTGCTCCTCCTCACTTAGATTAAAAATTTGATTTGGAGCTAGTACCTCTGTCAAAACTCTCGCTATATAGGCTACAACGGCCTCATCCGATCTCATACTAGCCCTCTCGACTTGTATGATAAACTCTCGGCTTGGGTGTAGGTCACGGCTACACTCACCTGACTCTGTCTCTCCACTCTGCTTTGTGGTGCCGACTCGAGATGGCATGACCTGGGAAAAAGCGATGCTTCAACATGTGGCAAAACTCTTCCCATTGCATCTCTTATTTCGTCCTCATCAAAAGCTTGCCAAAAGATTAGGGCATTGCCCTCTAACAGACTTCTTTGCGGTACAATCCACTCCTCTCGAGCTATGTCACGGGCTCGCATCACATACTCGACACGGTGCGGCCAATCCCTAATTCTAGTGGGATGTGAAAGCCCATCGAAGGAAGGTGGATTACATGTAGAACACAGGCTGCGGCTCGACACATAGTCAAAACAACTCTACTTGCTCGGTGTGCGGCCTGGGCGCCATGGGCTCTAGAGCCCTTAACTCCCGATCCAACGGTGGATGGCTACATCTACCGAGGGTGGTGCCGACCTTTCGATTTGTCGGAACCATGACATTAGAAACATTCTTACCCGTACCCACAGCGTATTCTCTTGTGGTGTGGGCGCTAATCGGGATGATGGATATGATCGATCCATTAGTACACATTACTGTCTTGCCAAAAGAAATAAGCAATTCTCAATTTTAGTTCATAAACTAATTTACCTAGGCTGCGGAAGCATAGGTGCGGGACTTGTCATGGCGGGGAGTAGGGCACGCCGCTCGATATTAATCCCATGGCGTCCCCGCCCTCGCGCCGGCGATGATCGCCGTTCCTTATACTACTACTATTGGGCTAAGTTATAGTCTAATTCATTATTCATTGTTAGACTATTGTCTCTTTAATTTACGTTCAATGCGGGGGTAAATTTTTTTTTTTTACATTAACCCTCGTGTCTTAACATGTTATGTTGATACTCTAATAACACATCTTGCTATTACTTTAAAGATTCGGTATCATACTAGTTCCCGAAACTTGTCTTAACTTATTACAGTCCATTGTTCTTTACTAAGACAATGGTTGTAATATCTTCTTCTTAGAACTAAACATACATACTATCATTCTATATTACATTAATTTGCAGTGAAATTTAATTTCTAAGCGGCGTAGTAAAGACCACTCCCGTGCACCCATGACATTTCCGCCACCCTTGCCTCCGCATGTCCATCAAGCAAACCACTATATGACCGGGTCACTTACCTTTGTTACCTTTTGACGAGGTAAATGATGAGCTAACGCTCGGCAAGTATAAACATGCATACATCATAAACTAATAGAAATCACATTAAGAGTTATGATGCGAATATTCTCGTGTGAAACATGCTTTAAACTACTTTCTATCTTTACTTTCTTACTTTCTTGGCTGGTCTAGTCGGAATCTCTACTCTGTGAGATTTCCTCCCTTATGGAGGCCGACGACCCGTCGGGTCTTTTACTTTTACTTGGCTCATTACTTCTTTATGCGGTCAAGTCGGAATCTCTACTCTTTGAGATTTTCCTCCCTTGCGGAGGCCGACGACCCGTCGATCTTGTAACTATGCATAAGGGTAACCATATGTCGCCCTTCCTAAATCTAGAGCATTAAGCCCTCCAAACATGTATAATCACATGTAATCATATAGACTTAGGAACATAAATAAATTAATAGTTCTAAGTCTAACTACAGCTTTTCGAGTCCGATACAAACATATATGTCTATACTTACTGTTAATCCGCTAGGATTCCCGCTTGTTGGAAGTTCTTTCTCGTTGCTTGACTCTCGGCCAAAACACATTTCATGGAAATAGGTATTAACCACCTATTTCAAGCATCAAAATTTCTCATACTTGGATTCCTAAATCCAATTTCAACTCATTTTCGAACTTAACCCCTCTAGGCGAATTCTAGCTCATAGGCAAATTACACATATTTGTGTATCTCGGTTTCTGAATCTTAATCTATTCATTTTCGAGCTTTAAAACTGTTATCCATTCTCTAGAATCGGATTACTAACTCATTAACTTACTAACTAGATTTTAGGAAATTTCAAGAGTTTCGCCTTGTTTTTCTAGTTTCGAGTTTTCAATAACTCGTTTTACTTCTAATTTCGGTACACAGTAGTCCGATTCACATTCCTGAACACAAATTGCTACATAAATTGAACAACAACACATTTTCTCCATTTCTAGGGTATTCCGGATTTTTAGTGTTAATCCAAAAAATTTGTTCAATCCTTTCAATACTTGCACATTAAACTCCTATCGTAGTCCCCCGACAAAACCTCGGTTTCGTTTTTTCGGTTTTACGGATTTTTCCCGAGATGAGTTACTATTCATCCACACGAAAAAGCATGCAGTTTCTCATGAAAAATCCGAAATCTTACCTTGAAAAGTTGAGATTCTCCGCTAGAATGCCTCGGGTTATGTTTCTACCGGATCGAATCGGAAGAAATTTCGGCAAAAACGGATGATTCCTTGATTTTCCCTTGATTTTCTCTCTTTTCTCTCTCTTTTCTAGTCTCTCGGCCACCCTTAGGAAAATAGAACATAATGTTCTAATTTCCTTCCGTAGGCCTCTTTAAGTGTATTAATGAATATTATATTAATATTTCTAAAATATCTCACATTACTTCCTAAAATTAAATTAGAGAAATAACTTTAATTCCCATAATTTAATTCTACTAATTCTAATTAAGTTTAACACTTAATTTAAGTGGTTCCATGTTCCCCACATTTTTCTTGTCGAGACCAAACTTTCCGTTTTTCAAAACGAGTCTCTTTCCCACCGATAATTTCACACCCCGGTGCGGGTTCTATCTTTGCTTTTTCGGACAAATGCCGAGCACCCTGGGTCAAATTTTTCATATTCAACCCACTTCTCTTGGGTATCTCAATAGTCAATTTCTTTTTCTGAAATTTTCATTTAAACAATCCAGAATGCCCAAAACGCGTGCCCTCGCGGTACTCGTTTTTTTCGATTCCGCTTTAACGGCTCGGGAAAAATTGTTTCAGAACTTTTGTCATTTTCCTTACTTCTAATATTTCTACTCTTTTTCTAACTGGTCATTTGGTCTTTTACCAAATATTTCAGTTTTCATAACTAAAATATATACATTAAAATTTCTAACTTTTAACCGATATTTTACTATTCACAACCGATATTCTGAATTTTCTCTGTAACAATATTCGTATTATAACTTTACACTTTTCGGGTGATTTTACCCGTATATAAAGTTTCTACATAATACTTTCCTGATTACATCAATATTTCTACTACTTTACATTAGGAAATAATTACGGTCAAATACCGGATTTGTCCGATTTTGACTTAATATTTTCCCGGTCATTACATCTGATGGCTAAACTGTCTCCTATCGATGTTTGTCTGTTTCTTTGTAACAACGGATGATAATGATTACTTCCTGTTAATCGGATCTACTAAACCAAAGTGATTTTCCAATCCTCTGTCTCACCGATTTTAAAGTTAAACCTCACAAATTCCTTTGCAAATCTAGACTCTAAAATCGAGAGAATGAAGCCCTAGATCGTTTGGTTATGCAAGACACAATATATTCCTATACCGTGTGAATCAAAGATCTAAAACATGATCTAAGAACCTGCACAATTCAAGTTAGGTCCACTTAACTAAATCTTCCCGATCTAATCAAGTTATACTCCTCTTTATGATTTTCCAATCACAGTTAAAAGCACGAATTTAGCTTACTTGAATAAACAAGAAACAACCATTAAATCCATTCAACATCAATAAACATCTCAATAGTTAACATCTCAAAGAAAGTCAACCAACAAAAATATTCTCAAAAAGTTGTAAATGGAATCACGTAAGATTTGTGAAGAAGAACATAAGTATTCTTAACAAGGTACAAACAGAGTATATAAAGAGTAAGAGAAAACTAGGTGATGAAGAGAGAATCCGAATCCCCTTTTCCAAGGCTTCTCCTCGATTCTTTTCTTATCAACAAGTAGTCTTTTACGTGCAACACCACACTCTCTTTGCGTCTCTGTCTTCTTCTTTCTCCCAAGATTGGAGCTGGTACTTGATCGAGAGAAAATTGGAGGAGGTTTTCCTTTTCCAAGTGCGACCGCCTCTCTCTTCTGAATATGACCAAGGACAATTTTTTCTCTTACAAATTGCAGGTATTTATTGTACCCTAATCACACGTAGCAGCCCGGAGGAAGCCTCCAATCCGCGGTGACTCAATACCATTCACGTTTAAATAATCACAATCTTCCAAATACAGTGCAAATTGTCGGACATGTGATTCGGGTCCAATTGGCGTTAGCGCGACAAGAATGTGCGAATGTACAAAGAATGTTGACGGCTTTCTTTAAAAACTCAAAACAACAGCGCTTGCTTTCCTTCAAAAAAACGACACGCTTTCCCAAAACTGCAAATAATCACCAAATGCACCCGGATTAGTTCTTTTTACATACAAAAACACGAGAGAGAGAGAGCTCAAGGAACCGAATTAACTAAACTAAAAACAAGGCAAAATAAAAGAAAAACCAAAACAAAATACTCTCTAAATAGTAATTTAAACCCCGGGAAATGCTTAATTAACTCTATTTTCATAGAGTTATCACACCCCCAAACTCAAGACTTTGCTTGTCCTCAAGCAAAACAAAAAAGAAAAAGACATCAAAAGCAAGTGTGCATTTGTGGATGAATTCTCATGAATAATTCCTCAAGGATTGAATTAGAACCATAGCTCAAAGAAAAACACAATTTTCAATCAACTCTTATTTTGAACTTCAAAAGATTGTTTCTTCTCCAATTGGACCTTTCTTGTGTGTGTGTGAATAGCCAAGTGTTATTTCAACATTGGAAATCCAAATGGGATCATGCAAACATGCTTATAGAATATAGGATTTAGAATATAGCACATGCATGCAAACTCCATAAGCTTACTTTTCAAAACCATCTCCACTAATGTAGATTAGCACTTAATCAAGGATCAATAGGACTTTTAAAGCTTGTAACGTTAGGCTAGGGATTAAGGTAGGATAAAAGTGATTTTATGGCTCAAAGCACACCCTAAACACATTAGTTACTCTAAGACCATACAAGAGCTCATATAACTCTTCAAAGTACACCCTCAAACTTGGGTGAAGGGTAGAAAGTTGGAAACTTATTTGAAAAGCTAGGTTAAAGATGTGGGTAACAAAGGAAATGATATATATAGGCTCAAAAAAAGGGTGACTAAGGATATAAACTGTACACGGTTGGCTTAAAAAGGCTCAATCGGTCCAAAGATGGCCTAAATCATGTCCTTAATCAAGTGCTTGCCTAGGATTTCGCCTCGACAATTCATCAAATAAGTTCTAGAGTTTGCAAAATCTAATAATATGATATATACACAATTTTTGCATCACATTCACATAATCTTTCTCTAGAAATCCAATGCATCCATAACACAAGGCTAAGTGCTCAAAGTTAAGAAAAATCACAATCTTTGAACAAAACAATCAAGTGAAATCCAAAACAAAAAAAACTGAGAAAAGAATATTTTTCTAAAAACTATGCTCAATCCAATAATTATCATCATAGGTCCAAGAGAATTCACCACAAAACACACTAAGCAAAGAATGAAAACACAAAACACCCCCAAACTTAAAGGGGAGCAAAGGTCCTCCTGCACAAAAAAAAAAAAATATTTAATCAATCTTAACAGAAAACATAGAAATAAAGTATATAAGAAAAAGAAAACTCCCTCATCGTGCATCATCAATGCCACTTCCAATTCATCGGGTTCCGCATGGAACGCCGCCTGGGTGGTGAATCTTCCACCACAGCTTTGCCCTTCTTCTTTCCACGCGACGAAGAAGGCTCGGGAACATCTTCAACAACAGTGGCTGGTGGTTCTTCTTCCTGCTGGACACCAGCAGTGGTGTCCTCATCAACAACTCGCTCTGATGCCTCGGCATTGAAGTCTGAACCTTGAGACTGCATAATTAACGCCTCTGGGAAAACAGGGAAGGCGGCCATTGGCTTAGAAAAATTCCGTTGACGAGATCTCTTCAATGCCCTGTCCCTGTCACGAGAATACACCCAGTTGGTGCTTGCTCTTCTTCTTCCTGCGGCATCTCAAATAACTCATATTCTTGGACTTCAAACAGGCTCATTACGTTGTTCGAGCCAGGCCTGGCTTTGAGATGGAGCCGCAGATGGTGCGGCGTTCTCGGAGGGTCGGCTGGCTCTTCCTCGTTTTCCTCCCCATCGCCGGCATCCTCACCTTGTGCCGCTTTGTCCGCCGCCCCGAGAGATCCGTGTAATGGCGACCAGATCCATTGGGCGGTGTTTCTCAAAACGCTGCCTCGGTCATCCCAAGGCACATTTGCACGAATACACATCTCGAAATAAGGGAAGGAAATACAAACCTCCTTTACCTTTTTTCTTTACGCCCGGATCGATCAATGATTAACCGTCCCACATTGATCGGTTTCCTACAATAAGGGCATACAACAAAATGGCTCATTTTCGGGATATTGTCTTCCGTGGTGGAAAGCAAGATCCGGGACGCCGAAAAATGGTACCGAACTTTAGCAACAGGCTGAAGGTCATGCCTATTGCATAATATAAGCACCGGTGGTGGACAAAGTCCACTTGTGCTCGGACGGCGATGATGCGTAAAACGTCATCAAGTGCTCCTCTGTTATCTTGGCCAATAGGTCCACAATTCATCCTCTTGGTGGTGTATACCCAACCGCGTAATTTATGTGAAGTGCGGTGAAGGGAATGCGTGCACGGCGGACCACAACCGTGGCTTGCCTCAGGTTTTCAGTTTGCGTAAAACTCCTTGACAAGAGGGATAACTGGATCAATGGGGTGTTGACAAAACACCTGCCATTGCCGTGGAATGATGATATCCGAGACAAATGCCGACTGTCCCAAAGTGGGACTGTTGTGAAGCAGGAATCCTTTCTCCTTCACGAGATTCCGAGCTGAGATGTTCCCGGTGTACCTATTTTTTGCATCGTCGTCAACAAATCTTGGAATCTCCGGGGTACTCCGGGTGGAGGGAGATGGGTCACTGACGGAATCGGTATTTTTGGAGGAGAATGGCCGCCTCGCTATGCTCTTCTTTCCCATTGGTTGCCGGGAGTAAGGGTGCTTGGCTGACGGGAGGAAGGAATGCTTGGGTGATCCGGCGGAGAAACAGGGAATACAAGCCGGCGGAGGTTCTAGGGCAAAAAGAGATTTGGGGATAATTTTGTTTCTTTTGGGGAAAAACTCCTAGGGCGTAAAGATTAGTGGGGGGTCTGTTTAGAGGAAAGGAAAAATTGGAAATAGAATGCATTTGATTTTTTTTTTTTTTTTTTTTTTTTTTGCAAAACGCCGTGTCACTCATTGGTCATCTGCTCAAGATATTACCAAAATGCCACCGCATTAGATGACCCATATTCTGCTTTTCCCCTTTCAACAAAACGACGCCATCCCATTTAAATCCTTGACGACCTAATCGACTTCTCACGAGGGGGAAACAATGCTATCACGATCTTTCAGCAAAAAAATTTTGTTCCCCTTCTCCTCACCATATAACTCCCAATGAATCTCCCGCCACACCGTGATAAGAACTCCCCCCCCTTTACTCAAACAAGTCAGCAATCTACTTTACTAAAATAAAATGTAAAATGAAATGGAAGAAGAATACTACAACTGAAAAGGAAACATCAAAATGAAAGGAAATAAAGAGAAACAGAAACTTTGGGTTGCCTCCCAATAGCGCTTGTTTTAACGTCTTCAGCCTGACGTCTACCCTTTTTTTCAGTTATCGCTCAAGGTGACAGAGGTCTTGGAACGTTCCATAGGTCCTCCCCAGTAATGTTTGATTCTCTGTCCATTCACCAAGAACTTCGTCCCTGATGTCTCTTCTTGTAACTCCACCGCTCCATGTGGAAAAACAAAGAGTAACCTGTGAAAGGCCCCCACCATCTTGACTTGAGTTTGCACAGGAACAATTTCAGCCTTGAGTTGAATAACGAAGACATGTTGTCCTGGCTCAAATACTCTTGGTTTTATTCTCTTGTCATGCCATCTTTTAGTCTTCTCCTTGTACAGACTTTGCATTCTCATATGAGAACATCCGCATCTCTTCTAGCTCATCTAGTCTGCAGCAATCTTGCTTGACCGGCGGCTTGTAGATCCATGTTGAGCTTCCTCGTCGCCCAAAACGCCTTTTGTGTTCAAGTTCTAGCGGCAAATGACACGCCTTACCAAAGACGAGATGGTAAGGAGACATTCCCAACGGCGTTTTGAACGCTGTCCCTATAAGCCCGTGAGAGAGTCATCTAGTCGCAATGACCAATCCTTTCGGTTTGGATTCACGACCTTTTCCGAAATGCCCTTGATTTCTCTGCTTGAAATCTCCGCTTGACCACTTGTTTGAGGATGGTAGGCTGTGGCGATCTTATGTTTGACTCCATATTTGGCCAGCACCCCTCAAACCGCTTGCTTCCAAAATGAGTTCCTAAATCACGATTATGGCTCATGGAGTTCCAAAGCGAGTGAAAATGTTCTTATACAAGAACTTGATCACTACCTTGGAATCATTTGTGGGGAAAGCCGATGCCTCAACCCATTTCGACACATAATCCACTGCTACCAATATGTAAAGATTGCCAAAAGAAGGAGGAAAAGGTCCCATGAAATCAATTCCCCACACATCAAACAATTCAACCTCCAAAATATTAGTCAATGGCATTTCATGACGTGAAATATTGCCGACATCGACACACCTATCACATGCCTTAACAAATTCATAAGCATCTTTAAAAAGTGTAGGCCAAAAATACCCGGATTACGGTACCTTGGCATGATTCTTGATCCCCAAAGTGGCCTCCATATGGTGAAGCGTGGCAATGATGTAGAATGCTCGAGACTTCCTCTTGGGGCACACACCGCCTCCAAATTTGGTCTGCTCCCAGTTTGTAGAGAAAGGGTTCATCCCAATAGTAAGACCGCATTTCATGCGCGTAAATCGCTTCATTTGTTGTCTATTCAAATCCGGAGGAGCCTTGCCACTTGCTAGATAATTTGCCAAATCTGCATACCATGGCAAGGAAACTTGCTCCACTATAAGAAGCTGCTCATCAGGGAATCTCTCTTGAATGGGAATGTGCGACTCAGCCTCCTTTTCTTGCTCAATTCTGGAAAGGTGGTCTGCCACTTGATTTTCTGTTCCCTTCTTGTCCTTAATCTCA
Source organism: Morus alba (assembly GCA_012066045.3). Classification (NCBI taxonomy): domain Eukaryota; kingdom Viridiplantae; phylum Streptophyta; class Magnoliopsida; order Rosales; family Moraceae; genus Morus; species Morus alba. The sequence continues at coordinate 5,520,626 of JABXEQ010000015.1, read as the reverse complement.
AGATCAAATTCTTGAAGCAACAAGATCCACCGAATTAATCTTGGTTTGGCATCTTTCTTCGAAATGAGATATTTAATGGCTGAATGGTCTGTAAAAACCGTCACCTTTGTTCCCACGAGATATGATCGAAACTTATCAAAGGCAAATACCACAGCCAATAGTTCTTTCTCAGTGGTGGTATAGTTCAGTTGGGCCTCCGTGAGTGTTCTACTGGCATAGTAGATAGGGTGAATCAGCTTCCCTCTCCGCTGGCCAAGAATGCGCCTCTTGCATGGTCACCGCATCGCACATAAGCTCAAATGGCGGTGTCAATCCGGTGCAATGATGATGGGAGTTGTGACAAGAGCTTTTTCAATTCAGAAAACGCCCGGTCGACAATCCTCATTGAAGTCGAATGACCTATTCTGCTCCAAAAGAGAACATAATGGCTTGGAAACTTTAGAGAAATCCTTGATAAATCGTCTATAGAAACCAGCATGTCCCAAGAAACTCCGAATTCCCTTGACAGAGCTAGGAGGAGGCAGTTTCTCAATGATCTCTATCTTTGCTCTGTCCACTTCAATGCCTTTTTGTGAAACTTTGTGGCCCAAAACAATCCCCTCTGTAACCATAAAGTGGCACTTTTCCCAGTTCAGAACCAAGTGTGTTTCCTCACACCTTTTAAGCACCTTTGCTAAATTTTTCAAGCAATCACCAAAAGAGTCACCAAAAATTGAGAAGTCATCCATGAATACCTCCAAAGTCTTTTCCACCATGTCAGTGAAGATTGCCATCATACATCTTTGGAATGTCGCTGGAGCATTGTACAAACCAAATGGCATTCTTCTAAAAGCGAAAGTTCCATAAGGACAAGTGAAGGTTGTTTTACCTTGATCCTCTGGTGCTACAGCAATCTGGTTATAGCCTGAGTATCCGTCCAAGAAATAATAAAACTCCTTTCCAGCAAGCCTATCCAGCATTTGATCGATAAATGGCAGCGGGAAATGATCCTTTCTAGTGGCAGCATTTAGCTTTCTATAATCTACACATACCCTCCATCCAGTCACCGTTCTAGTGGGTATCAATTCATTATTGTCATTGGCCACCACTGTCACTCCTCCTTTCTTGGGCACACATTGAACAGGCCCGACCCACGAGTCAGTGCGAAATTGGGTATATTATTCCCGCATCCAGCCACTTAATGATCTCCTTCTTCACTACATCCTTCATGATGGGATTCAATCTCCTCTCTTTGCTCAACCCCCATTGCTGCAGCAATCTTCTAACTGGATTTTATGCATGCATAGAGAAGGGCTGATTCCTTTTATATCAGCTATGGACCACCCCATCGCCCTTTTGTGCTTTTTGAGCACCTCTAGCAATCTATTCTCCTGTTCCTCATCCAATGTGGATGATATGATTACTGGCAAGGTGCTTCCTTCACCCAAGTAAGCATATTTCAAATGACTTGGTAATGGCTTCAATTCCAGCACCGGTGGTTCTTCAATTGATGGTCTAGGTGGCTTCAAACTCCTCTCAGATAACTCCAATGACTCGAATGGTCTTCTTTGACAAACAGCAACTTGGTTGGTTTCGCCTTCTAGTGCTTGAGACTCATCATAAACCTGTTCAACCTCCAAGTCTGCCTTTGTAATCTTCTCCTCTTCTATTTCCTCATATGCATCCTTAGTCAGCCTTGCCAGCACAAGGTCGTCTACCACTCCCACAGCCGAGCATTCTTCAATCTCATCTGGGAAGTGCATAGCGTTGAGGACATCAAATGTGACCTGCTCATCATAAACTCGCATAGTGAGTTTACCTTTGTGCACGTCGATCAGTGTCTTCCCTGTAGCTAGAAACGGTCTACCCAAAATGATAGGCACCTCCTTGTCTGCTTCATAATCCAAGACAACGAAATCCACTGGAAAAATTAATTTATCAACACGCACTAACACATCTTCAATTTTTCCTTCTGGATGAACAAATGATCTATCGGCAAGTTGAAGAGTGACGGTGGTCGGCCTAGCTTCACCAATCCCTAGTTGCTTGAACACAGACATCGGCATTAAGTTAATGCTAGCACCTAAATCACACAAAGCCTTACCAACATAAGTATTACCAATTGAACATGGGATTGTGAAACTCCCGATCCTTCAATTTCGGTGGTAGAGTATTCGGGATATCAAGCCACATTCTTTTTGCAAGTGCCACTGCTTGTTTCGAACTCACCCAAGCGCCTCCTCTTGGAAAGAATTTCCTTCATAAACTTTACATAATTTGGCATTTGCTCAAGAGCCTCCACCAATGGGATATTTATGTGAAGTTGTTTTAGCACATCAAGAAATTTTCCAAATTGCTTGTCTTGTTGTTTCTTCTAAAATCTCTGAGGGAAGGGTGGTGTTGGGTTGTTCTGACACGGTGCTGTTGCTCTGACTTTCTGCTGCAACACTGCAGGACTTTGCTTGTCAACAGAACTCAGGGTCTGATGCCGCTGGTCTGGTTTTTGCTGATGTTGTTTTGCTGCAGCAACACCAGGTTCTGCACCATCTTGTGGTTGTGCAGGATTCATGCAAACGTCCTGCCTCTCTTTTGTTTGGATCGAAGAGGGCTCTTCATCTAGCTCCTTTTTCTCCTTTGGCTGCTCCAATGCTTTTCCACTTCTCAATATAATTGCATTACAGTGATCTTTACCATCCCGCCTAGGATTTTTCGTGTTTGCTTGGAAGGGTGCCCTGCATGACCTATTGTTTAGAGCATTTGCAAGTTGCCCAATTTGAGTTTCCAAGCTTCTCAAGGTTGAATCATAGCTTTGCATCTTAGCCTCATTCTTCGTTATATATTCCTTGAAGAAATTCTCCATGGAATTTGAACTTTCACCAGCTTGAATCCTCATTGGCTGCGATGGTTGTGCTAAACCCTACTGCGGAGCTGGTCTAGTATATTGAGAAGCACCACTAGGACCTGCTCCTTGGTTATTCCAAGAGAAATTAGGATGTTGTTTCCATCCTTGGTTGTGTTGATGGTTGTAAGCATTATTGCGATTGTAGTTACTCACATAACAAGCCGAAGCGGGATTCAACAGACATTCCTCAAATAGGTGTCCCTCCCCACAATATACACAGGAGACTGCAAGGGCTTGGACCGGTTTCACTCCAGTTGGAGTGTTCATATTTTTTATCATGTTAGTCAAGTTTGACACTTGAGCCGAAAGAGCTGTGATTGCATCCACTTCAAGAACTCCCGGTGTCTTCCTTATAGCTAGTCTCTCGGTTGGCCATTGATAATGGTTTGTAGCCATCCTCTCCAGAATCTCATTGGCCTCATTGTAAGATTTGGCCAAAAGAGCGCCATTAGCTGCGGCATCAACCATTACTCTGGTTGGCTCATTGAGACCATTGTAAAAAGTCTCCATTTGAATCCAATGGGGGATACCGTGTAATGGGCATCTTCAGAGGAGCTCCTTAAACCTTTCCCAAGCTGCATAAACTGACTCTCCATCACCTTGATGAAAAGAGGTAATGTCATTTCTCAATTTAGCATTCTTTGTTGGAGGGAAATACTTCATAAGAAACTTTTCAGCCATATCACTCCATGTAGCAATGGAATCTGCAGGTAAACTGTTAAACCAAGTTCTAGCACGATCCCTCAAAGAGAAAGGGAAAAGTGTTAGCCTTAGTGTTTCTGGAGGAACTCCCGGTAGCTTGAATATGTCGATGACCTCCATGAATGATCTCAAATGTTGATGAGGATCATCTGTCGCCATACCGCTGAATTGTCCAACGGTTTGTATCATTTGGAACATGACCGGTTTGAGTTCAAAGTGTGGGGCCTCAATGTTTGGCCGAACAATTGCAGGATTTAGTCCATCAAGAACTGGGACTGCAAAATCTCGGATTGCTCGATCCCGGTCATCAACCAAAAATGGTCCAGGGGCTGGTTCAATAGCGTTGAGCTGCTGCCCCTGATTGAGTAAAATCCCCTGAGCATCTTCCTCGGCCATCTCTTGTATATGTGCAAATCCTCATTGTTCCTTCTTCTTCTTCTCTCCTCTTTCTTTCGATTTCTAGGTCAAAAGGAATAATTCACGTTCTTGCATACAAGATGTTCCAAAGACCTGCGTGACAATTCAAAACTCGATAAAAATGTACTAAGACAATACTTGAATAGTATATTCGTTAGCAATTAGATCCAAATAAAACAATCCCCGGCAACGGCGCCAAAAACTTGTTGCCTACAATTATGTTTATAGAATCTCGCAAGTGCACGAGTCAACAAGTAGTAAAATGATGAGATATCAAGTATCGTCCCACAGGGATTGTGTATTTTTGAGACCAATTTGCTAAGTAAATTCTATCCAAGTAGTTAAAAAGAAAATTAAAATTGATTTTTAAAGAGGTGAACAACTATTAATAACTTGACTACAAACAATTAAAAACAGAATAAAACTAATTACTAATGAGAATGTGTGATTAAAATGGGTCAAACGCGTTGTGTGTGGCTTACGATTGGCTAAACTCCCTCCTATCGATCTTTGTCTGTTTCTTTGAAAGCAACGGATGATAATGATTACTTCACATTAATCGGATCTACTAAACCAAAGATTTTTCCAATCCTCTGTCTCACTCTTGATTTTAAAGTTAAACCTCACAAATTCCTTTGCAAATCTAGACTCTAAAATCGAGAATGAAGCCCTAGATCGTTTGGTTATGCAAGACACAATATATTCCTATACCGTGTGAATCAAAGATCTAAAACAAGATCTAAGAACCTGCACAATTCAAGTTAGGTCCACTTAACTAAATCTTCCCGGATCTAATCAAGTTATACTCCTCTTTTATGATTTTCCAATCACGGTTAAAGCACGAATTTAGCTTACTTGAATAAACAAGAAACAACCATTAAATCCATTCAACATCAATAAACATCTCAATAGTTAACATCTCAAAGAAAGTCAACCAACAAAAATATTCTCAAAAAGTTGTAAATGGAATCACGTAAGATTTGTGAAGAAGAACATAAGTATTCTTAACAAGGTACAAACAGAGTATATAAAGAGTAAGAGAAAACTAGGTGATGAAGAGAGAATCCGAATCCCCCTTTTCCAAGGCTTCTCCTCGATTCTTTTCTTATCAACAGATGTCTTTTCGTGCAACACCACACTCTGCTTTGCGTCTGTCTTCTTCTTTCTCCCAATCTCTTGGCTGGTACTTGATCGAGAGAAAATTGGAGGAGGTTTTCCTTTTCCAAGTGCAGCCGCCTCTCTCTTCTGAGAATATGACCAAGGACAATTTTTTTCTCTTACAGCTGCAGGTATTTATTGTACCCTAATCACACGTGGCAGCCCCGGAGGAAGCCTCCAATCCGCAGGTGACTCGGTACCATTCACGTTTAAATAATCACAATCTTCCGGTAGCAGTGCAATTTTGTCGGCACATGTGATTACGGTCGGTGGCGTTGGTGCGACAATGTGCGACAATGTCAGCAATCTTGGTAGCTTTCTTTAAAAACTCAAAACAACAAGCAGTTGCTTTCCTTCAAAAACGACACTGCTTTCCCAAAACTGCAAATAATCACCAAATGCACCCGGATTAGTTCTTTTTACATACAAAAACACGAGAGAGAGAGAGAGTTCAAGGAACCGAATTAACTAAACTAAAAACAAGGCAAAATAAAAGAAAAACCAAAACTAAATACTCTCTAAATAGTAATTTAAACCCTGGGAAATGCTTAATTAACTCTATTTTCATAGAGTTATCAACGTAGCGCGTGCTGACGTGGTGAAACCGACTCAGGATGTGATAAAAACTTCTGAAACCTAATTATTACGAAAGTATGACTTCCTAAACACTATAAATAGCCCAGTAAGTCACGTTATTAGAAAGATCACTTGAGAGACTTTTTGGGGACTATTAGAAAAAGATTTTTAAGAGGAAAATTTGTTTAATTCTTAAGAACGATTTTTCCTTTGGCTCTCTTATGGTTGGAAGGAGTTCAAGAATACCAAAGGGAGATTAAACAATGTGTGCCCACCTGCACTCCAATCATGGAAATGAGAATAGCAAAGAAGACCAAATGGTTGAGACCCCGTCGGTCATTTGTTTGAATACGCATTGATCGATCGACGTGCGTTTTCTAAATCTCAAAAAGGTTTGTTTTGGATCTTTAGTATTTATGTTATATAGCATCATGAGCATGTTCTTGGTTGGCTTTGACATTGATTAAATTTTTAAAATTTTGCTGCACACTCGATGTCAGATTTTCCAACAGTTTTTACGTGTTTAAACTCTGAATTTTGTTATTGATCTACCCTATTTTTTTTCCTTAAGAAATTCATGTTATGGGCAAGTTTTTCAAGTGTTTGTGTAGTTAATGACTCATGTGAGGATTAATACTTGTGATGGAGCTGAGAATGAAATTGTGAATCCTTTGTTTTTAGTTCATTGTTGATTTGCAAGGTTTTTGTGGTCAACTTTGTTATTAAAGACTTATTTTCAGTTGGTGATCTCTCATTCTATCCACTTAAGATGAATTACCGACCAATGGAGCATTTTAGGCTTGACCCTTAGGTTTCATTTTCTTTATCTAATACACATTACGAGTTTTGTTAACTGGTGGTCCCCAAAGTTTGGTGAGTGTTGGATGCATTGTGCCAATTTGATCTAATTGAGAAATAAAGGCACAAAAGTTGCAATGATATACCATAGGCAAAGAAATTATATGAAATGCCTGAAAAATAAGATCTTGATTCACTACAACTTGATGTGTCTTGAAGTTCCTTACTCTACTTTTTTTGTGGTTCAAGGTGAGCTTCTACAGACACCTTTTGTATTCTTTTTTTTTCTGTTTGTTTTTTCTGTCATAATATTTAGACTTTAGACTATCAGTTTCTCATAATGAGAATAAATTTAGTAGAGAACATTTTAGATTTCTAGAGAATGAAAAGTTTCAATTATTAAAGTTTCTATGGCCTCGTTTATATCACCAATTCGAGTTTTTAATTTCAGTTTTGCTACAGCTCATAAAAATTCACATTTAACTTTTTCTGTCATGATAAAATGCTCTCACATAAAATCACATCTTAACTTGAATTAAAATCGAATGTGCGAACAGTATGAAAATGAAAGTTTAGGGTTAGTTTCAGTTTCAACTTTCAAGTTTTGAATCAAAGAGACAATAGATAATAGGAAATTCATTGCAATGGTGACTTAGGATGTGAAATCTATTTCTACATTATATGACTTATTTATATATATTTTGTACAAAATCCTTTTTAAAATGTTTCATGATTTTGCTTTTACCAACATTTGTCTTCAATTTTATTCCAGGTCAATTTAGAATAATGTTCGGCAAGAAACAAAATAAAATAATAAAAAAATCTGTCTCTCTCTTTCTTAGTTAAATATATTAATTTTCCGTCAACTTGCCCCCGATTATTTAAAAAATTAAGGGGCAAGTTGACACACAAGTAATAACTCAGGGGGCACGTTGACTTAAAATCAATAGTTTGAGAAGCACTTATGAAAATATAAATAGTGTCATGTCATCAATTTATTAACTTTATAATTGTAGAGGTATTATAAACTAAGGTACGTACTTTAGAGAGTGAAATGAAACCTTTTTAAAATTTATGGGGCATGTATGAAGGAGAGGTCAGGACAACCTGGAAATTTTTTTTTATTTCGGACGTGTTCTTTTCACAATTCAAATCTCAAATCAAATTTTTTTTATATAAGAGAAAATACTGTAATAAAAAGGTTAAATTTAAATTTTTATGAGACAAACAACTATAACAAAAAAAACTTAAATTTTGATATATGTTATATACTAATTAATATAATCACAATTTTATTAATATCAAAATTCTACTACTCTCATAATATTTACAAGTTTAGCTCTATTCAAATTCTGCTATAAAACTCAAAGAGCACCCTTAAAAAAAAAAAAAAAAAAAAAAAAAAAAAAAAAAAAAAAAAAAAAAACATATATGAATCCGTGATCTTACATCAAAAAATCAATTTTAAAAGAAAAAAAGGTGTTGTCGTTTATACCATGAACTTTGCCGTTTCTAAACCCTCTTTTCTCGAGATCTTAACCTTATTTGCTTCTTCCTTGCCCCCGGATCTGAGAATATCAAAATCTATCTTCGAACCATTTACGATTCGTCTCTGAAATTTTTCGAAAGGATGTTGAAGATTCAGGCAAGTCGATCTAAACCCAACTTCTTTGCTTTTTTGAATGGCCTTGGATTTGAACGTCGTCTTTTACTTCTTCTTTTGCTCTGTTTAAGAATAATTTTGTAGCTCACGCTCATTCCAAATCCTCTCCAAAAGACGGCCATACAACCAAAACAAACAATACACACTTCGAGGATTTTAACGTTGAAGTCGCTTTGGATTCCTTTCGGAGGAGGATGCTCCGAACACGTCCTCTTCCTTCTATTGTGGCCTTCACTCAATTGTTGGGTAAACTCGTCAGAACCAAACATTATTCTCTTGTTATTTCTATGTTTAAGCAAATGGTTATGCGAGGAATCAAGCGTAATGATTATGCTTTGAATATTGTGATGAATTGCTTCATCATTTGAACCAAATGCCCTCTAGTTTGTGTGTTCTTGGAAATTTAATTAAATCCGCTATAAACCGAACACGGTAACCATGAGTACTCTGATCAAGGGATTTTTTCTCGAGGGTAAGGTTGTTGAAGCGGAAGAGTGCTTTAACAAACTCAAGAAGGAAGGTTGTAAACCCGATGTGATTACTTATTCCATATTGCTCGATGGGAATTGTAAGATGAGAAACAGTGTTGCTGCTATTCTCTTGCTTAAAAAGATGGAAAGAGAAGAGAACCGCAAGCCCCGACGTTGTTTCTTACAAAGACACAGCTTATTAACGGCCTTTGCAAAGAAGGGTTACTTGCTCGTGCTTTGGACCTCTTCTCCATAATGATTAAAAAGGCGTTGTTCCAAACGTTGTTACGCATAACACCTTGATTCATGGGGTGTGCATAATAGGGAAATTGAAAGCAGCTATGACGTTATTTAATGGAATGGTCGACCGTAATATCTCTCTAACCTCATTTAACTTATAGCATCTTGGTCGATGCTTTTTGCAAAGATGGGAGGGTCGCGGAGGCGCAAGGTGTGATAGAAAGTATGATTGAAAGAGGCATCAAGCCAGATGTTGTGACATATGCTTCACTCATGGACGGCTATTGTTTGCAAGGTGAAATTGATGACGCAAGAAAAGTGCTTGATGCGATGATTGAAAATGGTTGTGAAAGTAATGTATATAGTTATAGCATTTTGATAAGCGGATATTGTAAGAAGAGGATGATAGATGAGGCTCTTAGGTTGTTTGAAGAAATGACATCTAAGGGATTAGTTGCAGATGTAGTTACTTATAACTCTCTTTATTGATGGTCCGTGTAAATTAGGGAGAACTCACCGCTGCTACTTAATCGCTTCACGAGATGCAAGCTATTGGGCAGCCCCAAATATCCAAACATATGCTATTTTACTCAATGGCTTGTGTAAAACGGAGAGCTTGAAGAAGCAACAATTTTGGTTCAAGATATGGAAGAGAAGGAGTTACCTCTCAATATCGTGATCTACACTACTCTTGTTGGAGGCATGCTCAAAGTCGGAAATCTTGCATCTGCAAAGGATATCTTTTTCAAATTACCATCTAAAGGCTTACAATATAATGTGAGAACTTACAACATAATGATCGATGGACTTCTTAGAGGAGGTCTCAGAGTGAAGCTCTTAATTTGCACAAGGAAATGGAAGAGAAAGGATGCCCTCCCGACGAATGCACTTACAATCTAATGATCCGGGCCTTGTTCGCAATGATGAGATATCAAGAGCTTTGCAGTTTAAGGATGAAATGTTGGCAAATGGTTTCTCGGAGACAATTCAACTTGTGAGTTGTTTGTCGATTTGGTTGCTAAGGGTAAATTAAATCCTTCCTTGCGCTTAGTGGCGCAAAAGATTGTATAAGTTATGTTATTTTACTATGGGAAGATCAATATATTGAACTCCTTTTTTCAGTTAATTTTTATTTACATGATTTGCATTAAGATGTTCTTCTTGTCTTGCGCTCAAAAACTTAAACATTGGAGTTATTCCTGGTCAAGTGTGGTAAAAGCAAAGATGTTGCGTTGATTAGCTTGTCAAATTGCAAGGATCTGCTCGAAGGTTTTTTTTTTTTTTTTTTTTTTTTTAAGTTTTACATCAGTTTTTCTCCTTTGCTATACCATCATTAATTCTTATTCTTCAAATTAAATTGAATGACCTCGATAGATGTTGTAAAGTAATGCATTCTACTTGTGGCGACTTCTCATTATGTTTCCTTAGAAAGTAATCTTGTAGCATTCTACTTGTTATTCAACTTTGTTATTAAAGACTTGTTTTGAGTGGGCGATCTCTCATTCTATCCACTTTGTTTCAAATGATAAACCATTGGAGCATTTTAGGCTCAAGTATGCTCGATTTTTCGTTTTCTTTACGGAAAGTTTGATCTTTTTTGTTGTTTTCTCTTGGCTTTGTTTTGTGGTTTGATTCTTGCGGCAATGAAGATATCTTAGCCCTGTACTTTTCCCATTGTTCATGGTTTTGAAAAGTGTTTTACACTCAACCGCTTTGGACCCTGGGAAGTTAGGAGTGTTGGTGCATGGTGTTGATTGATCGACTTGCGAAATTGTAGTTATGGATTTTTTTTTGCATGGTACGTATGTGAACCTGTAAATGGCATAGAAGTTGCAGTGAATATAATGGTTAATATTGAAGTTGTAAATGGCATGGACAAATGGTCTTGTCTGGTGGTTCTAAAGGTTCGGGTCTTAGACTAAAAAAGAAAGAAATCAAAGACACCAAGTAGAACCTCTCAAATTGCGGGAGAAATCCAAAATTGTATATCACCGTGGATTGATGCACATTTCAATTATCCATTAATTTTTGCCATCTTATTCTTTATTCATCTATTCTTTTTTTTTTTTTTTTTTTTTTTTTTTGCCATATCAAAATTGTATCCCTTCCGAATCGTCTATTCTTTATTCATTATCTTATTCATATTTATGTAAACCTATTAGATAAATAAATATAGGCATAGAAGTTGCAGTGAATATAATGGCATGGACAAATGGTCTTGTCTGGTGGTTCGGGTCTTAGACCAAACAAAGAAATCACCACACCAAGTAGAACCTCTCAAATTGCGTAAGAAATCCAAAATTGTATATCGGCTGTGGATTGATGCACATTTCAATTATCCAGTTAATTTTTGCCATCTTATTCTTTATTCATCTATTCTTTTTTTTTTTTTTTTTTTTTCCATATCAAAATTGTATCCCTTCTCCGAATCGTCTATTCTTTATTCATTATCTTATTCATATTTATGTAAACCTATTAGATAAATAAATATAGGCATAGAAGTTGCAGTGAATATAATGGCATGGACAAATGGTCTTGTCTGGTGGTTCTGGGTCTTAGACCAAACAGCAAATCACCACACCAAGTAGAACCTCTCAAATTGCAGAAGAAATCCAAAATTGTATATCGCTGTGGATTGATGCACATTTCGGGCCTGTTCTTTTGGCGTTTTTGAGTTAGGTAACTTGAGTGTAGATTTTAAGTTGAGTTTGAGTTATAACTTGAGTTTGAGTTATAACTTGAGTTGAAGTTGTAATTTGAGTTTGTGTTGATTTGAGATAAAAATCTTTTTGAGTTTGTATTTGAGTGAGTCAAAACTTGAATTTATATTTAAATAGTATTTTAATAAAAACTTAATGCTGATGGAAAATTTCAATAGGGTATATGGGTGGGGTTTTATTCGTCTTTTCGATGTCAATGCATAGAAAAAAATTATCTCAATCATAATTAAAACGAAAAAGTTATAGCATTTTTAAGAATAGAAAAATACTATTCATTAATTTGAGTTCAAGTTTCTGAACTCAAGTTGAAAAGGAAACTTGAACTCAAGTTTTAGTCCCAAACTCGAGTTTTAGTCCCAAAAATACATATTGGTTTTTCTTATTTTTATTTGTAACAGTAGTAGTAGAACTTTTGAAGATATTGTGTGTGGTTAACAATTAATCACTTTAAGCGATCAACAAAAATGAATCATTTTAAGTAAAAAAAAAAAAATCACTTTAATAATATTTTTTGGAAAAAAAATTCATCACTCTTTTGTTAACAGATTGAAATCATGAACAATCAGCCTATTGGTATCGCTTTTATTAATGAACGAAATCATTATTGTTATCTACTATATGTTTTGTTATACACATTAGTCATAGCACAAGAGAGTTTACGTGAGATGTAGGGGTTATTTTTATTACTAAGTTGGCTTTATTGTAGGGGTTATTGTGAGATTAGCTATAATAAGTTGGCTTTATTTTTATTACTCGTTTTCGTTATTTGTTTCGTATGTTATACGTTCTTAATTTAGGGGTTATTTTTGTAATATTTTTTTAAGAGGATTATAAATATATCTTTATTAGCTGTTGATATAGATAGACTTGAATTATATATTGATGAGCTTGTTGAAATCAAAGTTCTTCCTCTCCAATATTTTGGTTCCCCTAATTAGCTAGCCATGGATCTGTTTCAAGCTTTCCAATTAGTAATATATATATATATATATATATATATATATATATATATATGTATGTATACATATGCAGGTGGGAGACTTCCGAAAAGCAATGGCTTTTCATGGAGAGGGAAGTCAGGGCTAAGTGATGGAAAAGACTTTCAGGGCTAAGTGATGGGAGGCTACTATGATGCAGGAGACAATGTGAATATTGGAGAACACACTCATATAAGAGACCTCATCAAATGGGGCACTGATTACTTGCTCTTAACCTTCAATTCTAATGCAACCAAAATTGATCATAAGATTTATTGTCAGGTATTATATTATGATCATATGATATGATCATTATATTACTACGTGTACGTATATTGTATATTATATATTGTACAATCTTAAAGACACTAGTTAGTTTCCCTGCCTCAAATATGGCTCTAGCTAATTACATTGATCTAAAACTACTTTTCCAGGTTGGCGGGGCACAAAATGGCTCCACAACTCTGAATGATGAATACTGCTGGCAAAAACTCGAAAACTTGGACTATCCGCGACCCACCCAAACTTGCTACCAAGGGCCAGACCTCGCATCGGAAATAGCAGCCGCCTTCGCTGCAGCCTCCATAGTTCTCCAAGACGACAGTGCCTATTCTTGAAAACTCATTAGAGGAGCAGAAACCGTGTTTGCCTTTGCCAGATGCAAAAGTAAACGAAGATCCTATAGCCGAGACAACCCCTACATTTCACCCTACTACAACTCCACCGGTTATTATGAGGAGTACATTTGGGGTGCTACATGGCTTTACTATACCACAGGAAACTCTACCTACATTTCTCTTGCAACCAAGCCAAGCTTTTCCCGACACTCCAAGGCCTTTTTTAGGATCCCCAAATTAAGAGTGCCTAGTTGACTCCAAGGCCGCCATGCTTTTGTTGACCAGGTTGTTTTTATTTATTTTATTTTTTCCTGGAGGAACATATAGAGATTCGATTTTTTCTAAAATGTTTCGACAATATTTTCGTCCTTGATCAAGTTTAGGATGTTCTTGAGTCCAGGCTACCCATACGAGGACATGTTGCAGATGTACCATAATACCACAAGTCTTACAATGTGCTCATATTTTCAACCCTTCAACGTCTTCAATTTTACTAAATGTGGACTCATCATGCTCAACCAAGGAGGCCCGCAGCCTCTTCAATGTGCAGCTAACGCTGCTTTCTTGCCATCTCTCTATGCTGATTACATTGATGCTATCGGTGTTCCCAGTTTCTACTGCAGCTCCAATTATTTTTCCTTGGACCATCTGCGCAAATTTGCCACCTCTCAGGTTACTGATTACGCCCAAACGTGTTGAAAATAAAGCGGTCGCGGTAGCACAGTTAGGGCGGTCGTATCCACAAGGAGGAGACAAATTGAACAAGAAAAGATTAGCAAATAAAAGAGCGTTAAGAGACGAATAACAAAACCAAAATAAAAAGAATGGAATTTTTGTTGAGAAGTTTAAGCATAAGAAAAATGTATGAGAAAATTATATAATTAAAAGTAGTAAGGCGTCGAGATTCCCCTATATGCTTGGTTCACCCAAATGAATTTTGATCCTTGAGATTACTCAATTGAAAGTTTCACATCCCAAACTAACACTCGGAAAATAAATATTTGAAGAACATGTGAATTAAAATGTATTTGAGTGAGTAAAATTCTTACGTTGAGAACTAGGAAAAATTATCTTATGAGAAATCTAAGAGCGACAATATACCGCTGGCAATATCTGCGGTAAAAGACTACTCATAAAACAATACCGCCAATATATAATATCATGCAACAATCACATAAAAAGAGCGTGACTAGATTTATATAAAAGTTGACAATAAAATATGTTGATATGAGAAATTAGAAGAAGATAGAAGAAAATTAATCACTCAAATATATAAACTTTAGAGAACAAATGGAGAATCAAAATCCACTCAAGATCACTTCACATATAGGTTCCTCTCTAACCTCACTAACTAGAGAAAAATGTGTCAAAATTTAGATTAAAAATTCTAACTCCTCACACACTCTACGAGGGCTCTATTTATAGAGTTTCTAGGCATGTAAAAGAAAATACTCGGTAAAGAAAACATAAGGAACGTTTTATCCCATTTAATTCTAGAAGTGAATGCTGAAATCAACCCAACGGAACAAAACGGAACGCTGGCTGAAGAATCCCAACGAGTGGGACACGTGTCACGCGTTGATTCGCGGAGAGGAATAAATGTTGTACAGCTGGTTCCGCGCAGGGGAGACTTGACGCGTGGCGCACGTTGATTTGCGGAGAGGAGATCTTACTGTGCAGGGACATGTGGCGCAAGCTGAGAGGCGGAGAAGGAGGAAAGTGGCCGACATCTGGGTCCCGCATGGACACGTGGCACATCCGGATTCGTGGACAGGGTAGTGCTGGACCGCTGGAACACACGGAAAGGAATCTTGACGCACGCGTGGGGGGAACTCGCGCATGGGGGAAGGCGTTGTGCGCCAAGCGCACATGGGAACAGTGCAGCTGGGGCCCTCTTTTCTGCGACGCGACAGATATCGACACGTGGTGGCTTGTGAGGCTCGCGCGGCTCGGCTCGGCTCGGCGGAAGGCTGATGGGCTTTGGGCGGAATTGGGCTTGTTTTGGGTTCAACTTGTGGGTCATGCTTGGTAAACTAGCCCAAATCTAATTGTTTTCTTCAAAAACCTGAAAAATAAAATAAATCTAATTAAAATTAAATCCTCTAAATTTAGAAATATTTGAAATTAAAATCACAAAGTTGATAAAATAATTTTGACAATTATGAACATTAAAAGTGCAAATTTGTGTACTTATCACAACCCCCAACCAGCTTATTGCTAGTCTCTAGCAAATCAAGCGAAAGAAAAATCATGTCAAGCTGAAGATTCGAATCAAAACTAGCAAAATCGCCTGAGCAATCAAACAAAACATTAGTAAGTGATCAGAAAATGCTATCAAAACTACTTCAGTCATAACTCCAGAGTCGTGTGTATGTGCACCAAACCGTATCCCTCTTACCACAATCCATAACACAAATAGCATCGAAATATTCACCAAGAAAAAGTCTCAACTCCATTTACCTCACGGGTGTCGAAAATATTTTAATGCAAAGGGTTTTCACACATGGAGTTGGAATTCAATCAGTCAACGCTCAAGTGAGAGAAGGCAATTTAAGGACATGCTAATAAACAAACATTGATCAAATGATAGGCAAATCACATGTTTGGAACAATCCATCACTCAAACCATAAACAAGCTTTTGGGATTTCATTCTGGTCAAAAGGAAGATCTCATAAACACACAAAGAGCCGAAAAATACAAACAAATAAACACTCTTTTTTTGTTTTTTTTTTTCTTTTTTTTTTAAGGCAAGAGACAACATACATTTGATGAAACTGATGTAGTAGGCATTCTTTTTGATCGGTGCTATGCAGCAAAAAAGATGTGAGTACAACCAAACTACATAAACATTGATGATAAAATCTTTGCTCTTGCTCTCTTTTTTTTCTTTTTTTTTTCTTTTTTTTTTTATGATAAAAGACAAAAGAAAAATGATAAATATTTACAACACATGGCTCAATTCTAAAAATTATTCCTAACTAGAAATCATCCCTCAAGCAAATGTCACAAGTCAAGCAATGGTGCTCCGTTAATGACTCAACCAACTCAAAAGATCAATGAAAGTTCAAAAAGTCATTTTCTCAACTCTCACAACTCACCAAAAATGAAAACTAAATCTCGGAGTTTTTCTCAACTAAATGTGTTAACAACCATCTTACCACAAGGTTTGGCATGTGCTCAAAAATAACTCGAAATCATTTCTTGGTAATTAAGATAGCAAAAAAACCCGACTCAAACCTAACATTTGAAATCATACCTAGATAATCTACAAAAAATTTTGACCGAAAATAACAACAAGACAAAAATTGATCTCACGCTGCGTGAATATGCTCACCACCCCAACCCAAAATCGGACAATGGTCCTCAATGTCTAAAAATATATGCAATATGAAGAAGACAGGGAAAGAGAACACCTGGATGATGAACATTGGAACTAAGCCGAGCCTCCTGAACTGATTCTCCAAAACACAAACAAATATAAAATCACACAAAAACAAACTAAAAATAAAAGCACACAAATCACACAAAACACACCAAACGAAATAAAGAAACAAAAATATGATACAAAAGTGTTGGAAGCAAACTCCTCAAGAGGTTTGCTCCATATGTTGGCCTTTTTGGTTTGACTGAGCTTGTGAAGGGAACTTGCCACGTTCTTGAACAGCCAAAGCTCCAGTCAGCTTCGTAATTTGACTCTTCATTTCTTTACTTTCTTCCACCATTTGCGTGAATGAAGGACTCAAACTTCGATTAGTCTTTTACTCGCACCTCCATGAAAGATTGCAAGGTGTTCTCAAGAGAACTCATTGGCTGTTGCGATTGTATTGAGGTGCGTAATACGCCTTTTGGTTGTTGCGGCCGCTGCTCGATTCTCCATTGTCCTTCCGATGGTTGTGCTTGGGTGGAATCTCTCCAACTGAAGTTTGGATGGTTCCTCCAGCCAGGATTGTATGTGTTAGAGAAGGGTTTGTTGTATGCCCCTAAGGCATTGCATTGCTCCTCATAAACCCCTCTCATTTCACCATAAGCAGGACAATCCTTAGCTAAATGTTCCACCCTACCACAGACAAAGCATGGCTCATGTGTCTTTGCCCTTGCGACCGCGTGGATTCCTTTACCTCCTTTGCCTTTGAGGCCTCAATTTGCCTTGTCAAAGATTTGACTTGGGCTTTGAGATTATCCTCCTCCCTTAATTGATAGATTCCAACCGGTCGGGACCTATTGGTGCTGTCAGTAGCACTTGGACCAGTCCATGTGTGGGCTTTTTCAGCTAACTCATTGAGATACTCAAAAGCCTCTTCGGGATCCTTTTTGAGAGACTCACCATTGCACATCATCTCCACTAATTGGCGTTCTCGAATCGTGAGTCCTTCGTAGAAATAACTTACGAGACGCCAATTCTCGTGACCATGGTGAGGACACTGATTTAACAGATCCTTGAACCGTTCCCAAACTTGATACAGAGTTTCATTGTCCTTCTTGGTAAAGGTCGAGATCTGTCGCTTTAGACCATTGGTCTTATGGTGAGGGAAATACTTGTTGAAAAATACTGTCGTCATTTCTTCCCAACTTCCAATAGACCTAGGTCGCAAAGAATACAACCAGCTTTTAGCCTTGTCCTTCAAAGAGAAAGGAAACAATTTCAATCGCACAGAGTTCGCGGATTCAGCTCGGTTGTGAAAAGTGGCCACCACTTCTTCAAACTCCCTTATATGCACGTATGGATTCTCGTTCTCTAACCCGTGAAAGGTCGGCAATAGTTGGATCATGCCCGGCTTGAAATCCAAATTCAGCATATTAGGGGGAAACATTATGCATGATGGTGTGGTCGTACGCGTAGGGTGAAGATAATCGTTCAACGTCTTCTGCTGGACCTCCTCGTTTTGAGCCATCGTGAACGGATTTGCAAATCTCCCTAACTCGTCTCTATAACGATTCATTCACTTTACAACGTTTCACTTTTTTTAAAATTTTTTTTAAGTTTTTAATAATTTTATTTTTAAACAAAGAAAACAATATGTAGAATCGCGAATCGCAAGCCCCAAGAGTGCTCCCAGGAAAGATTGGTGGGGCGAGGCCTCCTTAAAAACCAACCTCCTAGACAGAGCAACGTTCCCAGGAAAGACTGGTGGCGTAGAACGCTAACAGGAACCAGTCTCCTAGACAGAACTCCCTTAGTTTGTACTTTCCAACGTTTCCACAAAATTGCTTGAAAAATTTATTAAATTTTATGACGTATTTTATGACGTGTTTTATGAAATGTTAAATGTTAGATATTAGTACCCTAAGTTAATACTATTCTAAAACCTAAGGTTAGACAAATTATGAGAAATTAAAAGTCCTAGTTAATGTCTAAAATGGTCACCTAAGAGTCACAACCTAAATATTAATTCTAATTATGAAAGGAAAACTAAATACAAATTAAAAGAAGATTAACAACAAAAATGAAAGCTGGCAAACTAATTAAAGAAAATAAATAAATAAATAAAAACAAATGCTATTTTATTTAAATAAAGAGAAAAGACATAAAAATGCTAAATGGAAACTTAGGGTGCGTTTGGAATTGGTTCCAAAACGTTTTTGTTTTTTGTATGAAAATGAAAATGAAAACGTTTTTATTTTCATTTTAGAATCATTTTTGAAAATGCGTTTGGTAGTTTTATTCTGAGATTGTTTTCAGTTTTAAAAAAACTGAGATTGTGTTTGGTGGTTTAATTTTTAAAAACATGTAATAATACTTAAAATAATAATATTATTAAATATATTAAATAAATAATAATATTAAATATATTAAATAATAATATATTAAATAAATAATAATATTAAATATATTAAATAAATAATATTATTAAATATATTAAATATATTAAATAATAATGTATTAAATAAATATATTAATATAACATGTGAAAACGACCAATATTAATATAATATATGTATAATAATATATTAAATAATAATATATTAACATATTAAATAAATAATACTAAATAAATATATTAATATAATAATATATATGTTAGTTAGGAATTGAAAACGAAAAACGTGTGAAAACAAAAGAAAGCAAGGAAATGAAAACAAGAAAATGAAAACGGAAAAAATCCGTTTTCATTTTTCTTGAGTTTTTCAGAAAAATCCAAAAACGTTTTTGTTTTTGGTTTTGGTACGGATTCCTCCCAAACACATTTTCATTTTCCGTTTTCAAATTTTCTCCTCCAAAAACGTGAAAAACGAAAACGGAAACGGAAACAAACGGACCCTTAAGAAAACTAATTAACCAAATACTACTAAGAAAACTAATTAACCAAATACTACTAATATATAGAATATAAAATAACACTACGGAAACTTTACAGAAACATCAAAAAAAAAAAATAATAATAACAATATATATAAGACAAAACCAAAGATACGCAGACACTAAAACACAAAACGCACACACTAAAAGTCTAAAAGACGAAACCGAAGAAAATGAAAACGGAATATACAAATGTATTTGACAGAGCTTTACTTACAGACACAACGAGACAGATAAAACAATGATGTCAAAAGGGTTTTTGTTTTGTTTTTTTTTTTGTTTTTTTTTTTTGAAACGTCTTAACTAGTGAAAAGTATTCAAACGACCATGTAAAAAGTAAAGGCTGCAGTTGTAGAAAGTTTTTTTTTTTTTTTTTTTTTTTTGAAAACAAAATAAGACAAAACAAAACCTAACAGACTAATGAAAGAAAACTAACAAACACAGGAAACAAAAGACCGACAACAAACTAATATGACAAAGTAAAGGTTTTTTTTATTTTTTTATTTTTTTTTTTTATTTTTTTTGAAACGTGCCAAACAAAAATAAATAAATAAATAAAAGATAAACAGTACCTACCTCTTTGGCTAATTATCTACTGAACAACCTTGTTGTTTCACCTCCCCGGCAACGGCGCCAAAATTTGATTACGCCCAAACGTGTTGAAAATAAAGCGGTCGCGGTAGTACAGTTAGGGCGGTCGTATCCACAAGGAGGAGACAAATTGAACAAGAAAAGATTAGCAAATAAAAGAGCGTTAAGAGATGAATAACAAAACCAAAATAAAAAGAATGGAATTTTTGTTGAGAAGTTTAAGCATAATAAAAATGTATAAGGAAATTATATAATTAAAAGTAGTAAGGCGTCGAGATTCCCCTATATGCTTGGTTCACCCAAATGAATTTTGATCCTTGAGATTACTCAATTGAAAGTTTCACATCCCAAACTAACAATCGGAAAATAAATATTTGAAGAACATGTGAATTAAAATGTATTTGAGTGAGTAAAATTCTTACGTTGAGAACTAGGAAAAATTATCTTATGAGAAATCTAGGAGCGACAATATACCGTTGGCAATACTGCAGTAAAAGACTACTCATAAAACAATACCTGCCAATATATAATATCATGCAACAATCACATAAAAAGAGCGTGACTAGATTTATATAAAAGTTGACAATAAAATATGTTGATATGATAAATTAGAAGAAGATAGAAGAAAATTAATCACTCAAATATATAAACTTTAGAGAACAAATGGAGAATCAAAATCCACTCAAGATCACTTCACATATAGGTTCCTCTCTAACCTCACTAACTAGAGAAAAATGTGTCAAAATTTAGATTAAAAATTCTAACTCCTCACACACTCTACGAGGGCTCTATTTATAGAGTTTCTAGGCATGTAAAAGAAAATACTCGGTAAAGAAAACATAAGGAACGTTTTATCCCATTGAATTGGATTTATAAGGCTTAATTCTAGAAGTGAATGCTGAAATCAACCCAACGGAACAAAACGGAACGCTGGCTGAAGAATCCCAACGGGTGGGACACGTGTCACGCGTTGATTCGCGGAGAGGAATAAATGTTGCACTGATTGGTTCCGCTGCCAGGGAGACTTGACGCGCGGGCGACGTTGATTTGGCGGAGAGGAGATGTTACCGCATGCGTGGACATGTGGGCGCAAGCCGAAAGGCGGAGAAGGAGGAAAGTGGCCGACATCCGGGTCCCGCATGGACACGTGGCGCATCCGGATTCGTGGACAGGGTAGTGCTGGACAGCTAGAACGCACGGAAAGGAATCCTGACGCACGCGTGGGGGGAACTCGCGCTTGCGAAGGCGTTATGCGCCAATGTCGCGTGGGGAACAAAGGCAACCGGGCCCTTCTTCGTAACGCCGGGCAGATATCGACACGTGGCGGCTTGTGAGGCTCGCGCGGCTCGGCTTGGCTCGGCGGAAGGCTGATGGGCTTTGGGCGGAATTGGGCTTGTTTTGGGTTCAACTTATGGGTCATGCTTGGTAAACTAGCCCAAATCTAATTGTTTTCTTCAAAAACCTGAAAAATTAAATAAATCTAATTAAAATTAAATCCTCTAAATTTAGAAATATTTGAAATTAAAATCACAAATTTGATAAAATAATTTTGACAATTATGAACATTAAAAGTGCAAATTTGTGTACTTATCAGTTACCTCTTCCTTAGACTAGTGTTATATATATAGGACAGTTTCTCTTCCAGTGCCCTTCGCCGTTGCAGTGGAAAAATCAGAAAATCCTAGTGAAGTTTCTTCCCACACGTCTAGTCCTCCCTCGACCCCAGGCTCGTTAGCAGTTGCAAATCTTTTCTCAATGGCTCAAAACGAGGAAGTCCAGCAAAAGACGTTGAATGATTATCTCCACCCTACGCGTACGGCCACACCATCCTGCATAATGTTTCCCCCAAATATGCCGAATTTGGGTTTCAAGCCAGGTATGATCCAACTCCTGCCGACCTTTCACGGGTTAGAGAGCGAGAATCCATACGTTCATATTAGGGAATTTGAAGAAGTAGTGGCCACTTTTCACAACGAGTGAAGTCGTGGACTCGTGCGATTGAAATTCTTTCCTTTCTCTTTGAAGGACAAGGCTAAAAGTCTGGTTGTATTCTCTGCGACCTAGGTCTATTGGAAGTCGGGAAGAAATGACAACATCATTCTTCAACAAGTATTTCCCTCACCATAAGACCAATGGTCCGGCGACGATCTCGACCTTTACCCAAAAGGACAATGAAACTCAGTATCAAGTTTGGTAACGGTTCAAGGATCATTAAATCAATGTCCTCACCATAGTTACGAGAGTTGGCGCCTCGTCGATTATTTCTCTGAAGGACTCACGATTCGCGAGCGCCAATTTGTGGAGATGATGTGCAATGGTGAATTTCTCCAAAAGGATCCCGAGGAGGCTTTTGAGTATCTCAACGAGTTAGCCGAAAAAGCCCACACTTGGACCGGACCTAGTGCTACTGACAGCACCAATAGGTCCCAACCGGTTGGAATCTATCAATTAAGGGAGGAGGACAACCTCAAAGCCCAAGTCGAATCGTTGACAAGGCAAATCGAGGCCCTCAAAGGCAAAGAAGGTAGAGGAATCCACACGGTCGCAAGGGCAGAGATACATGAGCCATGCTTTGTCTGTGGTATGGTGGAACATCTAGCTAAGGATTGCCCTGCTTATGGTGAAATGAGAGGAGTTTATGAGGAGCAATGCAATGCCTTAGGGGCATACAACAAACCCTTCTCTAACACATACAATCCTGGCTGGAGGAACCATCCAAACTTCGCTTGGAGAGATTCCAACCAAGCGGAACCATCGAGGAGGACAATGGAGAACCGAGCAAACAAACAAGAACCACCTAAGGCGTATTCTGCACCTCAATACAATTCACATCAGCCAAGGAGTTCTCTTGAGAACACCTTGCAATCTTTCATGGAGGCGCAGAGTAAGACGAATCAAAAGTTTGAGTCACTTTTCACGCAAATGGTGGAGGAAAATAAAGAAATGAAGAGCCAAATCACGAAGCTGACTGGAGCTTTGGCTATTCACGAACGCGGCAGATTCCCTTCACAAGCTCAGTCAAACCCAAAGGGTCAACATATGGCGCAAACCTCATGTCTTGATAATCAAAATGTTAAGGAGGTGAATGCCATCAGTTTTCCCTGACAAAGATGAGCCGACAAATGTTCCGGTAAAGGTGCCTTTTCCCCAAGCTCGAGTCCAACGAAAAAGTATTGGAACACCACGTGATGATGACGAAAAGCCACCAAACATTTCTAATTGACACACTCGTCTCGGAGGAGGTTCAATTGTGTAGCAATTCCGATGATCTTGACGATTTCCTCCGAATTTCTGAATCTGAAAGTTCCGGTCCTTGTGAGTTGGCCAACAATGTCACCATTTTCAAAGACTCACAAGGCAGAGGAACCAAGTTTTGGCAACCACGCTTTGAAGAGCTACCTAGAGAAAAAGAAAAGCCAAAACCATCCACCGAAGAGACCCCAAACCTCAAGCTGGCTCAACCGCCTCGAGAATCAAACATGTCTTCACGGAGTCGGTGATACCTTTCCGTCATCATTTCGTCTAAACTTGATGCATTTCCAGAGCAAGGTTAGTTGACATGCTGCGTGAGCACAAATCGGCATTAGGTTAGACGACTGCTGACATTAAGGGTATTAGCCCCTTAATTTGCTCCCATCACATCAATCTGGAAGACGGGGTTAATCCACGAAGGGATCCCCAAAGAAGACTGAACCCGACGATGAAAGAGATCGTGAAGAATGAAGTCTTAAAGCTTCTGGATGCAGGAATCATCTATCCAGTCGCTGATAGTAAGTGGGTCAGTCCAACTCAGGTAGTGCCTAAGAAATCCGGGGTGACAAAGTGGTGGAAAATGAAAAAGGGCTCTTGTTCCCGCAAGAACTGTGGACGGGTTGGCGAATGTGCATTGACTATCGAAAAGTGAACCCGCCACCCGTAAAAGTAAAAATAAAAGCGGCTCATGACAAGCGGATCCCGAGAAAGCATTTCGAGCCAAATCGGTAGGTGCATCTGATGACTCCCGCTTGCATCTCCACCGGTAAGTTAAGGTCGCAGTGGATCGGTCCATTTGTGGTTAAACAAGTTTTTCCCAACGGTGCTGTCGAGGTCGAAGACCTAAGCGATGGGAGAGTATTCAGAGTCAATGGCCAGAGACTGAAGCATTACATTGAGCGTGTGAGCCAAGCTGAAGAGATCATTCTCGAAGCTCCGATGTACCAAAGTTGACAAGTTTGCTTCAAACCCGATTGTACCATATTTTTGTTTCTTTGTGTCGTCTAGTGTGTTTTGTGTGCTTTTTAATTCTAGTTTGATTTTGTGTGCTTTTATGTATGTTTGTGTTTTGGAGAATCAGTTTAGGAAGCTCGGCTCAGTTCCAATGTTCATCATCCAGGTGTTCTCTTTCCCTGTCTTCTTCGTATTGCATATAATTTTAGACATTGAGGACACTGTCTGATTTTGGTTGGGGGTGGTGAGCATATTCATGCGTGAGATTAATTTTTGTCTTGTTGTTATTTTGGGTCAAAATTTTTGCGAGATTAACTGAGTATGATTTCAAAATTTTTGGTTTGAGTCAGTTTTTGCTATCTTAATTACCAAGAAATGATTTCCAGAGTTATTTTTGAGCACATACTAGACCTTATGGTAAGATGGTTGTTGACACATTTAGTTGAGAAAAACTCCCGAGTTTAAGGTTTCCATTTTTGGTGAGTTGTGAGAGTTGAGAAAACAGCTTTTTGAACTTTCATTGATCTTTTGAGTTGGTTGAGTCATTAACGGAGCACATTTACTCGACATGTGACATTTACTTAAGGGATGATTTCTGGTTAGGAATACTTCTTAGAAATTGAGCCAAGTGTTGTAGATAGTTATCATTTTTCTCTAAAAAAAAAAAAAAAAAAAAAAAGCAAGAGCATCATTTATCATCAATGTTTATGTAGTTTGGTTGCACTAACGTCTTGTCTTTGCATAGCACCAATCAAAAGAACGCCTTACTACATCGGTTTCATCAAATGTATGTTGTCTCTTGCCTCGAAAAAAAAAAAAAAAAAGAGAAATCATGTATATTTGTCTGCAGATTTTCGGCTCTTTATTTGTTTATGAGATCTTCCTCTTGGCCAGAATGAAATCCTGAAAGTTTGTTTACAATTTGAGTAATGAATTGTTCCAGATATTTGATTTGCCTATCATTTGATCAATGTTTGTTTTATAGCTTGTCCTTAAAATGTCTTCTCTCACTTGAGCGTTAATTGTGACATTTCCAACTCCATGAGCGTAATCCCTTTGCATCAAAATATTTCCGTCCCCCGTGAGGTAAATGGAGTTGAGACTTTACCTTGGTGAGTTTTTCGATGCTATTTGTGTTAAGGAATGTGGTAAGAAGGATACGGTTTGGTGCACACACACACGACTGGAGTTATGGTGAAAGTAGTTTTGATAGCATTTTCCGATGACTTACTAATGTTTTGTTTGATTGCTTAGGTGATTTTGCAGGCTTTGATTTGAATTTTCAGCTTGACATGATTTTTCTTTTCGCTTGAATTGCTAGAGACTAGCAATAAGCTGGTTGGGGTTGTGATAAGTGCAATTTGCACTTTTAATGTTCATAATTGTCAAACTATTTTATCAAATTTGTGATTTTAATTTCAAATATTCCTAAATTTAGAGGATTTAATTTTAATTGGATTTATTTTATTTTTCAGGTTTTTGAAGAAAACAATTGGATTTGGGCTAGTTTACCAAGAAAAACCCAAAAGTTGAGCCCAAGAAAAGCCCAATTCGGCCCAAAGCCCATCAGCCCATCAACTCCCCGAGCCGAGCCGACAAGCCGCGAGCCAAGCCGAGAAGCCGCGAGCCAGGCAGCAGCGCCACGTGTCGACCACTGCGCGCCGCAGACCGTGGGCCCAGCTTCCTCCAACCACAGCGCGCCACGCGTCCGGTGGGGTCCGCATGTTCCCCAGACGCTCTGTTCACGACCGCCTCCTCCTCCGCCGAAGTTCTCCTCACGCCGTCGACGGACTTCATCTCTCTTCCGCGTGGGTCCCGCGTGCGAGCCCATCCAACCACGTTGCGCCACGTGTCCGCCTGTCCCCCGCGTACGCGCGTTTCCCGCGCACTCTCCCTCTCCACGCGACTTTCTCTCTCCCGGCGTCAACTCTCGCCACGTGGCCCGGCTTTTGCAAAGATGTCTTCTCCCGCGAATGGCGGTGACACGTGTCCCACTCTTCAGAAACGTGATGTTTTTCTCCCCCGATTAGGCATCCGGTTTAACACATTCAAAACTCTATAAATAGGATCATTATCAAAGGGGGAGAGTTACATTTTTTAAAGAGGGGAGGGTTAGAGTTATATTTTTTTAGAGCCTAAATTCTCACATATTTAGGTGAGGCTAGAGATGATCCTATATGTGTAGTGAGCTTATTTGGATTTTTGATTCTCCAATGGTTTGTAAGTTTTATACATTTGAGTAAATAATTTTCTTTTATCATATTTCTTCTTCTTATCAATATATTTTATTGTCAACTCTCATATAAATCTAGTCATGCTCTTTTTATGTGATTGTTGCGTTATATTATATATTGATCGTTATTATTTTATGAGTAGTCTTTTACTGCATTATTGCCAACGGTATATTGTCGCTCTTAGATTTAGTAATCTTTTACTGCATTATTGCCAACGGTATATTGTCGCTCTTGGATTTCTCATAAGACAATTTTTCCTAATTTTAAACGTTAGAATTTTATTTACTCGAATACATTTTTAATTCATATGTTCTTCAAATATTTATTTTCCGATTGATTGTTTGGGATGTGAAACTTTCAATTGAGTCAATTCGTGAATCAAAATCCAAATAGGTGAACGAAGCATATGGAGGATTCTCAAAGCCTTACCACTTTTTATTATTGAATTTTCTTTATTTTAAATTGTTCAAAAAAATATCAAAAACACTCATTCATTTTTCTTTGTTTGATTGCCTACTTTCCTAACGCTTTTTATTTGCTAATCATTTCTTGTTCAATTTAACACTTCCTCGTGGGATCGACCGTTCAAATTGTACTACAATTGACCGCTTGTTTTTGTACACGTTTGGGCGTAATCAGTCATATATAGAATGATCTTAATCCTGAGTTCTTAACAAACTCCTATTTGTGGATTTATGTCTTTTGATTTACTCGGTACGGATTCCGAGACCCTGAATCCTATTCCTTGTATTTTGGAGACATAATGAAATAGGTAGCTGGGAATGTTATTATACGAGATGGAATCCATTCCTTCTTGAGAGAGAAGCAGATAAATAATTCTCTTGAGTGTTGATTCGGTACTTGGATTAGTAAGAGCGCTCTGGTTCATGAATGTGTTTTATGAATCACTATCCATTAGAGAATCAATGTGTTGGGAATGGTGTCCTAGAAGCATGAGATGTAATAGGACATTTATTATTTATTTAATAAAAGAGTTTATTCATTATTTTATGCGCATATATTTATGAATATTTTATGAATATCAATGAAAATTCCATGATTATTTATGTAACCTTAAACATTGTATATAAGTGTTATATACGAGAGGATAATGTTTAAGGATAATAATCAAAAAGCAATGTTCATAATGAATTTAATTAAAGTTTGGAATCTTTAATTAAAACATTATTAATACATGTCATTCCCATTTAGAATGGAACAAAGTTATTCGACCGTTAATATGGTGAGATATTGAATGAGTGTATTTCGCATAATGAGATTATGTGGAACAAGGACACGACACAATATGAATTTCTAATAATTTCCGTTAAGTATAGAAATTCTAATTGAGTCTATCGATGGTCATATATAGAATGATCTTAATCCTGAGTTCTTAACAGACTCCTATTTATGGATTTGTGTCTTTTGATTTACTCGGTACGGATTCCGAGACCCTGATTCCTATTCCTTGTATTTTGGAGACATGATGAAGTAGGTAGCTGAGAATGTTATTATACGAGATGGAATCCATTCCTTCTTGAGAAAGAAGTAGATAAATAATTCTCTTGAGGGTTGATTCGGTACTTGGACCAGTAGGAGCTCCGATTCATGAATGTGTTTTATGAATCACTGTCCATTAGAGAATCAATGGTACTCAAGGATAAAGATATAATTAGAGAGGTTAACGGATTCTACCTGGCTCTAATTATGAATTATTTATGGAGGAATGATCTATATGCAATGACTATATCAAATGGACACTTCACAGTTTAGAAGTAATTTATATCTATAATTTCGAGAGTGCAATTCCAAGTTTATAGTGGAGTAACTATTGGAATTAATATAATTAATTAATTAATTAAAGTGTTTAATTGATTATTAATTCTATTGGAGCTCGGGATTATAGGTCCATTAGTCCCCGCGTCGTCCTAGTAATTCTACTAGACACAGAGGACAAAATGGGAATTTTAGAATTATGGAATTCTAAAATTAAACACTCGGAAATAATTAATTGAGAATTAATTATTATTTAAATAATGTAATTATTTAAATTTGAATTTGAACACATCTAGATTTATCCATTTAAACTTATTTGATAAGTTGTTCAATTTAGAATTCAAATTAATTTAAGTTTGACTTAAATTCGAATTTGAATTAGAATTAAAATTGGACTACTGGATAAAGGATAAAATATCTTCCTTCCTTATCTATAATAGGTGCCACACATAGGGATAAACCCTACTAGTGTGGCCGGCCACCTTAAGGATAAGGGGAAGGGATTTTTTGTTCAAAATTCAAATAGGAGATAATTAACAAGCTTTATCTTAGAGATAGAGTTTGGATTCCTTTTAGAAGTTTGACTTCTACTCTCTAAATACTATTTTTGAGACAATTTTCGGAATGCGTTTTTGGCCCTAATTTTAGAGGTGGCCAAAATTTCTCTATAGAAATTTTGAAACAATTTTTTCAGCCCTAAAGGTTAAGGCTGGCCGAATTCTCAAGTAGAGAGGAAGGAAAAATTTTTCTCCAAAAATTCCACATCGTGCATGCGTTGGTGTTTGTGGAAATTCGAGTGTTTATTGTAACCCGTTTTGTCTCATGTGTGCCCACACACACGTCTTCGTGGATTCTAGGAATTGACGTGGAAGACAATGGTTTTCTAAACACAAAACTTTTGAGCAAGGATTGTTCGAGGTCGAAGAACTCAAGTTATCAACCGAGTCGGCCACTAGGTATTTTTCCGAATTGAGTTCTTAATAAATGAATTAATGAGATTAATTTATTCGTGCATAAATTAATATAATCTATAGAGTATATCAAAGGTTTTATGAAAATTTTTGTTATACACGATCCGCCTTTCCGCTGCGCTTCCGCATCCGAATTCGATTCGGGAACCAACAATTGGTATCAGAGCGGTCTATAGACGATATTAATTTATGCTTCGATTATTTGATAATCATAATTGATATTAAATATGTGATATTTAATTATGTATGTATGTGATGAGTAGGCACTTGCATTTATGGATGTTTATTTTTATTTATGATGATGAATGTATGGATGATGGATTTGGTCGTTAATTATATGGTTCCATGGATCGGTTATATTCATTCGTTAATAAATTATTTGTAATTTAATTCGGGATTAAAATTATTGTAATTCTAGGATTTGGGTAGAATTAGGGTTTTGATTTTGAATCAAGAAGGAGGCCTTGAAGATCATGTTTGAAGCCTTCAAAGAAGCCCAGAAAAGTGCCCGAAAGTTCCAAACACGCCCAGTGCGCTGCCAGACGCTGCCCAGCGCTGCCTAGGACGCTGCCCAGCGCTGCCAGGCCACGCCCCAAAGACGCGGCCAGGCCGCCCCCCCAGCAGGCCAGGCCGCTGCCCAACATAACGCCTGGCAGCCCAAGTTCGGATTTGATCCCGAACGGGCCCGAAGGTTTCAAACCCTCGTAAATCGTGCCGACGAGCCCGAAAAAAGTTTCGGATCCCAAGGAAGGTGAAATCCAACCCGAGACAAAGAATGAAGCCAAGAATAAAGAATTCAAGAATCAAGACCCGTTGATGTAACGGAAGAATATAATTATTGTAATTATTTATTTATTCGATTCGATTGAGTTGTAATTTATTTTTCCATGGGACCCGGTCAAATCCATCTCAATAGTTGATTGCATATATTTATATTTTATGTTGATAATTATATATTATATATGTCCATGCACATAACATGCAATATAGATATAATGTGCCTACTCATATGTTTTTACAACATGCCATGCATACATGCGCATTCGTTATTGTTTATTCTATTTATTATAAAAGTGTTTTAGAAAAATAAAATAAAATAAGAACCATGCGCTGAAAATCGATTTAATATGATTAAATTGATTTAAGTTGCAAAATTGATTTGCAAAATAATGTTATATGTGAAATTAAATTTAAGAGTTAAATTTTAGAATTTCACATATCCGAAAAGTAAATTGTTTATTTATCGGGATTGGAAAAACATGAGATGATTTTCAAACAAAATACATATTTGCAAAATAATGAGTGGGAGAGGGTTGTATGACAATACGACCCACTGGTCTCCATCATTAGTTCAACACCGTGAGATTCGAAAGGGGCTTCGCGGCGGCACCGATTCCGCACTCCCTACGGAAAGTGTTCTTTCGGATCAATAACAAGGTTGACTTCCTTGCGATAGGATTCAAGGATGTATTTCCGGTTTGACCTACCCTACGGCGGCACTCCGGAGTTAAGTCTGTAGAATCTAAAATGATGGGTTACACTCATAAAAGTATAATCAAATTGTTGATTATATTTTTGACCAAAATAACGGTAATTGATAAATATGAAAATATGAAATATTTTGATTATATTTATTAATTGAGAAGGTCTCGGTTCAATTTGCGATATTTTGACCTACCCTACGGCGGCACTATATTCGTGGTAAATTGGATTATCGTTGGCACCTAAAATTAAAACATGATTTATGTATTTTTCATGTGCATCATGCATCATATTTGATTGTGCCTAAATTCACATGTTTTGATATTCATGCACATAAATTGATTAGATGAATATTCTACTTATTTCCAGCAATACGTCAAATCCTATAATCTTACTATACAAAATTGAAACACTGACTAGAGATAAACTATGCGAAGTGGTAAAGTAACATAAACGACTTACATTCATGTGATGAATATAAGTTTGTCCCAAATGGAGGATTGTCCTCCTGTCCTTGATGAAAACACAGTAGCTAACTGTTGGCTAGGGTTGTGCGTGGTAATTCACAAGAAGTATGAAGGCATGGAGACAGCTTATGAGATAATGCAGTCATCAGATACCGTATCTGAAAATCCATAAAACAAAAGGGTTGGCTAAATACTGTAAGGGCCTGAGTAAAAGACAAAAGGAAAGTCGTTTCCAATAAAATAAATGAAAAGGAATCAAGCAAATATGATTTGCTAGTTCTAGAAACATGTTTAGTAAAAAGGGTAATTCCTTATTCTTGGATAGTAGATTCGGGAGTTGCTACACATGTTTGTTTTCTTTATTAAGTCTTAGTTCTTACAAGGAAAGTCGTTTCCACCGAAATAAAGAAAGGAACTCAAGCAAATATGATTTGCTAGTTCTTAAAACATGTTTAGTAAAAAGGATGATTCCTTATCCTGAATAGTTGATTCAGGAATAACTAATCATGCTTGTTTTCTTTATTAAGTTTTAGCGCTTAAATGGAAATTGTTTCCACCTAAACAAAGAAAATGAATCAAAGTAAATAAGATTTACTAATTCTAAAAACATCTTTAGTGGAGGGTGATTCCTCGTCTTGGATAGTTGATTCGGGAGCAACTAATCATGTTTTGGTTTTCTTTGCAAAATATTAGTTCTTACGAAGAACTTGCCATCAGGGACTACACGATGAAAGTGGGAATACCACGAGGATATTGGCAAAAGGCAATGGGAGAAGTTAGACTTCAATTTTGGAAATACCTTGTTGTGAACAATGTTTATTTCCCACCAAGCATAAACAGAAATTTGATTTCTAATTCCAAATTATTTGAACAATTACTTTTAAATAAAAATCTAGTCCACATCTTTCTAATGGTTCCGATATATGTTCTGGATATTTGGAAAATGGTTTATACCGTTTAAACCGATGCCTAGCTCACTGCAAAATATTGAAAAGTTCAAAAGTTGCCAAACTTAAGAATAAGGAGCAAAGGATCTCTCATGATAAATAACACATATATGTGGCATCTTAGACTTGGTCATATTAGCCTAAACACGATTTAAAGACTGGTAAAGGATGGTCCTTTACGCAAACTAAAAGTTAGTGAGCGTCCAGCCAATGAATCTTGTCTGGGAGGCAAAATGACCACGGGCCTTCCATGACGAAAGGAGAAGGAGCCACATAACCTCTTCAGCTAATACATTCGGATGTATGTGGACCGTTAAACGTCCAAGACAAAGGAGGTTACGAATATTTCATCATTTTCATTGATGATTATTCAAGATATGGTTATGTTTACCTAATGCAACAGAAATCAAAACTTTTAGAAAGTTTAGAGAATTCCGAGCGTGTTGAAAAACAGCTTAGGTAAACCAATCAAGACACTTCAATTAGATTGAGGGATGAAAACCTGGACTAAGAGTTTCAGGATTTCTTGATTGGAGAAAGTGTGGTATCCCAATTGACTACACCCGTACACCACAAAGAGAATGGTGTAGCCGAAATGAGAAATCAGACTTTGCTCGACATGATAAGATCAATGTTGAGTTATTCTTCACTTCCTACTTCGTTCCGGGATTATGCCCTACGAACCACCATGTATATTTTGAATCTAGTACCATCTAAGTCTATACCAAAGACACCCCTAGAGTTGTGGAATGATCGAAAGTCAGTTTTGAAGCGTATTCACATATGGGGGTGTCCGACTCATGTGATGAAACAATAGACTGGGAAGTTGGAACTAAGATCGTAAATATGCATGTTTGTGGGATATGCAATGGGGACAAAAGAATGATTATTTTATATAGTCATAAGAATCAAAGGTAATTGTATGACAAATGCCACGTTTCTAGAGCATGACTATATGATAGTTTTCAAGCCTAGAAGCTAAAAGGATCTGGAAAAGTTACTTTCCAATAAGATTGGACCACAACCGACAAGAGTTGTTGGAACGCTAAGAATGATCACGATTCCTAATCAAACTCTAGTGGCACCTCGTTGTAGTGGGAGGGTAAGCAAGTTACCTAACCGGTATAATTGAGGAAACACATATCGTCATCCTTTGTTGATGATGGTAAGGAGGATCCGTTGACCTTTAAGGCTACGATGGATAATTTGATAAGGAAAAGTGGCAAGCATCTATGAAACTCGAGCTAGAGTCCATGTACTCTAACTCGGTCCGGCAACTTGTAGATCTACCCGAAGGGGTAAAACGCATTGGATGCAAGTGGATCTTCAAGAGAATAAGATAAGCGGATGGAAAAGTAGAGACTTATAAAGCAAGGCTAGTGGTTAAGGGTTACACCCACAAAGAGGGAGTTGACTATGAGGAAACTCTCTCACCGGAGGCCATGCTTAAGTCCATCCGAATACTCTTAGCCATAACAACATATTTTGAATATGAGATATGGCAGATGGATGTCAAGATAGCTTTTCTGAATGGCTATCTTGAGGGAACCATCTATATCGATCAGCCAGAGGGTTACATAGAGAAAGGCCTAGAGCAGAAAGTCTGCAAAACTGTAGAGATCCATTTATGGATTGAAGCAAACTTCTAGATCATGGAATATCAGGTTTGATGAGGCTATTAAGTCTTATGGATTTGATCAAAACCAAGATGTTTCAAATGAAAGAAAAGAATATGTTCTTATTCTTTACAAGCCCGAATATATGATATTTAGTGGGAGTAGTTAGTCGTTGTCAGTTGAACTCAAGATCTGATCATTGAGTGGTCGTGCAGTGTATCCTTAAGTATATAAGGAAAATAAAGAAACTATAAGATAGTTTAGTCAGTGAAAGAGTTGTCTTTCACTGGATACATAGACTTTGACTATGAGTCATACGTGGATTTTGAGAGTCAACATCCGAGTCTGTGTTCACACTAGGTGAAGGAGTCATCACAAGAAAGGTTGTTGGCAAAGTGTGATTGCTAATTTTATCATTAAGAGTTAATGTGTAGCAGCTTGTGAAGCAGCAAAAGAAAGCAACCTGACTCTGGAAAATTCTTAACTGATCTGGAAATTGTTCTGAGCATAGATCAGTCATAGACACCTAGAAAATTTCAGGATCTGAGACATATCCTACCTGCTTTAGGACAAGTGGAGATTGTTGGGAATGGTGACCTAGAAGCATGAGATGTAATAGGACATTTATTATTTATTTAATAAAAGAGTTTATTCATTATTTTATGTGCATATATTTATGAATATTTTATGAATATCAATGAAAATTCCATGATTATTTATGTAACCTTAAACATTGTATATAAGTGTTATATACGAGAGGATAATGTTTAAGGATAATAATCAAAAAGCAATGTTCATAATGAATTTAATTAAAGTTTGGAATCTTTAATTAAAACATTATTAATACATGTCATTCCCATTTAGAATGGAACAGTGTTATCCGCACTGTTAATATGGTGAGATATTGAATGAGTGTATTTCGCATAATGAGATTATGTAGAACAAGGACACAGACACAATATGAATTTCTAATAATTTCCGTTAAGTATAGAAATTCTTATTGAGTCTATCGATAGTCATATATAGAATGATCTTAATCCTAAGTTCTTAACAGACTCCTATTTATGGATTTGTGTCTTTTGATTTACTCGGTACGGATTCCGAGACCCTGAATCCTATTCCTTGTATTTTGGAGACATGATGAAGTAGGTAGCTGAGAATGTTATTATACGAGATGGAATCCATTCCTTCTTGAGAAAGAAGTAGATAAATAATTCTCTTGAGGGTTGATTCGGTACTTGGACCAGTAGGAGCTCCGATTCATGAAAGTGTTTTATGAATCACTGTCCATTAGAGAATCAATGGTACTCAAGGATAAAGATATAATTAGAGAGGTTAACGGATTCTACCTGGCTCTAATTATGAATTATTTATGGAGGATTGATCTATATGCAATGACTATATCAAATGGACACTTCACAGTTTAGAAGTAATTTATATCTATAATTTTGAGAGTGCAATTCCAAGTTTATAGTGGAGTAACTATTGGAATTAATATAATTAATTAATTAATTAAAGTGTTTAATTGATTATTAATTCTATTGGAGCTCGGGATTATAGGTCCATTAGTCCCCGCGTCGTCCTAGTAATTCTACCAGACACAGAGGACAAAATGGGAATTTTAGAATTATGGAATTCTAAAATTAAACACTCGGAAATAATTAATTGAGAATTAATTATTATTTAAATAATGTGATTATTTAAATTTGAATTTGAACACATCTAGATTTATCCATTTAAACTTATTTGATAAGTTGTTCAATTTAGAATTCAAATTAATTTAAGTTTGACTTAAATTCAATTTGAATTAGAATTAAATTGGACTCATCAGTATAAAGGATAAAATATCTTCCTTCCTTATCTATAATAGGTGCCACACATAGGGATAAACCCTACTAGTGTGGCCGGCCACCTTAAGGATAAGGGGAAGGGATTTTTTGTTCAAAATTCAAATAGGAGATAATTAACAAGCTTTATCTTAGAGATAGAGATTGGATTCCTTTTAGAAGTTTGGCTTCTACTCTCTAAATACTATTTTTGAGACAATTTTCGGAATGCGTTTTTGGCCCTAATTTTAGAGGTGGCCAAAATTTCTCTATAGAAATTTTGAAACAATTTTTTCAGCCCTAAAGGTTAAGGCTGGCCGAATTTCTCAAGTAGAGAGGAAGGAAAAATTTTTCTCCAAAAATTCCACATCGTGCATGCGTTGGTGTTTGTGGAAATTTGAGTGTTTATTGTAACCCGTTTTGTCTCATGTGTGCCCACACACACGTCTTCGTGGATTCTAGGAATTGACATGGAAGACAATGGTTTTCTAAACACAAAACTTTTGAGCAAGGATTGTTCGAGGTCAAAGAACTCAAGTTATCAACCGAGTCGGCCACCAGGTATTTTTCCGAATTGAGTTCTTAATAAATGAATTAATGAGATTAATTTATTCGTGCATAAATTAATATAATCTATAGAGTATATCAAAGGTTTTATGAAAATTTTTGTTATACACGATCCGCCTTTCCGCTGCGTTTCCGCAACCGAATTCGATTCGGGAACCAACACAATGGTACTCAAGGATAAAGATGTAATTAGAGAGGTTAACGGATTCTACCTGACTCTAATTATGAATTATTTATGGAGGATAGATCTATATGCAATGACTATATCAAATGGAAACTTCACAGTTTAGAAGTAATTAATGTCTATAATTCTGAGAGTGCAATTCCAAGTTTATAGTGGAGTAACTATTGGAATTAATAGAATTAATTAATTAATTAAAGTGTTTAATTAATTATTAATTTTGTTGGAGCTCAGAATTATAGGTCCATTAGTCCCCGCGTCGTCCTTGTAATTCTACCGCACACAAAGGGCAAAATGGGAATTTTAGAATTACGGAATTCTAAAATTAAATATCAAGAATAATTAATTGAGAATTAATTATTATTTAAATAATGAGATTGTTTAAATTTGAATTTGAACATATCTAGATTTATCCATTTAAACTTATTTGATAAGTTGTTCAATTTAGAATTCAAATTAATTTAAGTTTGACTTAAATTCGAATTTTAATCTGAATTAAAATTGGACTACTGGATAATGGATAAAATATATGTTGGTTGCCGAATCGAATTCGGCGACGGAAACGCAGCGGAAAGGCGGATCGTGTATAACAAAAATTTTCATAAAACTTTTGAGATACTCTATAGATTATATTAATTTATGCACCAATAAATTAATCTCATTAATTTATAAGATTCAAGGATCAACCGAAAAAAATACCTTGTGGCCGACTCGGATGATAACTTGATTTTCTTTGACCACGAACAGTCCTAGCTCCAAGCTTTTTGTGTTTAGAACACCAAAGTCTTCCACGTCAATTCCTTGATTCCACGTAGACGTGTGTGTGGGCACACGTGAGACAAAACGGTTTCTAAAACACTCGAATTTCCACAAACACCAACGCATGCACGATGTGGAATTTTTGGAGAAAAATATTTCACTCTCTTTTTGCTATGAGAATTTTCGGCCACCACTATGGAATTAGGGCTGAAAGTTTTTTTAAAAATTCTCTCACAATTTTCCATTTATCTCATATTTTAAAGAGAAGAAGTCAAACTTCAAAATAGGATCAAATCCTTATCTCCAATTTTGAATTTTGGAACAAAAATCCCTTCGCCTTATCCCTTAGGTGGCCGGCCACACTCAAGGGTTTTATCCCTGTGTGTGGCGCCTAGATAAGATAGGGAAGGAGAAGATATTTTATCCTTTATCCAGTAGTCTAATTTTAATTAAGATTCAAATTCGAATTTAAGTCAAACTTAAATTAATTTGAATTCTAAATTAAACAACTTATCAAATAAGTTTAAATGGATAAATCTAGATATGTTCAAATTCAAATTTAAATAATCTCATTATTTAAACAATAATTAATTCACAATTAATTATTCTTCGAGTATTTAATTTTAGAATTCCGTAATTCTAAAATTCCCATTTTGCCCTTTGTGTCTGGTAGAATTACAAAGACGACGCGGGGACTAATGGACTTATAATTCTAAGCTCCAATAAAATTAATAATTAATGAAACACTTTAATTAATTAATTAATTCTATTAATTCCAATAGTTACTCCACTATAAACTTGGAATTGCACTCTTGGAATTATAGACATTAATTACTTCTAAACTGTGAAGTGTCCATTTGATATAGTCATTGCATATAGATCGATCCTCCATAAATAATTCATAATTAGAGTCGGGTAGAATCTGCTAACCTCTAATTACATCTTTATCCTTGAGTACCATTGATTCTCTAATGGATAGTGATTCATAAAACACATTCATGAACCGTAGCGCCTTACTAATCCAAGTAATCGAATCAACACTCAAGAGAATTATTTATCCGCTTTTTCTCAAGAAGGAATGGATTCCATCTCGTATAATAACATTCCCAGCTACTTATTTCATTATGTCTCCAAAATACAAGGAATAGGATTCAGGGTCTCGGAACTGCATCGAGTAAATCAAAAGACATAAATCCATAAATAGGAGTTTGTTAAGAACTCGTGGATTAAGATCATTCTATATATGACCATCGGTAGACTCAATTAGAATTTCTATACTTAACGGAAATTATTAGAAATTCATATTGTGTCTCAAGGCCCCATTTTTCACATAATCTCATTATGCGAAATACACTCATTCAATATCTCGCCATATTAATAAAAGGGATAACACCGCTCCATTCTAAATGGAATGACATGTATTAATAATGATTTAATTAAAGATTTCGAACTTTAATTAAATTCATTATGAACAGTTACTTTTGATTATTATCCTTAAACATTATCCTCTTGTATATAACACTTATATACCATATTTAAGGTTACATAAATAATCAAGGAATTTTATTTGATATTCATAAAATATTCATAAATATATGCACATAAAATGATGAATAAACTATTTTATTAAATAAATAATAAATATCCTTTTACATCTCATGCTTTCAGACACTATTCCCAACAATCTCCCACTTGTCCTAAAGCAGGTGTGTCATGTCTCTAATCCCAAATCCATCTAAGTGCCGATCAAAAACATTCAATGGCAATGTCTTGGTGAACGGGTCAAAAGGTTGTCCTCCGACGTGATCTTCGAACGCGCTACATCGCCTCTATCCACAATGTCTCCGATCAGTGATATTTCCTTTCTATATGTTTCGCACTCTTATGGCTTCTAGGTTCTTTTTGAATTAGCCACCGCCCCACCGTTGTCACAAAGAGAGCTTAATTGGCTTATCCATATCCGGAACAACTTCCGGATCGCTTAAGAACTTCCCGAGCCATGTAGCTTCTTTTGCGGCTTCACAAGCGCAACATATTCAACTTCCATGGTAGAGTCAAGAACACACTTTTGCTTTATACTTCTCCATACCACGGCTCCTCCATTAAGAGTGAACACAGATCCGTATGTCGACTGTCGACTATCTCTATCTCGATTGGAAATCGAATATGTGTATCCGTGAGAGATGATCTTCTCCGAATATACTAACATATAGTTTCTCGCTCTCCTAAGATACTTGAGAATACACTTCACCGCAACCCAATGATCTAATCTTGGGTTGGACCGGTAGCGATCGACTACTCCCATCGCAGAAAGCGTATATCCGGGTCTTGTACACAACATGGCATACGTAAGGCTTCCCACGGTGAAGCGTAGGGATACCTTCTCATATCTTGTTCCTCCTGCTGCAGGGGCTTTGGACATTGCTCCTTAGAAAGATGAATACCATGCCTGGAAGGCAAATTCCCTTTCTTGGAGTTTTGCATCGAATACCTAGACAACACTTTGTCTATATAAGATGCTTGTGATAATGCCAAAAGCTTTTTCTTGCGATCTCGAATAATCTTGATCCCAAGAATATAGCTTGCCTCTCCTAAATCTTTCATTTGGAATTGGCTGGCTAACCACTCCTTTACATCTGTCATCATTCCCACATCAGTCCCTATGAGTAGGATGTCATCAACGTAAAGAATTAAGAAGACTACTTTCTCTTTTTTCTTGTACTTGTAGACGCATGGTTCATCAATGTTTTGATCAAATCCATAAGACTTTACAGCCTCATCAAACCTGATGTTCCATGTTCTAGAAGCTCGCTTGACCCATAAATGGACCTTTGCGGTTTGCGACTTTCTCATTGTTGGCCTTCCACTATGTAACCCTCTGGCTCGATCCATATAGATGGTTTCATCAAGATAGCCATTCGTAAAAGCTGCCTTGACGTCCATCCGCCATATCTCATAGTCAAAATATGTTTGCAAATGGCCGGAGTATCCGGATGGACTTAAGCATGGCTACCGGCAGAAAAGTTTCCTCATAGTCAACTCCTCCTTTTGGGTATAACCCTTAGCCACTAGCCTTGCTTTAAAAGTCTCTACTTTTCCATCCGCCCTCTCTTTCTCTTGAAGATCCACTTGCATCCAATGGGTTTTACCCTTCGGTAGATCTACAAGTTGCTAGACCGAGTTAGAGTGCATAGACTCCATCTCGAGTTTCATAGTCGCTTGTCATTCTTCCTTATCGTAATCATCCATCGCATCCTTAAAGGTCGATGGATCCTCCTTACCATCATCGGTGAGTGACGATTTGGGCTTCCCCTCGATAACGGTCGGGTAACGTGCTTACCCTCCCACTACTACGACGAGGTTGAGTCCGATTAGGAACTGTGGGTCTTTTCTCCGAGTGGTCCGAAAACTCTTGTCGATTGTGGTCCGATCTCATTGAAAGTAACTCGTTCTAACACTATCTTACTTCGGGCTTAAAATCTATCATATAGTCATGCTCGTAAATGTGGCATTTGTCGATACAAACACCTTTTGATCTTCGTGACTATAAAAGAAACCTCCCTTTGTCCCATCGGGATATCCTACAAACATACATACTTCCTCGACTTGGGTTCCAACTTCCCGCCTTTTCCCTTTAGCACGTGTGCCGGACACCCCCATATGCGCACGTGTCTCAAACTAGGTTTTCACCGCACCACAACTCTAAGGGTGTTGTAGGTACAGACTTAGATGGTACTCTATTCGTAATGTAGGCAATGCTTTTTAGGCATAACCCCGAATGAAGTAGGCGGTGAAGAATAACTCAACATTGATCTCATCATGTCAAGCAAAGTCCGATTTCTCCTTTCGCCACACCATTTTCCCCGGGTGTACCGGTGCGATCAATTGGGATACCACACCTTCTTCAATCAAGAAATCTCGGAACTCTTGGTCCAGTATTCACCCCTCGATCCGATCAAGTGTCTTGATTGGTTTACCTAATTGTTTTTCAACTTCGCCGAATTCTCTAAACTTTCCAAAAGTTTCGTATTTCCGTTGCATCGTGTAAACATAACCATATCTCGAATAGTCGTCAATAAAAGTGACGTAATATTCATAACCTCCTTTAGCCTGGACGCTTAACGGTCCACATACATCCGAATGTATCAACTAAAGGGGTTCTCGTAGCTCTTTCTCCTTTCGTCGTGAAAAGGCCTCTTAGTCATTTTATTTTCCAAGCAGATTCACGATCGAAGCTCACCAACTTTTTAGTTCGCGTAAAGGACCATCCTTTACCAAATCGCTCAATCCTTTTAGGTTAATATGACCAAGCCTAAGATGCCACAGATATGTATTGTTATCGTGAGAAATCTTTTGCTTTTTATTTTAGGTTCGGCAACTCTGAACATTTCAAAGAGTTAAGCGTTGAGTTAGGTATTGGTTTTATACAATATAAACCATCATCCGTACGCCCGTAACAAATATTTAAACCATTACGAGAAATATGAACAAATTCATTATCAAAATAAACTTTAAATAATTGTTCAAATAATTTGGCCACGAAATCAAATTTCTGCAAATGTCTGGAATAAAATAAACATTGTTCAAAACTAAAAATTTATTTTCCCTAAAACGAAGTCTAACTTCTCCCACTGCTTTTGCCGAAACTCTTGCGCCATTGCCTACTTTCATCGTGTAGTCCCCATCGGCTAGCTCAATGTAAGAACTAAGACTCGCAAAGAGAAACAAATATGATTAGTTGCTCCTGAATCAATTATCCAGCTGAGGTATCACCCTCTACTAAACATGTTTCAAGGACTAGTAAACTGATTTACATTGTTCCTTTTTTTTTTCACTCCTCGAGATACTTGTGATGTTCCTCTTCCAAAGGCCCTTCGCCATTGCAAAGGAAACACCTTCCTTTGGGTTTCTGGATGGGGCCCTTTGCTTTCTTGGGTCTCTTGTTCTTTCCCTTCTTTCCTCTTCCTTGGTTCTGGTTTTTCCTTTTGTTTTTACCGAACTTCCTGCAACTACAACATTTGCTTCTCCTCCCTTCTTTTGTTGGTGGATTCAAGTTTTGCAGGTCATTCATGAGTTCAAAGAGATTGCACTTTTTCTTGTTCATAACAAAGTTGTTTACAAACTCATGAAAGTCGAGGACAGGCTTTCCAAGATGATGCCAACTTGGGTGGCTTCATCGATTTTGGCACCATTGAGCTCCGCATCGTGGAGGTGATCAATCATGTTCAGAACATGTGCCTTGACCAAGAACCTTTCTTCATCTTGTCGCTCATGAAAGCCCTTACGGCATCCAAACGAGCCTTTTTCGAAGGAGCGCCAAACATGGCTTCTAGAGACTCCATTATCTCATAAGGGCCTCCATCTCCTCATGCTTTTGGGTTAATATCGCTCATATCGGCCAACATAAAGCACTTTGCTTTATTGTTGGCCTTGATCCAAATGATCAAAAGGCTCCCTCATGGGTTTTGGATGCATTTGTCATGGGTTCGGGGAGGACATTCCTCCGCTTAGGACAAACTTATAGTCTTCGCAGACCAATAGTATGTTCATGTTACTTTTCCACTTAGCATAATTATCACCGTCTAATTTTTCAGTCGCTAGAAGTGTGATAATGGGATTCGACATATTGCTGGAAATAAATAGAATATTCGTCTAATTAATTTATGTGCATGAATATCAAGGCATGTTAATTTAGGCACAATTAAATATGATGCATGATGCACATGAAAATACATAAATCATGTTTTAATTTTAGGTGCCAACGATAATCCAATTTTCCACATATAAAGTGTACCTTTGGGTAGTCAAGTTATATGCCAATTAGACCAAGACTCTTCTCAGTTAATAAATATAGTCAAAATATCTCATATTTTCATATTTATTAACTATCAAGAGCCAAAAAATATAACCAACAAATTTGATTATATTTTATAAGTGTAACCCACCGCTTCGATCCCATAGACTTAACTCCGGATTGCTACCTTTGGGTAGTCAATTCGTAAATACATCCCGAAATCTTATCTCTAGGAAGCCAACCTTGTTATTGATCCGGCAAGGACACTCTCCTTTAGGAGGGCGATTCAATGTCGCCGCAAAGCCCCTTTCCGGATCTCACGGTGTTGCGCTTAACGGCGGAGACTAGTGGGTCGTATTGTCATACAACCCTCTCCCACTCATTATTTTGCAAACATGTATTTTGTTTGAAAAGCATCTCATGATTTTCAAATCGAAAAATAAACAATTTATTTTTTTTTTTGATATGTGAAATTCAAAATTTAACTCTTAAATTTAATTTCACATGTAACATTATTTTGCAAATCAATTTTGCAACTTAAATCAATTTAATCATATTAAATCAATTTTCAAATAAGATGGTTCTTATTTTTATTTTATTTTTCTAAAACACTTTTATAATAAATAAAATAAATAATAACAATTATTCGTATGCATGCATGGCATGTTATAAAAACATATGAGTAGGCACATTATATCTACATGGCATGTTATATGCATGGACATATATAATATATAATTATCAACATAAAATATAAATATATGCAATCAACTATTGAGATGGATTTGACCGGGTCCCATGGAAAAAATAAATTACAACTCAATCGAATCGAATAAATAAATAATTACAATAATTATATTCTTCCGTTACATCAACGGGTCTTCGATTCTTGAATTCTTTATTCTTCGGCTTCATTCTTTGTCTCCGGTTGGATTTCATCTTCCTTGGGATCCGAACTTTTCGGCTCTCGCGGGCACGCTTTTACGAGGGTTTCGAAAACCTTTCGCCCGCTCGGGATCAAATCCCGAACTTGGGCCGCCAGGCGCTTGGCCGCCACCTGGGCTGGGCCAGCGCCCTGGCCACCCGGGCGCGCGGCTGACGCACCTGGGCCGCAAGGCCCGGACGCTACCGGGCCGCGTTTCTAGAAATTTCCGGGCACTTTTTCTGGGCTTCTTTGAAGGCTTCAAACATGATCTTCAAGGCCTCCTTCTTGATTCAAAATCAAAAACCCTAATTCTACCCAAATCCTAGAATTACAATAATTCTAATCCCGAATTAAATTACAAATAATTTATTAACCAATGAATATAACCGATCCATGGAACCATATAATTAACGACCAAATCCATCATCCATACATTCATCATCATGAATAAAAATAAACATCCATAAATGCAAGTGCCTACTCATCACATACATACATATTTAAACATCACATATTTAATATTGATTATGATTATCAAATAATCAAAGCATAAATTAATATTGTCTATAGACCGCTCTGATACCAATTGTTGGTTGCCGAATCGAATTCGGCGGCGGAAACGCAGCAGAATAGCGGATCGTGTATAACAAAAATTTTCATAAAACTTTTGAGATACTCTATAGATTATATTAATTTATGCACCAATAAATTAATCTCATTAATTTATAAGATTCAAGGATCAACCGAAAAAATACCTTGTAGCCGACTCGGATGATAACTTGATTTTCTTTGACCACGAACAGTCCTAGCTCCAAGCTTTTTGTGTTTAGAACACCAAAGTCTTCCACGTCAATTCCTTGATTTCACATAGACGTGTGTGTGGGCACACGTGAGACAAAACGGTTTCTAAAAACACTCGAATTTCCACAAACACCAACGCATG
The DNA here is from genome assembly GCA_012066045.3 of Morus alba. Lineage (NCBI taxonomy): Eukaryota > Viridiplantae > Streptophyta > Magnoliopsida > Rosales > Moraceae > Morus > Morus alba. The sequence continues at coordinate 5,475,823 of JABXEQ010000015.1, read as the reverse complement.
CACGATGTGGAATTTTTTTGGAGAAAAATATTTCACTCTCTTTTTGCTATGAGAATTTTCGGCCACCACTGTGGAATTAGGGCTGAAAGTTGTTTTTTTTTTTTAAATTGTCCTACAATTTTTCATTTATCTCATATTTAAAGAGAATAAGTCAAACTTCAAAATAGGATCAAATCCTTTTCTCCAATTTTGAATTTGGAACAAAAATCTCTTCCCCTTATCCCTTAGGTGGCCGGCCACACACTAGGGTTTTATCCCCGTGTGTGGCGCCTAGATAAGATAGGGAAGGAGAAGATATTTTATCCTTTATCCAAGAGTCCAATTTTAATTCGATTCAAATTAAATTTAAGTCAAACTTAAATTAATTTGAACTCTAAATTGAACAACTTATCAAATAAGTTTAAATGGATAAATCTAGATATGTTCAAATTCAAATTTAAATAATCTCATTATTTAAATAATAATTAATTCACAATTAATTATTCTTCGAGTATTTAATTTTAGAATTCGTAATTCTAAAATTCCCATTTTGCCCTTTGTGTCCGGGTAGAATTACAAGGACGACGCGGGACTAATGGACCTATAATTCGAGCTCCAATAAAATTAATAATTAATTAAACACTTTAATTAATTAATTAATTCTATTAATTCCAATAGTTACTCCACTATAAACTTGGAATTGCACTCTCGGAATTATAGACATTAATTACATCTAAACCGTGAAGTGTCCATTTGATATAGTCATTGCATATAGATCGATCCTCCATAAATAATTCATAATTAGAGTCGGTAACTGCTAACCTCTCTAATTACATCTTTATCCTTGAGTACCATTGATTCTCTAATGGATAGTGATTCATAAAACACATTCATGAACCAGAGCGCTCTTACTAATCCAAGTACCGAATCAACACTCAAGAGAATTATTTATCCGCTTTTTCTCAAGAAGGAATGGATTCCATCTCGTATAATAACATTCCCAGCTACTTATTTCATTATGTCTCCAAAATACAAGGAATAGGATTCAGGGTCTCGAACTGCATCGAGTAAATCAAAAGACATAAATCCATAAATAGGAGTTTGTTAAGAACTCGTGATTAAGATCATTCTATATATGACCATCGGTAGACTCAATTAGAATTTCTATACTTAACGGAAATTATTAGAAATTCATATTGTGTCTCAAGGCCCATTTTCCACATAATCTCATTATGCGAAATACACTCATTCAATATCTCGCCATATTAACAAAGAAGGGATAACACCGCTCCATTCTAAATGGGAATGACATGTATTAATAATGATTTAATTAAAGATTCTGAACTTTAATTAAATTCATTATGAATACGATTTTTGATTATTATCCTTAAACATTATCCTCTTGTATATAACACTTATATACCATGTTTAAGGTTACATAAATAATCAAGGAATTTTATTTGATATTCATAAAATATTCATAAATATATGCACATAAAATGATGAATAAACTATTTTATTAAATAAATAATAAATATCCTTTTACATCTCATGCTTTCAGGACACTATTCCCAACAATACACATGCCAAAGGCCGCGCCCAACAACAAGGGGCGCCATGCCCAGGCCGGGGCCAAGCAAATGGCGGCCCAAGTTCGGGATTTGATCCCGAACGGGCCCGGCGGTTTCAAAACCCTCGTGAAGGCGTGCCGACGGGCCCGGAAAAGTTCCGGATCCCAAGGAAGGTGAAATCCAACCCGGAGACAAAGAATGAAGTCAAGAATGAAGAATTCAAGAATCAAGTCCCGTTGATGTAACGGAAGAATATAATTATTGTAATTATTTATTTATTCGATTCGATTGAGTTGTAATTTATTTTTCCATGGGACCCGGTCAAATCCATCTCAATAGTTGATTGCATATATTTATATTTTATGTTGATAATTATATAATATATATGTCCATGCATATAACATGCCGTAGATATAATGTGCCTACTCATATGTTTTTTATAACATGCCATGCATACACGCAAGAATTGTTATTATTTATTTTATTTATTATAAAAGGGTTTTAGAAAAATAAAATAAAATAAGAACTATCTTATTTGAAAATCGATTTAATATGATTAAATTGATTTAAGTTGCAAAATTGATTTGCAAAATAATGTTACATGTGAAATTGAATTTAAAAGTTAAAATTTTGAATTTCACATATCCGAAAAAATAAATTGTTTATTTTTCGATTTGAAAATCATGAGATGTTTTTCAAACAAAATACATATTTGCAAAATAATGAGTGGGAGAGGGTTGTATGACAACACGACCCAATCGGTCTCCATCATTAGTTCAACACCGTGAGATTCGAAAAGGGGCTTGGCGGCGGCACCGATTCCGCACTCCCTACGGAAAGTGTTCTTTCGGATCAATAACAAGGTTGACTTCCCAGCGATAGGATTCAAGGATGTATTTGCGGTTTGACCTACCCTACGGCGGCACTCGGAGTTAAGTCTCAGAGAATCAAATGATGGGTTACACTCATGGAGATATAATCAAATTGTTGATTATATTTTTGACCAAAATTAGCGGTAGTTAGTAAATATGAAAATATGAGATATTTTGATTATATTTATTAATTGAGAAGGTCTCGGTTCAATTTATGATATTTTGACCTACCCTACGGCGGCACTATATTTCGTGGTAAATTGAATTATCGTTGGCACCCAAAATTAAAACATGATTTATGTATTTTCATGTGCATCATGCATCATATTTAAATGTGCCAAAAATTAACATGCCTTGATATTCATGCACATAAATTGATTAGATGAATATTCTATTTATTTCCAAAGAATATGTCGAATCCCATTATCACACTACTAGCGATCAAAAATTAGACCGTGATAATTATGCTAAGTGGAAAAGTAACATGAACATACTATTGGTCCTCAGCGAAGACTATAAGTTTGTCCTAGCGGAGGAATGTCCTCCTGAACCCGCGGCTAATGCATCCAAAACCGCAAGGGAGCCTTTTGATCGCTGGATCAAGGCCAACAATAAAGCAAAGTGCTTTATGCCGGCCAAAGATGAGCGATAAAGCCAAAAGAAGCATGAGGAGATGGAGACCGCTTATGAGATAATGGAGTCCCTAGAAGCCATGTTCGGCGCCCTTCCTAAAAAAGGCTCGTTTGGATGCCGTAAGGGCTTTCATGAACGATAAGATGAAGAAAGGTTCTTCACCAAGGCACATGTTTTGAACATGATTGATCACCTCCACAATGCGGAGCTCAATGGTGCCGAATCGATGAAGCCACCCAAGTTGGCATCATCCCGGAAAGCCTATCCTCGACTTTCATGAGTTCGTGAACAACTTTGTTATGAACAAAAAGAAGTGCAATCTCACTGAACTCATGAATGACCTGCAAAACTTTGAATCCACCAACAAAAGAAGGGGAGGAGAAGCAAATGTTGTAGTTGCAGGAAGTTCTGGTAAAAACAAAAGGAAAAACCAGAACCAGGGAAAAGCGAAGGAGAAAAAGGAACAAGGTAAATCAGATTTACTAGTCCTTGAAACATGTTTAGTAGAGAGAAAAAGGAACAAGGTAAATCAGATTTCGGGAGCAACTAATCATGTTTGTTTTTCTTTGCAAAATCTTAGTTGTTATACTGAGTTAGCTGATGGGGACTACACGATGAAAGTAGGCAATGGCGCAAGAGTTTCGGCAAAAAGCAAAGGGGAGAAGTTAGACTTTGTTTTAGGAAAATAAATTTTTAGTTTTGAACAAAGGTTTATTTTATTCCGGATATTCGCAGAAATTTGATTTACGTGGGCAAAATTATTTGAACAATTATTTAAAGTTTATTTTGATAATGAATTTGTTCATATTTCTCGAAATGGTTTAAATATTTGTTCGACGTCTGGATGATGGTTTATATTGTATAAAACCAATCCCTAATTCACTTTGTAACACCGAAATGTTCGAGTTGCCGAACCTAAGAATAAAAAGCAAAAGATTTCTCACGAAAATAACACATATCTGTGGCACCTTAGACTTGGTCACATTAACCTAAATAGGATTGAAAGACGGTAAAGGATGGTCCTTTGCGTGAGCTAAAAGTTGGCGAGCTTCCAAATCTGTGAATCTTGTTTGGAAGGTAAAATGACCAAGAGACCTTTTACAAAAAAAAGGAGTAAGAGCTACGTAACCCCTACAAATGATACATTCAGATGTATGTGGACCGTTAAACGTCCAAGCTAGAGGAGGTTACGAATATTACGTCACCTTTATTGACGACTATTCGAGATATGGTTATGTTTACGATGCAACGGAAATCAAACTTTTGGAAAGTTTAGAGAATTCCGAGCGTGTTGAAAACAATTAGGTAAACCAATCAAGACACTTCGATCGATCGAGGGGTGAATACCGGACCAAGAGTTCCGGGATTTCTTGATTGAAGAAGGTGTGGTATCCCAATTGATCGCACCCGGTACACCACAAACAGAATGGTGTGGCCGAAAGGAGAAATCGGACTTTGCTCGACATGATAAGATCAATGTTGAGTTATTCTTCACCGCCTATTTCCTTTTGGGGTTATGCCCTAAAACCGCTATGTATATTCTGAATCTAGTTCCATCTAAATCTATACCTAAGACACCCCTAGAGTTGTGGAATGGTCAAAAACCTAGTTTGAGACACATTCGCATATATGGGGAGTCCAAAGACACGTCTTTGAGGCAAAAGACCGGAAGTGGGAACCTAGGTCAGAAGTATGCATCTTTGTGGGATACCCACAAGGGACAAGAGGAGGGACTGTTTTATAGTCAAGCGGATCAAAAGGTGTTTGTATCGACAAATGCCACATTTACGAGCATGACTATATGATAGATTTCAAGCCCGTAAGTAAGATAGTATTAGAAGAGTTACTTTCCGATGAGATCGGACCACAATCGACAAGTGTTGTCGGACCACCCGCAGAAAAGACCACGCTTCCTAATCGACTCCAAATGGCACCTCGTCGTAGTGGGAGGGGTAAGCACGTTATCCCTACCGCTATACCGGGAAGCCCAAATCGTCACCGCCGATGACGGTAAGGAGGATCCATCGACCTTTAAGGATGCGATGGATGATTCTCGATAAGGAAGAATGGCAAGAAGCTATGAAACTCGAGATGGAGTCTATGCACTCTAACTCGAGTCTGGCAACTTGTAGATCTACCCAAGGGGTAAAACCCATTGGATGCAAGTGGATCTTCAAGAGAAAGAGAGGAGCGGATGGAAAAGTAGAGACTTTTAAAGCAAGGCTAGTGGCTAAGGGTTATACCCAAAAGGAGGGAGTTGACTATGAGGAAACTTTCTCGCCAAAGAGCCATGCTTAAGTCCATCCGGATACCCCCGGCCATAGCAAAGATATTTTGACTATGACATATGGCGGATGGACGCCAAGACAAACTTTTCTCGAATGGCTATCTTGATGAAACCATCTATATGGATCAGCCCAGAGGGTTACATAGTGGAAGGCCAACAGCCAGAAAGTCTGCAAACCGCAAAGGTCCATTTATGGACCCAAGCAGTTTCTAGATCATGGAACATCGGGTTTGATGAGGTCAGAAAAGTCTTATGGATTTGATCAAAACATTGATGAACCATGCGCCTACAAGTACAAGAAAGAAGAGAAAGTGGTCTTCTTAATTTTTACGTCGATGACATCCTACTCATTGGGAGTGATGTGGGAATGATGACAGATGTAAAGGAGTGGTTAGCCACCAATTCCAAATGAAAGATTTAGGAGAGGCAAGCTATGTTCTTGGGATCAAGATTATTCGAGATCGCAAGAAAAAAAAGCTTTTGCGTTATCACAAGCATCTTATATAGACAAAGTGTTGTCTAGGTATTCGATGCAAAACTCCAAGAAAGGGAATTTGCCTTCTAGGCATGGTATTCATCTTTCTAAGGAGCAATGTCCTAAGACCCCGCAAAGGGAAGAAGATATGAGAAGGTATCCCTACGCTCGGGCTGTGGGAAGCCTTATGTATGCCATGTTGTGTACAAGACCGAGATATCTCGCTATGCAAAGGGAGTAGTCGGGTCGCTACCACCCAACCCGTGATTAGATCATTGGGTTGCGGTGAAGTGTATTCTCAAGTATCTTAGGAGAACGAAAACTATATGTTAGTATATTCCGGAGAAGATCATCTCTCACCGGATACACAGATTCGATTTCCAATCGATAGAGATAGTCGACGGTCGACATCCGGATCTGTTCACTCTTAATGGAGGAGCCGTGGTATGGAGAAGTATAAAGCAAAAAGTGTGTTGCCGACTACCATGGAAGTTTAATATGTTGCACTTGAAGTCGCAAAAGAAGGTACATGGCTCGGGAAGTTCTTAACCGATCCGGAAGTTGTTCCGAGATATGGATAAGCCAATTAAGCTCTCACCGTGACAACAAAGGGAGCGGTGGCTAATTCAAAAGAACCTAGAAGCCATAAGAGTGCGAAACATATAGAAAGGAAATATCACCCGATCGAGACATTTGGGATAGAGGCGATGTAGCGGTTCAAAGATCGCGTCGAGGACAACCTTGCTGACCCGTTCACCAAGACATTGCCATTGAACGTTTTTGATCGGCACTTAGATGGATTTGGGATTAGAGACATGACACACCTGCTTTAGGACAAGTGGGAGATTGTTGGGAATAGTGTCCTAAAGCATGAGATGTAAAAGGATATTTATTATTTATTTAATAAAATAGTTTATTCATCATTTTATGTGCATATATTTATGAATATTTTATGAATATCAAATAAAATTCCTTGATTATTTATGTAACCTTAAACATAGTATATAAGTGTTATATACAAGAGGATAATGTTTAAGGATAATAATCAAAAATCGTTTTCATAATGAATTTAATTAAAGTTTGGAATCTTTAATTAAAACATTATTAATACATGTCATTCCCATTTAGAATGGAACGGTGTTATCCGTCTTTGTTAATATGGTGAGATATTGAATGAGTGAATTTCGCATAATGAGATTATGTGGAACATGGACGCAGACACAATATGAATTTCTAATAATTTCCGTTAAGCATAGAAATTCTAATTGAGTCTACCGATGGTCATATATAGAATGATCTTAATCCTAAGTTCTTAACAAACTCCTATTTATGGATTTATGTCTTTTGATTTACTCGCACGGATTAAAAAACCCTGAATCCTATTCCATGTATTTTGAGACATAATGAAATAGGTAGCTGGGAATGTTATTATACGAGATGGAATCCATTCCTTCTTGAGAGAGAAGCAGATAAATAATTCTCTTGAGTGTTGATTCGGTACTTGGATTAGTAAGAGCACTCTGGTTCATGAATGTGTTTTATGAACAACAACAATATTGTAGGCGGAATTTCAAAAAATTTTATCATATCCATTTAATTCATAATTAAACGTAAACCACAACGAGAGATGCATGCATGATATATGTTTATAGACAAAGGATTAGAAAAATCTCATATACCTTTGTGACGATTGAATTAATTGACCGCAAGGATCTTGTCTCACTATCTCACGTTCCGAGATGGAGAATTGCCGTGAAACAAGATCGTTGTTTATTGCCACGATCACACCAAAAACCACTCGTCGATTCAAGGCTATGACTCTACAATTTTTAGGATGAGAGAGTGGGTTCTTTTCCAAAACCTAAGGAAACTTTTTCCTTCTATTTTGTCTCTACAAAATCCGGCCACCCTAAGGAAAGTGTGATCTCTTTTTCTTTTCTCCAAAAGACTCTCTCCTAGGGTTTTCAATAATATCCTTATATAGGAGAAAATTCAAAAACTCAAACCCTAGATGGGATTTTCGAATTTCTCCTTAACCCTAGGATTGAAATCCCAAAAATCCCTACATGGCTTAGGGATTTCGAATTTCCTTCCCATTTTTGGAGCAAAATTCAAATCCCCTTAAGGCAAGGGATTTCGAATTTTCCCAAAATAAATTCTCACTTTTCTCTTTCCTTTAGTTGCCAAATAAAATCATGTTTAAATTTCATTTTGAATTTTAAATTAATCTCCTTTAATTTCGAAATTCAAAACTCATTCCTTTTATTTTTCAATTATCGAATAAATGAAAAATAACACAATGAATTTAAACATAATTATCGGGTTCTTTTTTCCCATTTATTAGAGCTAGCCTTGAGACCGAATGGACCCACATGAACAAAGCTATGGAATTACAATATTCGACTAACTTATCCCTATAAGTTATCGACATATTTAATTCCGACATCGCATAACTCCACTAAAAGTTCGATGCCGAATAATCTCTCGATTCATGTGCGCTAATTTTTCTTTTGGTGTTGATACAATTTATCACACGGTCCACGTGTAAATGCATTATTATCCTTCAGAATATATCGGTGATCGAAATGGTGTATATAATATTACCGCTTTACCATTCTAATCATTATTTCCTCAACTCCTTTATATGACCGTGAATAAGAAAGACAAACGTTAAGAAGATGTCTCGCACATGTTACAATGTCTTAATCAATGAATATCATCATTGAAAACCAGGCCTGGTTTATTTATTCACACACCCGTCAATAAAGCATGAGGTGATATTATTTTTACGAATTCCATATCTCTGAATCACATAACTCCAACTTAATATTGTCATGATCCCAATAACCGAGATGTCGCTCAATAATCGTGAACTAATCTCATTGGCGAATCAAAGATCATGAGATACTAAGTTGAGCTACGATTCACTTCAGGATTAAGATAATTATACAAATATACTTAAGTTGTGATGATTAGGTTTAGAGTTGTGTAAACGGTTTTTACTCTAACCTAATCAATCACATGGTCTATTCAACATGTTGCGAGCATGTCTAGATCAACCACGTAGTCCAACTCCCATGCCCCGAGACCAAAGATCACATGGTTCGATCTAACAGTCATAATCGGATTCGATTGCCCAATCAATCCTAAGACTGTGAATATCTATTTTAAACTGTATCGAAGAGTTTGTCCCAAGAGGTTCCCCCCCGACTCTTCTTTCGTTAGTAACGATTTATGGACTAAGCAATATCATAAACACTCTTTGAGTATGTGTCAAAACATAACTTTATCTTATTTTATAAAATCAGCAAAATAATAATGTCTTACATTTGTCATTTCATAAATAACAAATTACATCCCACTTTATGGACACATTTCAACAGCCAGGACGCCGCCTAGGCGCGACAGACGCTGCCCAAAGCGCGACCAGCCGCCCAGCGTGGCCAGGCGCCCGGTGCGGCCAGGCCGCGACCCGAACGACGTGGCGGGCCGTGGCCTGTGCATGCCCACGCTGCGCCCGGCTCAAATGAAGGCGGCCCAAGTTCGGGATTTGATCCCGAACGGGCCCGAAGGTTTTTGAAACCCTCGTAAAGCGTGGCGACGGGCCCAGAAAAGTTCCGGATCCCAAGGAAGGTGAAATCCAACCCGGAGACAAAGAATGAAGCCGAAGAATAAAGAATTCAAAAATCGAAGACCCGTTGATGTAACGGAAGAACGTAATTATTGTAATTATTTATTTATTCGATTCGATTGAGTTGTAATTTATTTTTCCATGGGACCCGGTCAAATCCATCTCAATAGTTGATTGCATATATTTATATTTTATGTTGATAATTATATATTATATATGTCCATGCATTTAACATGCCATATAGATATAACTAGCTATGTACGCGCGCATTTGCGCGCATTGGCGTAGTGATAATTTTATATGTTAAAAAGAGTTAAGAATTTGTATATAATAGAAATATGTTATTTATGTATATTTGTACATAAATATATACATAGGACATTGTCATATAAAGGTATTTACAATAAATAGATATATGTACAACATTGTTTTATGAAGTTATTTACAATATATACATCTACTTTTTTTTTGTTGCTGTCGTAGTTCCTTTGTTTGTTGCTAGCTGCACAATATAAATTTTAAAAGATATTAGTATTTATAATTGGAAAAATTAAAAATAGTAAGATTTAGAGGTGGTTACATTACCTGGTTCGTGGACGCTTTTTTTCAGTTCGTTCTTTGGATTTAGAGCTGTAATAATAAAGGGTTAATAAAATATGTGTTTAAAATTGTAGATATTATTTTTGTTTATAAATAATGTAAAATAGTAATTATATATTACCTGGTGGCTGATTTTTTTGGATCTGGTGTGTGTGGATCTATTGATGTTGTTGTTTTTGAGCGGGGGCTAAGCCTGTGGATCATTGTTTAAATATGTGTTTAATGTAGGGAATATATTTTATTATATATAATTAATAAAGATGAGTAAATATATTTTACCTTCTAATTGATGTTGCTGGGGTTGATATTTGTGGTGGTGCTGTTATTAATTCAGTGTCTTCAAATATTTTTGAGACAATTGCAGTGATTTGCGGTCCTCTTCTTTGAAAATATATTTGGAAGATTTTTGTTTGACCTCTTAGTTGGTCGATGATTGGTGGGATTGTGAATGGATCGGTGAATCCTTCATCGATTGTTAATGTTGAGCATGGTTTTTTTATCAGGGCTTGTGCTGCTCTGCCAAATATGGTGATATCCATGTTTCCAGAATGGTCTTCAATAGATGCGTTTAGTCTATACCTGCAATTTGTAAGATAATAGATGATTTAGGCTATAAAGTATTTATTTTTAGTAATCAAAGTAAATAAATTTTAAGTATAGTATAGTTATAGTTTTGATTACCATGGTGATGGTGTTGTCTTTATGTGTCCATGGCTATCGCACCACCAATTAGTTCCTACTTGTTTTAGCTGTCGATAACATCTAGGGCAGGAGTTGTAGTACCAGCCTTGGTCTGTTGAGAATTTTGTTATAGCGGCCTTTATAGTGAATTTAGTGCCCTATATATGTGTAGAAAAGTTTATAGTTAGAATAGTGTAGTTAGATGAGAGAAAATGATGGGTTATTATGATACTAACTTGGTTATTTTGGTGATCCAATGTCTGTAGTGTTGGGAATAGTGTCCTGAAAGCATGAGATGTAAAAGGATATTTATTATTTATTTAATAAAATAGTTTATTCATCATTTTATGTGCATATATTTATGAAAATTTTATGAATATCAAATAAAATTCCTTGATTATTTATGTAACCTTAAACATTGTATATAAGTGTTATATACAAGAGGATAATGTTTAAGGATAATAATCAAAAGTAATCGTTTCATAATGAATTTAATTAAAGTTTGGAATCTTTAATTAAAACATTATTAATACATGTCATTCCCATTTAGAATGGAACGGTGTTATCCGTGACCGTTAATATGGTGAGATATTGAATGAGTGTATTTCGCATAATGAGATTATGTGGAACATGGACGCAGACAACAATATGAATTTCTAATAATTTCCGTTAAGCATAGAAATTCTAATTGAGTCTCACCGATGATCATATATAGAATGATCTTAATCCGAGTTCTTAACAAACTCCTATTTATGGATTTATGTCTTTTGATTTACTCGGCACGGATTCCGAGACCCTGAATCCTATTCCTTGTATTTTGGAGACATAATGAAATAGGTAGTCGGGAATGTTATTATACGAGATGGAATCCATTCCTTCTTGAGAGAGAAGCAGATAAATAATTCTCTTGAGTGTTGATTCGGTACTTGGATTAGTAAGAGCGCCGGTTCATGAATGTGTTTTATGAATCACTATCCATTAGAGAATCAATGGTACTCAAGGATAAAGATGTAATTAGAGAGGTTAATGGATTCTACCCGACTCTAATTATGAATTATTTATGGAGCATCGATCTATATGCAATGACTATATCAAATGGACACTTCACGGTTTAGAAGTAATTAATGTCTATAATTCCGAGAGTGCAATTCCAAGTTTATAGTGGAGTAACTATTGAATTAATAGAATTAATTAATTAATTAAAGTGTTTAATTAATTATTAATTTTATTGGAGCTCGTAATTATAGGTCCATTAGTCCCCGTCGTCCTTGTAATTCTACCGGACACAAAGGGCAAAATGGGAATTTTAGAATTACGGAATTCTAAAATTAAATACTCAAGAATAATTAATTGAGAATTAATTATTATTTAAATAATGAGATTATTTAAATTTGAATTTGAACATATTTAGATTTATCCATTTAAACTTATTTGATAAGTTGTTTAATTTAGAATTCAAATTAATTTAAGTTTGACTTAAATTCAATTTGAATCAATTAAAATTGAACTACTGGATAATGGATAAAATATCTTCCTTCCTTATCTTATTTAGGTGCCACACACAAAGGGATAAAACCCTAGGGTGGCCGGCCATCAAAGAGATAAGGGGAAGGGATTTTTTGTTCAAAATTCAAAATTGGAGATAAGGATATGATCCTATTTTGAAGTTTGACTTCTACTCTTTAAATATGAGATAGATAGAAAATTGTAACAACAATTTTTGACATATTTTCAGCCCTAAGAAAGGTGGTGGCCGAAATTTCTCATAGGGAAAAGAGTGAAAAATATTTTTTCTCCAACAATTCCACATCGTGCATGCGTTGGTGTTTGTGGAAATTCGAGTGTTTAAGAAACCGTTTTGTCTCACGTGTGCCCACACACACGTCTACGTGGAATCAAGGAGTTGACGTGGAAGACTTTGGTGTTCTAAACACAAGAGCTTGAAGCTAGGACTTTTCGTGGTCAAAGAAAATCAAGATATCATCCGAGTCGGCTACAAGGTATTTTTTCGGTTGATCCTTGAATCTTATAAATTAATGAGATTAATTTATTGGTGCATAAATTAATATAATCTATAGAGTATCTCAAAAGTTTTATGAAAATATTTGTTATACACGATCCGCTATTCCGCTGCGTTTCTGCCGCCGAATTCGATTCGGCAACCAACAATTGGTATCAGAGCGGTTTATAGACGATATTAATTTATGCTTCGATTATTTGATAATCATAATTGACATTAAATATGAGATATTTAATTATGTATGTATGTGATGAGTAGGCACTTGGATTTATGGATGTTTATTTTATTCATGATGATGAATTTATGGATGATGGATTTGGTCGTTAATTATATGGTTCCATGGATCGGTTATATTCATTTGTTGATAAATTATTTGTAATTTAATTCGGGATTAGAATTATTGTAATTCTAGGATTTGGGTAGAATTAGGGTTTTTGATTTTGAATCAAGAAGGAGGCCTTGAAGATCATGTTTGAAGCCTTCAAAGAAGCCCAGAAAAAGTGCCCGGAAAGTTCCAAACGTGGCCCCAGCGCGCCCCGACGCTGCCCAGCGCGCTGCCAGACGCCGCCCAGCGCGCGCACAGACGCGGCCCCTGCGCGCCAGACGTGGCCCAGCGTGTCCAGGCCGCGGCCAGTGCGCCCAGGCCGCCCCCAAAAGGCCTGGCTGGCCGCGACCCAACAGGTGCTGGCGGCCCAAGTTCGGGATTTGATCCCGAACGGGCCCGAATGTTTCGAAACCCTCGTAAAAGCGTCTTTGACGAGCCCGGAAAAGTTTCGGATCCCAAGGAAGGTGAAATCAAACCCGAGACAAAGAATGAAGTCAAGAATAAAGAATTCAAGAATCAAGACCCGTTGATGTAACGGAAGAATATAATTATTGTAATTATTTATTTATTCGATTCGATTGAGTTGTAATTTATTTTTTCATGGGACCCGATCAAATCCATCTCAATAGTTGATTGCATATATTTATATTTTATGTTGATAATTATATATTATATATGTCCATGCATATAACATGCCATGTAGATATAATGTGCCTACTCATATGTTTTTATAACATGCCATGCATACACGCGCAATTGTTATTATTTATTTTATTTATTATAAAAGTGTTTTAGAAAAATAAAATAAAAATAAGAACCATACGCTCAAAATCGATTTAATATGATTAAATTGATTTAAGTTGCAAAATTGATTTGCAAAATAATCTTACATGTGAAATTGAATTTAAAAGTTAAATTTTGGAATTTCACATATCCGAAAAAGAAATTGTTTATTTTTCGATTTGAAAATCATGAGATGCTTTTCAAACAAAATACATATTTGCAAAATAATGAGTGGGAGAGGGTTGTATGACAATACGACCCACTGGTCTCCATCATTAGTTCAACACCGTGAGATTCGAAAGGGGCTTCGCGGCGTCACCGATTCCGCACTCCCTACGGAAAGTGTTCTTTCGGATCAATAACAAGGTTGACTTCCTAGCGATAGGATTCAAGGATGTATTTCCGGTTTGACCTACCCTACGGCGGTACTCGGAGTTAAGTCCAGAGAATCAAATGATGGGTTACACTCATGGAGATATAATCAAATTGTTGATTATATTTTTGACCAAAATTAGCGGTAGTTAATAAATATGAAAATATGAGATATTTTGATTATATTTATTAATTGAGAAGGTCTCGGTTCAATTTGCGATATCTTAACCTACCCTACGGCGGCACTATAATCGTGGTAAATTGAATTATCGTTGGCACCTAGAATTAAAACATGATTTATGTATTTTTCATGTGCATCATGCATCATATTTAATTGTGCCAAAATTAACATGTCTTGATATTCATGCACATAAATTGATTAGATGAATATTCTATTTATTCCCAGCAATATGTCGAATCCCATAATCACACTACTAGCGACTGAAAAATTAGACAGTGATAATTATGCTAAGTGGAAAAGTAACATGAACATACTATTGGTCTGCGAAGACTATAAGTTTGTCCTAGCGGAGGAATGTCCTCCTGAACCCGCGGCTAATGCATCCAAAACCGCAAGGGAGCCTTTTGATCGCTGGATCAAGGCCAACAATAAAGCAAAGTGCTTTATGCTGGCCAGCATGAGCGATAATAAGCCATAAGAAGCATGAGGAGATGGAGACCGCTTATGAGATAATGGAGTCTCTAGAAGCCATGTTCGGCGCTCCTTCCGAAAAGGCTCGCTTGGATGCCGTAAGGGCTTTCATGAACGATAAGATGAAGAAAGGTTCTTCACCAAGGCACATGTTTTGAACATGATTGATCACCTCCACGATGCGGAGCTCAATGGTGCCGAATCAATGAAGCCACCCAAGTTGGCATCATCCTGAAAGCCTATCCCCGGCTTCCATGAGTTCGTGAACAACTTTGTTATGAACAAAAAGAAGTGCAATCTCACCGAACTCATGAATGACCTGCAAAACTTCGAATCCACCAACAAAAGAAGGGGAGGAGAAGCAAATGTTGTAGTTGCAGGAAGTTCTGGTAAAAACAAAAGGAAAAACCAGAACCAGGGAAAAGCGAATGAGAAAAAAGAACAAGGTAAATCAGATTTACTAGTTCTTGAAACATGTTTAGTAGAGGGTGATACCTCAGCCTGGATAATTGATTCGGGAGCAACTAATCATGTTTGTTTTTCTTTGCAAAGTCTTAGTTCTTACACTGAGTTAGCCGATGGGGACTACACGATGAAAGTAGGCAATGGCGCAAGTGTTTCGGCAAAAGCAGTGGGAGAAGTTAGACTTCGTTTTAGAGAAAATAAATTTTTAGGTTTGAACAATGTTTATTTTATTCCAGACATTCGCAGAAATTTGATTTCTGTGGCCAAATTATTTGAACAATTATTTAAAGTTTATTTTGATAATGAATTTGTTCATATTTCTCTAAATGGTTTAAATATTTGTTCTGGACGTCTGGATGATGGTTTATATTGTATAAAACCAATCCCTAATTCAACGCTTAACACCAAATGTTCGAGTTTGCCGAACCTAAGAATAAAAAGCAAAAGATTTCTCACGAAAAATAACACATATCTCATGGCACCTTAGACTTGGTCACATTAACCTAAATAGGATTGAAAGACTGGTAAAGGATGGTCCTTTGTGTGAGCTAAAAGTTGGCGAGCTTCGATGCAGTGAATCTTGTTTGGAAGGTAAAATGACCAAGAGACCTTTTTACAAAAAAAGGAGTAAGAGCTACAGAACCCCTACAAATGATACATTCAGATGTATGTGGACCGTTAAACGTCCAAGCTAGAGGAGGTTACGAATATTACGTCACTTTTATTGACGACTATTCAAGATATGGTTATGTTTATTCGATGCAACGGAAATCAAAACTTTTGGAAAGTTTAGAGAATTCGAGCGGTTGAAAAACAATTAGGTAAACCAATAAAGACACTTCGATCAAATCGAGGGGTGAATACCTGGACCAAGAGTTCCGGGATTTCTTGATTGAAGAAGGTGTGGTATCCCAATTGATCGCACTGGTACACCACAATGAGAATGGTGTGGCCGAAAGGAGAAATCGGACTTTGCTCGACATGATAAGATCAATGTTGAGTTATTCTTCACCGCCTACTTTTTTTGGGGTTATGCCTAAAACCGCTATGTATATTCTGAATCTAGTTCCATCTAAATCTATACCTAAGACACCCCTAGAGTTGTGGAAAGGTCAAAAACCTAGTTTGAGACACATTCGCATATGGGGAGTCCAAAGACATGTGCTAAGGCAAAAGACCGGGAAGTTGGAACCAAGGTCGGTATGCATCTTTGTGGGATACCCACAAGGGACAAGAGGAGGACTGCTTTATAGTCAAGCGGATCAAAAGGTGTTTGTATCGACAAATGCCACATTTCCGGAGCATGACTATATGATAGATTTCAAGCCCGTAAGTAAGATAGTATTAGAAGAGTTACTTTCTAATGAGATCGGACCACATTCGACAAGAGTTGTCGGACCACTCGGAGAAAAGACCACGTTCCCGATCGACTCCTATGGCACCTCGTCGTAGTGGGAGGGTGGCGGTTACCCGACCGCTATACCGGGAAGCCTAAATCGCGTCCGCCGATGACGGTAAGGAGGATCCATCGACCTTTAGGGATGCGATGGATGATTCGATAAGGAAGAATGGCAAGCGCCTATGAAACTCGAGATGGAGTCTATGCACTCTAACTCGGTCCGGCAACTTGTAGATCTACCCAAGGGTAAAACCCATTGGATGCAAGTGGATCTTCAAGAGAAAGAGAGGAGCGGATGGAAAAGTAGAGACTTATAAAGCAAGGCTAGTGGCTAAGGGTTATACCCAAAAGGAGGGAGTTGACTATGAGGAAACTTTCGCGCCGTAGCCATGCTTAAGTCCATCCGGATACTCCTGGCCATTGCGATATTTTGACTATGAGATATGGCGGATGGATGTCAAGACAAACTTTTCCGAATGGCTATCTTGATGAAACCATCTATATGGATCAGCCCAGGGGTTACATAGTGGAAGGCCAATAGCGTAAAGTCTGCAAACCGCAAAGGTCCATTTATGGACCAAGCGAAGCTTCTAGATCATGGAACATCGTGTTTGATGAGGTCAGAAAGTCTTATGGATTTGATCAAAACATTGATGAACCATGCGCCTACAAGTACAAGAAAGAAGAGAAAGTGGTCTTCTTAATTCTTTACGTCGATGACATCCTACTCATAGGGAATGATGTGGGAATGATGACAGATGTAAAGGAGTGGTTAGCCAGCCAATTCCAAATGAAAGATTTAGGAGAGGCAAGCTATGTTCTTGGGATCAAGATTATTCGAGATCGCAAGAAAAAGCTTTTGGCGTTATCACAAGCATCTTATATAGACATAGTGTTGTCTAGGTATTCGATGCAAAACTCCAAGAAAGGGAATTTGCCTTCTAGGCATGGTATTCATCTTTCTAAGAAGCAATGTCCAAAGACCCCGCAGCAGCAAGAAGATGTAATGACTGAGAAAATCCCAGACTTTAAATAATACAATTTATTTATTTAAGCCAAGGATTTTCCTAGAAAATATTAGGTGACTGAAGGATTTATGGAATCAATATCTCAGATTCCTAAATTCCGTAAAGATTTCATGTTAAGTTTATGTTTTCGATCAAGTAAATTCGATCGATAAATTATTGCCATACTTTAAGGCGGAATAAATTTTCAGTACAAGTATAATTTGAGAATCTTAATTTCAAGAATCTCCAAACACAGCATGACGTTAGCAGCGTAAAAAAAAAAATACGCACTGGCATTTTTAAAGAAGAGAAAATCCTTAATTGCCAGACAGCTAGATTAAAGTCACAAGATAAATACCCATAACATAAGGGAACGATGTGAGCTCGGGATTTGACACCATCAGAAACAATGTCATTCCCGGGATATAATGCAGAAAAGTTAAATGTAAAATTTGTTCAGTCTAGAATTAATTTCAAGACTTAAAACAGTTCAAGATATTACGCGAGTAAGAATTTAATGTGATGTCAAAGTAGTCAGGAATTAATATTGAACTGTAAATGAGCGGTAGAAAAGGAATTGTCGAAACTAGAATTTCACATCGGCTTAGGTATTTCCTTACAATCGAAGATAATTTTTATCCGATTCAAGGAAAATTTAAGTGGACAAGAGTACAAGGGGTAGGTGAGATTTTCCTCTCTCCTTCCCCACATGGCCGACCAAGCATAGCAAATGTAGAGCCAAGATTTAATTGATGGAGTGTGTAAGTGAATGACATGGTAAGGTGATGGGATAGATAGTGGTTGAAGGGAATTAATGGCAAAATTGTTTCTTCTTTTCTCCTTCCATAGAACCGGCCATGTAAAGAGGTTTAAGCCAAAAAAAAAAAAAAAAAAAAAATTGTGATTGGTTGAGTGTGCTAGAAGCCTTCATGATGAGATGTAGTCAAATCAACTATTTATAGAAGTGGCTTACCTCACTTCTCTCTTGAGACTCAATCCGCCATGACTAAAGGGGAAGTTAACATGACTTTAGTTAATTAAATGAGGTCATTAAAAGAGTTAAAATAATCACCTACTTGCCTATAAATAGAACCACCTCAACCTAAGCCTCATTTTTGCTAACTTTTCCTCTTTCTCTCACTAAAGAACCGGGCCTCTCCTTTGCCAAAATACACTCAAAAGTTTCCATACATTTCACACAAATCTTAGCTTAAGTTGGAGGAGAAGAGAAGGATTTCAAAAGTTTTCAAGAGAGAGTTCTTCAAGGGTAATTTCTTGAACTCTTCTCCATTATTTTTCTAGCAAATCTTAAGCTTGGGATTATGAATGTAATTTGTGATTCCTTAAGGCCATGGGTTGTAATAAGAGTGTGTGAGTTTTATGTTAGTTTTATGTTGGTTTTGTATGTTTTGAGGTTAGTTTGATGTGGTATGTTTATGCTTGATTTAAGCTTGCTTACTTCGGTTAGAGGAAAAATTTCCGGTAACTATGAACGTGAAAATAAGGACCCTAGAGTGAGATTTAACGATGTTTCAAAGTTTGACCTTATAGCCCTTGATGTTGTGAACATTTTCTGTGACTATAACAAAATCCAAATTTAACTCTAAAACCGAGTTTGAAGCCATTGTGTAAAAAAGCGGACAGGATGTCCAAACACGCTTTTGGAAAGAAAAAAAGATTTGCTGCAAAGAACCTACAAAGATTGTAAAAAAAAAAAAAAGATTGCTACAGCAATCTTACAACGTTTTAAAAGAGATTACTACAACATTTTTTAAATGATTGCTACAAAGCATTTTTAAAATGTCTGCAAAGATTCTAGGTAAACAAAAAAAAAAAAGAGAAATAATTTGTTTTCAGCCAAACGATGCCTTTAGATGCTGAATTTCAGTTGTCACTAAAAACAATAATTTTAGATCGCATTGAGACGAAAAATTGTCACGAAGAATAGATTTTCAAAATCCGACTCTAAGATACAGTAAAACGTAGATTTCAGAAACTGTACAGTTTTAACAAAACGAAACTAAAACAGTGTCGTTTTTAACAAAAGGTTATCAAAGAACCCGAGATGTGATTTTAGTAGAATAATATGGTTTTAGACCTCACGTTAATGAGGAATAACCATGAAGAAAGATTTCTAAAAAAAAAAAAAGGGTTTCTACAACATAGTTTCACGGTGGGTTGTAAGTTAACCATAAAACGACTTGGGGAATAATTTTCAAAAGTCGGTATTCGAAAAGAGATTTTTACAACGGGATTTTAGTGCTTGTAACTAAATGAGTGAGTTATCATTTCAAAAAAATCGAGTGATAGTTCTTTTAAAAGCTTAATAGTTTTCAAGCAAAACATCCCGATGGGCACCCACGAGCCCAATACGATAGGTCCATAGAATTTTGAAGGTTGATGTGGGTCCAATGCCCGCATTGATCTAAGAGACTCCATTTGAGTTTAAATTTCAACAGCCTAAGAGTTAGAATGCCATGAATAAGTTCTAGGCCGAGTTGGGCCTTAATATCGTAGTAAGTCCAATGAGGAAAATTATGGAGAATAAGTTACTAGATTGGATAATTGATTTCCAACCTAGACATAAGTATGTTAAGGGCAATTAAGGAAAATAAGATTTTAAGGATTTAATAAATCTATCATCATAGTAAATTATCCTTCAGTAAAGGAAAGGAATACATGCCTTAAGTAAAGGGCTAGATTTCCTTCACAAGTTGCTAAATAGAATAGCAAACGACAATTAATCTGACACTCTTAATGGGTGTTCATTTTCAGAAGTAAGCAAGTAAGAGAATAGGCTGTTTGGCGAAAAGTGGATTCCAGCTCTGTAAATTAGGTAAGTAGGAATCTCGCCTACAGTATGAATAGATTTTAAAGAAGAAAAGTTACACATGTTATATATGGATGTTTATGCTTTAAGTATTGTATGCGATGCTATGTTATGCTGCCTACACATAAGCAACGCACATGAATTATATGTGTTTAAATTAATTTAATGTTATAGTATGCTATGCTAGGTCATATTGCATACACCTTAATAAGTCAAGAGGAACTTATAAGAAGAAACTCAGTTGAGTGCCGCACCACCTCAAGGGAGGTAATCGACTCCACAAGGGAGATAAATGAACAAAAAAAAAAAGGGTCCTTCACAAGGGAGGCACTCGGTTCAATTTAAATCACGGGTCGTTGGGGACCTTGCAAACCCTTACGTCCCGATGATTGCGCCGCAAGTGGTACGTGAGCACTCAGGCCCATCAAGAAGAAAAAGATAAGATAAGATAATAAGACTATGATAAGACATCATAATTAAGCATAATCAGCTCATGCATATCTATTCATGTGTACTTACAGTTATTTTGTGAGATATAGTTCCTACTTGCGAGCTAAAGCTCAATCGATATGTTCATGTTTGTGGGGTAAGAAACCTATCAGCAATTCCTGAAGGGCAATGGTGAGCGGCCGACGAATGGTGGAGATGGGAATGGATACCGCTCACGCAGTTATTTTCCGCAGTAAGTTTAAGTAAAATCATGTATATACTTATATGATTTAAAGTTTCAAGTATGTATGTTTAAAAAAAAAAGTATATGTACATACGTATGTTAGGGAAACCGAGATTGTAGCTAACAATCTTAGTTTTGAGTATTTAAGTTTTAGAACGTTGCAATAGTTCATGCAACAAATAAACGGATTTTAAACATGACGGTTTAAATGATTGATTTTAAAAGGACTTTAAGAAGTACTTGAATTTAAGATTTCTCACGAAATTGGTTTTAAAGTCAAATGAGATGGCCAATTGAAATGACTAGTTTTAGAAAAGCTTTTAAAGAGTATTTGAAACAAGAGTTCAAATGCTATTCCGTTTGAATGATATTTCTAAAAGGTTTTATCTTAACTAAAATTAAGAAAAGCTTTAAGAAATTTAGTGATTCACTTATTTGAAATTATTGTTACAAATTATGAAAGTATTCGTTCTTATGTTTAAAAAAAAAAAAAAATGTTCCGCAAAGTTTAAGAAATTCCAGTAAGTATAAGTTAAGACGTAAGTTACGGTGACGGCCTCATAGGAGGGTCGTCACAGTTGGTATCAGAGCCAGTATCCTGCCATCCTACTCCACGTCGTCACGTGTCCGCTTCGCCATAGTCCAAGTAAGTTAAAGTATGTTTATGCTAATTAGATTATAATAGTTAAAGAGGCGAACACTTATTTAACGAGCAATGAAAGGTTAATATGTTCGCACGATTAAGATCGTTCTATCAAGGACCATTCAAGTCGAACCACCCCACCATTTTACTGTGTTGTATTCCCTTGGGCTGACAAGACGATATCTCAAGAAGTGGGATCGTTTGAGGTGACTCCCTTAATGATCATTGCTGGACTATGAAACCAAGCAAAGTATTGAAGCCAAGCAAAGTATCAGAGCCACGTGTAGCAGTTTGAAAAGAAACAACTACTGAGACTCCTTTTGAGGAAGCACGCATGACTGTGTTGCTAGCAGTAGCTTTTCAACTTGGATACATGAAAAGGATATGACTATGTAGCCTAAAGACGACGTTAATAAGTAGATGGACGATGTAACCCCGTCAAGCTAGATGTGGGCCACGTTCGATGACTATATACGTATATCAAGATACGATATAGGAAATAGAGCTTCAACGTTAAGCAATACCAGCTTATGGTAGATGTTAAGCGACCCACTTAAGATATGATACACGATGAGTGCTAGCCTTAAAATGTTTAGCAATCTCATAGAAAGTACCTATGTGTATTAATGTAATGATAAATAACGCACAAAGGCTATAAGTTAAGACAAATGCAAAAGAGGTTTGAGATGTTGAGAATCTCATTTGGATATAGGTACAAGAACTAATGCAATGAGTTTAAATGTAAGTAGCAGTTTAAGTGAAAAGAAAAGAACACCGAAGGTCATGGACAAATTGAAGGATGTTGTTCTAGGTTAGTTTTGACCAAACTAATCCCTCTACAACGATCTCAAGGGGAGATATTCTTACCCTATTTTATGATTGAAGAATACAGTTACGGATTTGTTTAAAATCCGCTAAAAGAATTAAGATTGCATTAGGTAAAGATGTTAAAGGTAAAAGTTGCCTTTACGGTGAAAGTATCGATTGACAGAAAATAAGTGATGACATAAGATAGTAGGCAGTTAGGGTATGACAATACACTGTCATAACCTTATCCATTAGAAAATCATGGATTATATGTGCTAAGTAGGCACGATACTAGGATGACCACGAATAGAGAATGTGATCTGAATAAAGTAATAAAGGTGCTCATCTATGTTTCTACCCGAAGAGATTAACTTGAGTGTGTGAAATCTCTTGATAAACGGGATTATAGCTTAAGAAAGCTAAAAAAACCTTAGGATCAAAGTGAGAAACATTATTAGATATTATGAAGCAAGGAAATATAAATAATATGATTTCCATGCCAATCAAGAGGTGTTGTAAAAAGGAAATCACAACAAGAGTGGAGCAAACCAATTAAGGATAGTGTTTATCTATTAAGAAAATTTGGTTGTGATGCCAATCTAAGGCAGATTTATTAGGACTTATAATTGAAACTTTGAGGACGGAAGTTATGAATTTATAAGTCAAACTCTTAATGGAGGATATGAAATGTAATCCTTTTAAAGGAGGAGATCTCTTGCATAAGTAAAGGAACAATAAGGACTAATAGTTTAGTCGGTATGATAAGTAAGTTAAAAGTAAGATAATGGGGTATCAAACGTAGCAATGGTTTGAGGATTTTGTTTTATATATACCCTGCCTGATGATAAATAGGGGAACACTATTATTAATCTAGGAATCTAAAGAAAATGAAAGAATTTTTAGGTGTAATCATTTTTACACTGGGAGGATGACCTTATTGAGTTTAAAGGTCGAGGATTAGGTTATGAAGGATGGATGTATAATCATTAAGACTATGATCTATGCTCTGAAAGGTACAAGGATCGAAAGATGGATGATCCTACTTAAGAACAAAAATGTCAACAAAAGGTAATACTTCGAAATATACCTATTTTAAGGAGAAATTATTAGAATTTTTCTAGAGTCATAAGTTAAGATAATTTTTCTTTGAGGAAAGTAAACACGAGATGAAATGAGCTTAAGAACTCGATTATATAAAGAGTAAATTAGAAGGAAGAATGCTAAAGTACGTAGATTGTATCTCCTTGAATGAGTTCATACTTTCGAGAGTAGTTTGAACTCGACACTAGATAAAAAGGAAAAGGGTAGACCCCTTAGAAAGACTCATAAAGCCTAAGAAACAGAACAATTGAGGAGTATCACATCGTTAAAGGGTACATTGGTAACCCCAAAGGAAAAGATGATGTAGCTAGTTGTATAAGCAATAACTATCCTTCAAAAAAAAAATTGAAGGAGAGTTATGAATGGTTTGTGATAGAAACATAAACAGTTAGAGCTCCAGCAAGAAGATAAGTATGTCAGATGAGGTTGATACATGTATTTCTTAAGGAATTAAGTATTTGAGGAAACTAGTTATTAAGTCTGATGATTTTAAGACAAATATAAGGTCGGTAAACCTCAAGTAGTCATTTATAGACTCAGGAAACAACACAACCTTATCTTGTAGAAGTATGTGTTACACTAGTTGTACGAAATTTAGACTAAGAAGGGTCTCATTACTCTATGAAATAAGGTCCAGACAGGAAAAATGCCCAAACAATCGTGATATGATACGATGTTCGGTCACGGATTTTGCAATAAGTTAGAATAAGAAAGTATTGCAATACAATTGTTGCATGTGATAGAGGATTCAAGGTATCTCTGAGTTAGTGCGTCACATGAACTATTTGTTCGAAGAAAGATGAAGCTCCAACTTAAGTATAAATAAATATACATATATATGGAGAATAGTTAAATTGTGGCATCACAGTTTTGATAAGAAACTGCTTAATAATTATGACATACAAAGTAGAAGTGAGGATTGTCCATAATTAATGGAAAAAAAATATTAGAACAAAAGTAGAGAACTTCTACAAGTATTGACAGTAAGATCAATCTTTCCTCACTCATACTCCAAGAGAAAGGCAGAGTACCCTGAAGAAAAATAGTGAAAGCTTAATTGAGGAAAGATGGATTTCCCAAGGTATCAGAACAAGCATATAAGTAAGCTATAGTCACTACTATTGCTAATGATAACGATTTGGGTAATGGAAACCCATTAAGAAAATGTTAAGATGACAGATTCTTGAGCTATTTCCTATGTCGAATCACGATCCAGATAGAGAAATGCAGGAATTAAGTATAGAGAGCAAGTAATTAAGATCATGGATTAGTAGGAAAGAGACCTCATAAAAAGTAAGGTCAATAATCTTAGTAAGATCCTCGAGAAAAAAATTACCAATGGAGGATGCTCTTCTTGTGAAGAATAACGAAAAACATTACTTTTCCTCAGCTTCATTCTAATTTCGAAGATCAAATTTATATAAGCCTAGTGAATTGTAATGTCGAGGAGAATTAGTAGATAAGTAAGTCTACTTATTTATGGATTTTTCCATAAATAAGCCATGCATTCTACAGGTTTAAAACCTCTCAATACACATGTTCATATTAGAATGATGTGTAAAATCTCAGTATGACAAGATATAGTATGAAAAGCCTAATAAGTATATCTGAGAATGTTTAAGAGTACCGTGAGACATGAAAAAAATGACTTAACGGTACACCATGTCAGATAATGATTGAGAATACTGGTTATGAGAGTGAAAGTTCAAGTAAACTGTTTGACTTCAGATAAGTCATCATATTCTTAACAGTTCAGACAAATTGACGAACCAATAAGTAAGCACTCGATTAGTAATAACCAAGAATATTTTAAGATCTAAGCAGTATGATGAGTGTAGAATTATAGAATTATGGAATAATCCCATGATTCAATATGTAGTATTACATTTTGTACTATGTAGTACCCCAGAAACCACAAGGATAAACATTGTAATCCAAGTTATACGAAAGTAGTACATCACACTCAGAATTAGAGTTTTCACGACATTTGTATCGAAAGGATATTACGATAACCCAAGACCAAGATCAGATAAATCTGATACTAGAGTCTTAGCCGAATCAAGGATAGAAATGTATAGTCTAAGTCTATACTAAGTTAAAAATAGTTTCGAGATCAATCACGACTCATATTAGGCAATTGATTGACTAATCCTAAAGATTAATTCGGTTGAAGATTGAAATGACAATCGAGACTAAGAAGAGTGATCAGCCATTTTGGAGACAAACTATCTCATCCAAACCATTCGTTACTCTAACAGAAGAATGATGTTGCTGAAATTGCCTTGATTGATAGGAAGTTAAAATAGAACAACATTCAGCAGGAGAATTGCAAAGGATCTACATTCTAGAATAGAAGTGTGATCAAATCACGACGGATTTTGTAGCAGAGTTGCCTAGAAAAACCGATAGTAATGATGTGATCGGAGACCAATTGACAAGATCTGCACATTTTTGCCGATCAAACTCAGTTATTCTATTGAGAGATAGCCATTTCACGAGTGTACATGACGCAATGGGGTCAAGTTAAAATTTAGTACAGCTTTCCACCGCAGAAAGATGGCCAATCTGAAAGGGCCATCCAGATCCTAGAAGATATGTTGAGAGCATGTGTCATGGATTTTAAAGGGAACTGGGATAGGAAGTTACCTTTGATAGAGTTTTCCTATAACAACTGCTATCACACGTCAATAGGAATGACACCTTTCGAAGCTCTATACAGAAGAAAATGCAGGTTCCCAATTCATTAGTATGAGCCTGGGGAGAAGCATCTAGAAATAGTATGCTTTATCAGGAGAACCACAGAGCATGTGAGACTTATCACAAGGAGGTTTGATATAGCTCACAGTCACTAGAAGAGCTATGCGGATAAACGCCGCAGACATATAGAGTTTGAAGTAGGAGACTTAGTTTTCCTGAAAGTGGATCCGATGAAAGGAGTAATAAGATTCGGTAAAAGAGAGAAAACTCAACCCAAGATGCGTCGGACAGTTGGGATCCTCGAAAGGATTAGTAAAGTCACATATAGACTAGTAGCGTCGCCGGAATTGGCTTACGTACCCAATGTCTTTCACGTATTGATATTGAGGAAGTATGTGATGCATCCATCGCATGTATTGCATCGTGAACCCGCCGGCGCACGCAGACCTCACTTACAAGGGGAAACCACGTCAGATCCAAGCTAGCAAGGAGAAAACCTTAAGCAATAAAGTAATTCCTCGGGTTAAAGTCTTGTAGTGAAATCATAATATTGAGGAAGCTACTTGAGAACGCGAAGAGGATACGAGGAAAAGCTACCCCGAGTTGTTCTAATTTTCGGGACGAAAATTTCTTAAGTGGGGTAGATTGTAATGACTGAGAAAATCCCAGACTTTAAATAATACAATTTATTTATTTAAGCCAAGGATTTTCCTAGAAAATATTAGGTGACTGAAGGATTTATGGAATCAATATCTGTATTCCTAAATTCCGTAGCAGATTTCATGTTAAGTTTATGTTTTCGATCAAGTAAATTCGATCGATAAATTATTGCCATACTTTAAGGCGGAATAAATTTTCAGTACAAGTATAATTTGAGAATCTTAATTTCAAGAATCTCCAAACACAGCATGACGTTAGCAAAAAAAAAAAAAAAACGACCGGCATTTTTAAAGAAGAGAAAATCCTTAATTGCCGACGACACTAGATTAAAGTCACAAGATAAATACCCATAACATAAGGGAACGATGTGAGCTCGGGATTTGACACCATCGAAAACAATGTCATTCCCGGATATAATGCGAAAAAGTTAAATGTAAAATTTGTTCGAGTCTAGAATTAATTTCAAGACTTAAAAAGCAGTTCAAGATATTACGCGAGTAAGAAATTTAATGTGATGTCAAAGTAGTCGAATTAATATTGAACTGTAAATGAGCGGTAGAAAAGGAATTGTCGAAACTAGAATTTCACATCGGCTAGGTATTTCCTTACAATAAGTATAATTTTTATCTGATTCAAGGAAAATTTAAGTGGACAAGAGTACAAGGGGTAGGTGAGATTTTCTCTCTCTCCTTCCCCACATGGCCGCCAAGCATAGCAAATGTAGAGCCAAAATTTAATTGATGGAGTGTGTAAGTGAATGACATGGTAAGGTGATGGGATAGATAGTGGTTGAAGGAATTAATGGCAAAATTGTTTCTTCTTTTCTCCTTCCATAGAACCGCCATGTAAAGAGGTTTAAGCCAAAAAAAAAAAAAAAAAAATTGTGATTGGTTGAGTGTGCTAGAAGCCTTCATGATGAGATGTAGTCAAATCAACTATTTATAGAAGTGGCTTACCTCACTTCTCTCTTGAGACTCAATCCGGCCATGACTAAAGGGAGGTTAACATGACTTTAGTTAATTAAATGAGGTCATTAAAAGAGTTAAAATAATCACCTACTTGCCTATAAATAGAACCACCTCAACCTAAGCCTCATTTTTGCTAACTTTTCCTCTTTCTCTCACTAAAGAACCGGGCCTCTCCTTTGCCAAAATACACTCAAAAGTTTCCATACATTTCACACAAATCTTAGCTTAAGTTGGAGGAGAAGAGAAGGATTTCAAAAGTTTTCAAGAGAGAGTTCTTCAAGGGTAATTTCTTGAACTCTTCTCCATTATTTTTCTAGCAAATCTTAAGCTTGGGATTATGAATGTAATTTGTGATTCCTTAAGGCCATGGGTTGTAATAAGAGTGTGTGAGTTTTATGTTAGTTTTATGTTGGTTTTGTATGTTTTGAGGTTAGTTTGATGTGGTATGTTTATGCTTGATTTAAGCTTGCTTACTTCCGGTTAGAGGAAAAATTTCCGGTAACTATGAACGTGAAAATAAGGACCCTAGAGTGAGATTTAACGATGTTTCAAAGTTTGACCTTATAGCCCTTGATGTTGTGAACATTTTCTGTGACTATAACAAAATCCAAATTTAACTCTAAAACCGAGTTTGAAGCCATTGTGTAAAAAACGGACAGGATGTCCAAACACAGTTTTGGAAAGAAAAAAAAGATTTGCTGCAGCAACCTACAGCATTGTAAAAAAAAAAAGATTGCTACAGCAATCTTACAACGTTTTAAAAGAGATTACTACAACATTTTTTAAATGATTGCTACAGCATTTTTAAAATGCTGCAGCATTCTAGGTAAACAAAAGAAAAACAAAGCACCCACTTGTTTTCAGCCAAACGATGCCTTTAGATGCTGAATTTCAGTTGTCACTAAAAGCAATAATTTTAGATCGCATTGAGACGAAAAATTGTCACGAAGAATAGATTTTCAAAATCCGACTCTAAGATACAATAAAAACGTAGATTTCGAAATCAGATGCAGTTTTAACAAAACGAAACTAAAAGCGATTATCGTTTTTAACAAAAGGTTATCAAAGAATCCGAGATGTGATTTTAGTAGAATAATATGGTTTTAGACCTCACGTTAATGAGGAATAACCATGAAGAAAGATTTCTAAAAAAAAAAAAAAAAAAAAAAAAGTTTCTACAACATAGTTTCACGGTGGGTTGTAAGTTAACCATAAAACGACTTGGGGAATAATTTTCAAAAGTTGGTATTCGAAAAGAGATTTTTTACAACGGGATTTTTAGTGCTTGTAACTAAATGAGTGAGTTATCATTTCAAAAAAAAAAAATCGAAGTGATAGTTCTTTTAAAAGCTTAATAGTTTTCAAGCAAAACATCCCGATGGGCACCCACGAGCCCAATACGATAGGTCCATAGAATTTTGAAGGTTGATGTGGGTCCAACGCCCGCATTGATCTAAGAGACTCCATTTGAGTTTAAATTTCAACACCCTAAGAGTTAGAATGCCATGAATAAGTTCTAGGCGAGTTGGGCCTTAATATCGTAGTAAGTCCAATGAGGAAAATTATGGAGAATAAGTTACTAGATTGGATAATTGATTTCCAACCTAGACATAAGTATGTTAAGGGCAATTAAGGAAAATAAGATTTTAAGGATTTAATAAATCTATCCTCATAGTAAATTATCCTTCAGTAAAGGAAAGGAATACATGCCTTAAGTAAAGGGCTAGATTTCCTTCACAAGTTGCTAAATAGAATAGCAAACGACAATTAATCTGACACTCTTAATGGGTGTTCATTTTCAGAAGTAAGCAAGTAAGAGAATAGGCTGTTTGGCGAAAAGTGGATTCCAGCTCTGTAAATTAGGTAAGTAGGAATCTCGCCTACAGTATGAATAGATTTTAAAGAAGAAAAGTTACACATGTTATATATGGATGTTTATGCTTTAAGTATTGTATGCGATGCTATGTTATGCTGCCTACACATAAGCAGTGCACATGAATTATATGTGTTTAAATTAATTTAATGTTATAGTATGCTATGCTAGGTCATATTGCATACACCTTAATAAGTCAAGAGGAACTTATAAGAAGAAACTCAGTTGAGTGTCGTACCGACCTCCATAAGGGAGGTAATCCAGACTCCACAAGGGAGATAAATGAACAAAAAAAAAGGTCCTTCACAAGGGAGGCACTCGGTTCAATTTAAATCACGGGTCGTTGGGGACCTTGCAAACCCTTACGTCCCGATGATTGCGCATAAGTGGTACGTGTGCACTCAGGCCCATCGATGAGAAAGATAAGATAAGATAATAAGACTATGATAAGACATCATAATTAAGCATAATCACTCATGCATATCTATTCATGTGTACTTACGCTTATTTTGTGAGATATAGTTCCTACTTGCTTGGCGAAAGCTCAATCGAGATATGTTCATCTTTGTGGGTAAGAAACCTATCGACAATTCTTGAAGGGCAATGGTGAGCGGACGACGAATGGTGGAGATGGGAATGGATACCGCTCACGCAGATTATTTTCCATGATAAGTTTAAGTAAAATCATGTATATACTTATATGATTTAAAGTTTCAAGTATGTATGTTTTAAAAAAAAAGTATATGTACATACGTATGTTAGGGAAACCGAGATTGTAGCTAACAATCTTAGTTTTGAGTATTTAAGTTTTAGAACGTTGCAATAGTTCATGCAACAAATAAACGGATTTTAAACATGACGGTTTAAATGATTGATTTTAAAAGGACTTTAAGAAGTACTTGAATTTAAGATTTCTCACGAAATTGGTTTTAAAGTCAAATGAGATGGCCAATTGAAATGACTAGTTTTAGAAAAGCTTTTAAAGAGTATTTGAAACAAGAGTTCAAATGCTATTCCGTTTGAATGATATTTCTAAAAGGTTTTATCTTAACTAAAATTAAGAAAAGCTTTAAGAAATTTAGTGATTCACTTATTTGAAATTATTGTTACAAATTATGAAAGTATTCGTTCTTATGTTTAAAAAAAATAAATAAATGTTCCGCAAAGTTTAAGAAATTCCGATGTAAGTATAAGTTAAGGCGTAAATTACGGTGACGGCCTCATAGGAGGGTCGTCCGTCACAGATATGAGAAGGTATCCCTCACGCTTGGTGTGGGAAGCCTTATGTATGCCATGTTGTGTACAAGACCAGATATCGCTGCTCTAAATGGGAGTAGTCGGGTCGCTACCAGGTCCAACCCAGGATTGGATCATTGGGTTGCGATAAAGTGTATTCTCAAGTATCTTAGGAGAACGAGAAACTATATGTTGGTATATTTCGGAGAAGATCATCTCTCACGGGATACCGCAGTTCGATCTCCAATCGGATAGAGATAGTCGACGGTCGACATCTGGATCTGTGTTCACTCTTAATGGAGGAGTCGTGGTATGGAGAAGTATAAAGCAAAAGTGTGTTGCTGACTCTACCATGGAAGTTGAATATGTTGCAGCTTGTGAGCCGCAAAAAAAGCTACATGGCTCGGGAAGTTCTTAATCGATCCGAAGTTGTTCCAGATATGGATAAGCCAATTAAGCTCTCTTTGTGACAACAAGTGGAAAGCGATGGCTAATTCAAAAGAACCTAGAAGCCATAAGAGTGCGAAACATATAGAAAGGAAGTATCACCGATCGAGAGACATTGTGGATAGAGGCGATGTAGCGGTTACAAGATCGCGTCGAGAGGACAACCTTGTCGACCCGTTCACCAAGAGATTGCCATTGAATGTTTTTGATCGGCACTTAGATGGGTTTGGGATTAGAGACATGACACACCTACTTTAGGACAAGTGGGAGATTGTTGGGAATAGTGTCCTGAAAGCATGAGATGTAAAAGGATATTTATTATTTATTTAATAAAATAGTTTATTCATCATTTTATGTGCATATATTTATGAATATTTTATGAATAACAAATAAAATTCCTTGATTATTTATGTAACCTTAAACATTGTATATAAGTGTTATATACAAGAGGATAATAATCAAAAGTAACTGTTCATAATGAATTTAATTAAAGTTTGGAATCTTTAATTAAAACATTATTAATACATGTCATTCCCATTTAGAATGGAACGGTGTTATCCGCACTGTTAATATGGTGAGATATTGAATGAGTGTATTTCGCATAATGAGATTATGTGGAACATGGACTTGAACACAATATGAATTTCTAATAATTTCCGTTAAGCATAGAAATTCTAATTGAGTCTACTGATGATCATATATAGAATGATCTTAATCCTGAGTTCTTAACAAACTCCTATTTATGGATTTATGTCTTTTGATTTACTCGGTACGGATTCCGAGACCTTGAATTCTATTCCTTTTATTTTGGAGACATAATGAAATAGGTAGCTGGGAATGTTATTATACGAGATGGAATCCATTCCTTCTTGAGAGAGAAGCAGATAAATAATTCTCTTGAGTGTTGATTCGGTACTTGGATTAGTAAGAGCGCTACGGTTCATGAATGTGTTTTATGAATCACTATCCATTAGAGAATCAATGGTACTCAAGGATAAAGATGTAATTAGAGAGGTTAACAGTTCTACCTGACTCTAATTATGAATTATTTATGGAGGATCGATCTATATGCAATGACTATATCAAATGGACACTTCACAGGTTTAGAAGTAATTAATGTCTATAATTCCGAGAGTGCAATTCCAAGTTTATAGTGGAGTAACTATTGGAATTAATAGAATTAATTAATTAATTAAAATGTTTAATTAATTATTAATTTTATTGGAGCTCGAAATTATAGGTCCATTAGTCCCCGCGTCGTCCTTGTAATTCTACTAGACATAAAGGGCAAAATGGGAATTTTAGAATTACGGAATTCTAAAATTAAATACTCGAAGAATAATTAATTGAGAATTAATTAATATTTAAATAATGAGATTATTTAAATTTGAATTTGAACATATTTATATTTATCCATTTAAACTTATTTGATAAGTTGTTTAATTTAGAATTCAAATTAATTTAAGTTTGACTTAAATTCGAATTTGAATCTGAATTAAAATTGAACTACTGGATAATGGATAAAATATCTTCCTTCCTTATCTTATTTAGGTGCCACACACAAAGGGATAAAACCCTAGGGTGGCCGGCCATCAAAGAGATAAGGGGAAGGGATTTTTTGTTCAAAATTCAAAATTGGAGATAAGGATATGATCCTATTTTGAAGTTTGACTTCTACTCTTTAAATATGAGATAGATAGAAAATTGTAACAACAATGTTTGACATATTTTCAGCCCTAAGAAAGGTGGTGGCCTAAATTTCTCATAGGGAAAAGAGTGAAAAATATTTTTTCTCCAACAATTCCACATCGTGCATGCGTTGGTGTTTGTAGAAATTCGAGTGTTTAAGAAACCGTTTTGTCTCACGTGTGCCCACACACACGTCTATGTGGAATCACGGAATTGACGTGGAAGACTTTGGTGTTCTAAACACAAGAGCTTGAAGCTAGGACTGTTCGTGGTCAAAGAAAATCAAGATATCATCCGAGTCGGCTACAAGGTATTTTTTCGGTTGATCCTTGAATCTTATAAATTAATGAGATTAATTTATTGGTGCATAAATTAATATAATCTATAGAGTATCTCAAAAGTTTTATGAAAATTTTTGTTATACACGATCCGCTATTCCGCTGCGTTTCTGCCGCCGAATTCGATTCGGCAACCAACATTTAGTTCATCAATTGTTCTCCTATTTTGTATTTTTTGGTCTTCAATAGACTGTGTTAGTGCTGTTGATGTTGTTGGGAAGTCAATTTCTTGAGGCTGTTGAGAAAATCTATATATATATATATATGTGATTAATTATTATAATGAAAAAATTTAGATAAAGTTTATTTTTTTTTTAAGTTTGGGGATTTGTTTCTTACCTTGTCTTTAATGTTTGTGTTTCTGGTATTTCTGGATCAAGGTAGAAGATTGTTACTGCAGCACTTGATACATATGCGTTGCCTTAAACATAGGCAATAAATTGGTTAATATTTTGATGTATTATATGTAGATATTTTTTATTGTATATGTTATTGTTTTTGTAGGTTGTTAAAAAATACCTAGATATTGTTTCACCAACATTGCTTAAAAAACTGCAACAACTGGTCCTTTCATTGATTTAACGATATTTTCGTCAAATTGATCGGCTTTATGTCCCCATAATGTGACTTGAAGTTGTTCATTTCTGTAAGAGGAAAGAAAGTGTGGAATAACAAATTTAGAATGTAGTCTTAAATGATATAAGAGTTTTGTACTTATTAAACATAAATTGTTTTATATGATTATAGTAATGAGTATGAAAAATAATTTACCTTATGTTGTGTAACATTATGGTCCGTCGAGATGTTTGTCTGTCGTCGATATTTGTCCGTTCAATTGTTTGTACTTTTGTGAGAACACCGATGACATCTGTTGGAAAATAAATTGTGGATATTAGAGGTGTTAATTAGTACATTGATTATGTATTTGTTTTTTTTTTTTGTTTTTTGGAAAAAGTAATTTATCTTACCTGTTAGGATTTCAGTCGATTGAATTCTGTGTTGGAGCTGATCGTATTCGACGAAGTAAAATTTATGGAATGGAATAGGTGGTGCTTGTTTTATAACTGGAGCGAATACTGTTGCGCGGGCAAATTGTAGCATCGCAATATGTGGTACAACTTTGTATGTTGGTTTGTTCTCAGTGACGAAGAAGTTGCTAATATCATATATGTTGCCTAGTTGAATTTTTTCATGAATAGTATCTGAATCTCGTGCTCGAATTGTTCCTTGAATTGCTTCATCTTTGTAGATATAAATAGTAGTGATGTCATTAGATTTATAATATTTGGTATTAAATAGAAAATAACAGAGTATTATATTGGTTAAAAGATATTACCTCTTCGTCAACTAAAACACAATCAAAGCTGATCAAACGTCCGATTGCTTAGATCATTGTTCGTCCATAATCTCATGATTCTGACCACGATAGTTTCATAAACTTCATTTGGTTTTAGTGCTCGGATTAAGGTCATCATTTTGGCTAACACAAAAAAAAAGTAATTGTTTTAGTGCATAAAAATAAGGATCTTTTTTTAATTTGTTTTTGATGAATGAATAGTAAGCGATTTTGACTATAAAGAGGGATTATTAGACTAACATTTAATTTGTTGTAATTTTTGTGTTTTATGTGGTATTTTATTTATTTATTTGATATTATGTAGAATTTCTTTGTAGATGATATTTTTTATGTAATTTAGATATTTATTAATTGAATCATGAATTAGTATATGCAATCCTTTTGGAGTTGTAGCTCTTGATAAAGCAACATATAACTGTCCATGAGTAAAAATCTCGCTATCTAGAAATAATCCTATTTTATTCAAAGATTGTCCTTGACTTTTATTCATTGTCATTGCATAGCAAATTTTAATAGGAAATTGGCGTCTTTTTAGTGTAAATGGCCATTTAGATTCATGTACAACCATTTCTATTCTTGGAATATATACTTTTTCAATATTGATTGAGTTTATAATTTGTCCTTCTATAATTTTATTTGTTAATTGTGTAATAATGAGTCTTGTTCCATTGCATAATCCAATTGATTGATTTAGATTTCGTAATAACATTATAGGTGTTCCTAATTTAAGTTTTAATTCATGTGGTGGTATTCCATTAAAGTTAAGGGTGTGCAAAAAATCTTGAGGATATAAAAGATTGAGTTCGTCTATGTTTTCGGATGAGGATGCAATAGTGTCGTAATTATAATAAGATTTTTCTTGTCCAGGGATTAACGATAACATGTAGTTATTAATTTCATTTGCTGTTTTATTTTTTGGTGTTATGATTGCTCGTTCTTTTAAGTATTCAATATTGTTAAAGTAACTATTTATGTTATTATATACTAAGGTTGAAATTTTTTCGATTGGATTTAAATGATAATGTACTATGTATTTTTTTTTTGGTATTTTTCATCCATGTATGCGTCTTCATTTTCTAAATCTTTTATTCCTTCAAATTGTACCATTACCAACATTTAATATCCATTTCGAGAATGTTGCAATTTCTTTTTTTTCTTGTTCTGTATGGTGTAATTGTTTTAATCTCATGTTTTCCGTTAATTTTAAAATTTTGAAATGTGGCCATAAATAAGAGTTATTTATAGTTGCATTTATTATATCTTCCTTTGTTCCTGCGGGAATAACTGGTAAAATTTGTCAGAAGTCACCTCCTAAGACAATTGTCATGCCACCAAATGGTCGTTCATAGTTATTTCTTAAATCTTGAAGTGTTTTATCTAATGCTTCGAAACAATATTTATTAGTCATAGGTGCTTCATCCCATAATATAAGTGTTGTCTTATCAATTAGTTTTGCCAAGTGAGTTCCTTTTTTGATATGACAGGTTGAAAATTTATCTATTGACAATGGTATTCGAAATCTTGAGTGTGCAGTTCTTCCTTTAGGTAATAACATGGATGCTATTCCGGAAGATGCAACAGCTAAAATTATTTCATTATTTGATCTAACTTTTGTGATTATTGCATTCCATAAATATGTTTTTCGGTTCCCGCCATGACCGTAGATGAAAAAGAGATTATTTTTTTTCATGCAATGATTGTAAAATTTGTTCATAAATTAATTGTTGTTCATTATTTAAATTATTTACCAATCTAGTATTTTCCTCTTTTAATTTATAAATATCATAGTTAAGTTCTTCGCTTAAAAGCTTGTTGTTTAAATCATCCATTAATGATCTAGTTGGAAGAGGTAAGTTAAAATGTGTTAAGGACGATGAATTTAAATTTAATAATTTTTCTAGTTCATATAGTACAAAGTTATATAATTTTGTTTCGGGTACTTGAAAATTTGAGTTATTAAATAAAGTTTTAATTTTGTGTAATATGTCATCTGTCATGAGTTTCCAATGTTTTTCAAGCAATTTTATTGGGTTATTTACGTTGCAAAATAATAAAATTATGATAAATAATTGTCGTAGTTGAGTTGCTGTTGACCAAAATGAAGCCTCTAATATAGATTCATCCCATTCTCGATGGTCTCCTAATAAGCCTAGTGCATAGCATGTTGCTTGGTTTGTTGGATATGTTATATTATTAAGCTGCTCAAGAGCTTAAGTAACTTGTTGCACCTTTTTGATGATTTAATAGTAATTTAAGATAGTATAATTCTCTAGAGCTTGGATCGATGTGAAAAGTTCGTCCAATTGTATGTCCCATTTGTCTTGGAGACCAATATTTATATTTACTATTCCAAACGTATTTAGTTGGAAATTCTATGTAAGTTAGTTGCTTTGCATTATTATCATGTTTGTTTGTTTCCATCCATTCAATAAGAGTTGTTTTATCAATGCCTGGTTGTCTTATTATTATTTATTTAGACGATTTGAATGGAATGTTATATTTTGCATTCTTGGTAAATGTATTGATAATCTTTGTATTGCTTTGATTTCTATGATGTATTGAAAATTCAAATAGTCGCCATATTGCTTCATATGGTGTTATGTATCTACAATTAATATAATTTTTATTTCATCTATTTCTTGATAATTGATTTCTCCAGTTGTTTCTATATGTATATTATCTTCTATGATTTGCTCTTATTCTATCTGGTCCTTTTGTTAAATACTTAAATAAATATTTTATAAGCATAGATTGTGAACAAATTTCTACATTGATATGAGCATGAAATTTTAGGCATAAAGTTCTATTGTGGGGAACTACATATCTATTGTCTAGTTTAATATGTTCCTTTTCTACATAGGAGGATGTGTTTCTTCGTTTGTAATTAACAAATCCATTTTCATCAATTGTTGTTTCAGTGTTGAATTTTTTTGGAAATTTTTTGGAACATTCTGAATTTTTCATGCATGGAGAATTTGGCTTAGCTATACCACATGGTCCATGCATCATAAGTTTGGCTATAATATTGTATTCTAGTGGGTTATTATAGGGATCAGGTATTTCTGCAGAAATAAATTTGTCTATTTGTGATGGCTCGTGTAGTTTGTCATTGGGATGGAGCCAAAAGAAGAAATGTGAATGTGGTAGCCCTCGTTTTTGAAACTCTATAACGTATAAATCTGCAAAATTTAAAATTATGTTATTACTATTATTTTGTAATGATGCAAAAAAGAAGCTTTTTTTTGTTATGAAGGGACTAAAAAAGGTGGAGGAAAAAGAATCTGACCTGCTATAATCACTCCAAATATTTTTTCATTTTTAATGGTAGATAATAAATTATCTAATTTCATTTTAAAAATTCTGGTGATAATATCTGGTCTATCTTCAGGTTTTTGTCCAGGTATTTTTGCTAGGGCTCTAGTAATTTCAGGCCATTTTGGGTTACATGTTAATGTTATAAATAAATCTGGATTTCCATAATGTCTGCAAATTGCCATTGCATCTTGATAGTTTTGGATCATATATCTAGGGCTTCCAGTATGGCTTGAAGGAAGGATAATTCTTTTTCCTATTGATTGTGCGTTTGTATCTCCTCTTGTGATTGCTTCTTGAATACCTTGATAAATCTCGGATCGTAAATTTTTTTGATTTTTACGAATATAATCTAATCGATCTTCTTCTCTGAAGCATCTGAATCAACTATATATTGTTGAAATAATCTACACCTTTCGAAAAAAGTGTATTGCCTTGGGTTTTACGTTCTTGTAGTTGATGGCGAGAATTCTCGCATAGAGATTCTTTTTCTTACATGTTTATTACTTAAGTTATTTACATTATATTTTAAATTTGTTGTGTAACCATCTTCTCCATATGGAAATAATAAAGGATATTGAAGGGCCATATAACATGGGTGCAATTTTATAATTCTTTGTAAAGTATCTGCTTTATCTTGAATAATAATGTCTCTTCCTTGTTCATATTCACCAATATCTCCAACTATTAGGGCAGCTATGTCATTTGATGTAGGTAGGTCATATTGGTTACTATCTATATTTCTTCGACCTATAAGTTTTAGTTTCATAGATGGTATTTCATCTTCTTGATATCTGTCCCTTATTGTTCGGAAAATTTTAACTAATTTATTTGTTTTATCAAGCATTCTGATTAGGTTTTCAACTATAAATTGTACAATGTTTTTGGATTCATTATTAAATGGAAGTGATGCCATCCGATTTTGGACTTCATTTTTTGTGTCGTATATATAGAGTTGTGCAAATTTTGGAGGATTATTATTAACTGGTAATAGAGAGCATATAAGATGATGTACTTGTCCGCTTATTTTAAAAATATTTGGGCCATTTGCGTTTTGTGTACTTGTGTCTATATTGGCTTCAAATGATGTAAAGGCAAACTTAGAGTTATATGTTCGAATATTTTTTCGGAAATGTGTGCTTATTAATCCGCCATGGTAATCAAGAAGTGTATCAAGTGTTTGAGGGGTTTTTTTAATTAAGGGTAAAGTTATTTTTCCATCTTTGCAGCAAAGATTATATTTAGGAATAGCACTGCCACTAATTCTTTCGTTTAGCCAAAAGAGAGCGCCGCAGTGTTGACAAATGTAGGAACAGTCTCCGAGATCGATATAGACATTAGTAGTGCCTATAAAGGATGTTGACAATAAGTAAAAAAAAAAAATAGTATTATCATTGTATCAAATGGTTTTTTTAAGTTTTGGGAAAAAATAATTGAAATGGATGAGAGAATTACGTGGTCTATCACAATTTCCCGATGATAGTGGCACGAATGATTCAAGAATCTTTTCTTGATACTGTGTAGGATGTAGCGTTGTATTAACATTGGATCCTATAAAAGATGTTGACAATACATAAAAGATTATTATTGTTATTGTGCCAAATGTTTTTTTAATTTTTGAGAAAAAAATAGTTGGAATAGATGAGGGAATTACGTTTTCTATCACAATTTGCCGATGATGATGATGGCATGAATGATTCAAGGATGGTCTCTTGAGACTGTGTAACTTGTGGTGTTGTATAGATGTTGGACTGTGAATTCCTTGCCCGCAGAGATGTACTAATTTGATTTATTTCATTTGAGCGTTGTTCATTTAGATTGTCAAAATTTTGATTCATTTGACAGATGATACGGTGCACACGTTTGTTTGATTTTGAAATTTTTTCTTGAACTTTTCTCTTCTCCATTCGTTTCTGGGATAGAAAATTGCTTTTGTTAAAAAACAATGAAATATATATTTATCAAAAGAATTTGTATAATTAATTTTGTTATGATAAAATCAATTGTTGGAAATTAAGGAATTAATTTTTTTATCATGATTATTATGATGTTTTATAATTTTAGTCATGATTTATTAAGAGGAAAATAATGTAGCGATATTGATAATATTAAAATGATTTTGTTGGCAGTTGTAATTTTATGAGTATTAATTTTTATTATGAGGAAAATAAATTAATGTAGGAAAAGTTATTTCTTGATGGAATTGATAAGTAAATTGAACATAAAGAAATAAATTTATATTTACATTCCTATCCTGTTCGGATTAATCAAATAGTGTAAATCAATTATGGGAAAAGTAAATTAATAGGGGAAGAGTAATTTGTTGATGGAATTGATAAATAAATTACATATAAAGAAATGAATTAATATTTATATTTGTAGCTTGTCGAAATGAATGAGATGGTATAAACAAATCTAGAAAGAGGAAATAATGAGATTACAACATTGAGTACTATAAACATATCTAGAAAAATAAAAAATAATAATAAGATTATAATATTGAGTATTATTTAATGGACAACAAATGAATAAAATATTGATGCTAAATAAGGTAAGTTTGTGGATAAGTAATAAATAAATAGATGAGTGAGTGATTGAGTGTCTTGACTTCTTCTATTTCGAATGAGGGAAGAAACTAACATATCTTTGTGACAAACGTTTGTGAGATAGGATTTGAGAGAAAAATAAAAGATTAAAAAAAAATGCTGGTAATAACAAATAAGTAATTAAATTATGAATAGGAAGATAAATATGGGAAAGGTTTTGTATATTGTAATTGTGGTTTAGATATATGATATATTTACATAGATGGAGGATAATGAGTTTAGAACATCGAATGCCATTTTATGGACAACAAAGTAGTTAAATATTAATACCAAATATGCTAAATTTGTGGGTAAACAATAAATAAATAAATGATTGTATATAAGTAATTTGTTGTCTTTAGTTTGTTCGGTTCCAGGTAAGGAAAAATATTAAATATTGCTATAACAAATGGTAATGATATAGGATTTGGGAAAGGAAAAAAGATTAGGAAATTACCAAGACAATAACAAATGAGTAATCAGATTATCAATAGGAAAGAATAGCTATGGATAAATATATAGGAAAATCTTGGTATATTGTAATTGTGGCTCAGATATGTAATAGTAATTTGAGTAATATGTAGTGAGTAATTTGGTTATAATTAAACATAAAAGGAGGACATTGTGGAAATAGATATATGATATATTTACAGAAATAGAGAATAATGAGTTTAGAACATCAAATGTTATTCCATGGACAACAAAGTAATCAAATATTAGTGCCAAATAAGCTAAATTTGTGGGTAAAGAATAAATAAATAAATGAATGTATATGAGTAATTTGTTATCTTTAGTTTTTTCGTTACCAGCTGAGGAAAAAAATTAAATGTTGCTATAACAAATGGTAATGACATAAGATTTGGGAAAAGAAAAAAAAAATTAGGAAATTGCTAAGACAATAACAAATGAGGAATCAAGTCATGAATAGGGAAAAACAGTTATGAATAAATATATGAGAAAAATGTGATATATTGTAATTGTGGCTCAGATATATAATAGTAATTTGAATAATATGTAGTGAGTAAGTTTGTTATAATTAAATGCAAAAGTAGGAAAATGTGGAAAGACAACATAGTATACAATGTAATGAGTAAAGGCGTAGGATGATATAAGGAATTGAAGATGTATATAGAACAGAGGGGAAGGAAATGCTAGGGAAAAGAGAATAAGGAGGAAAAAAGGGGCGATAAATTGTATAGGTAAAACTAAGAAAATGGGCTAGATTTTTTTTTTTTATAAAAAAAAGAATAAAAGAGGAATATATTCAGATGACAAGAAGAGGAGGGAGCTGGAATGAGGGAGAAAAAGTATATAATGATAAGGGTAATTTTTATGTAGATTATATAATATTGAAAATATAAAAAATAATTATAATCATCATTGCCACATAAAAGAAGAGTGGAGAAAGGTATAGAAAAAGTGATATAGCAGTGAGATTAATCTATGAGATTCAAACTAATATACTAAGTTCTGGGAGGGAGACAAAATGAGATAAAATAATGGTATCAATATATGAGAAATAGATAAACTAAGTTGTTATATTGGGAAATGGAAGAAAGAATAAAAAGCAACAGTAAACAAATTGTATAGAAGAAGAAAGACAGCATAAAATTAGTAGTTCGTTATCATAGTCATATGAAATTTGTTATATTTACATGGCTATGTTTAAATATTGAAGCAGTAGATCTTAGTGATTAATAGATTTGAAGTTCATCTATAATTAAGCATCTTATTATTTGATTTCTATTTTTTTCTTCCGTCACATAACTAAATATAATGTTCTGATTATTATCTTTTTTAAATTTAAACATGGCTGAGGCTTTATTGTTATACAATAACTAATTATATATAGTTTGAAAATATTTTCTTAACTATCGGCATGGTGTTCAATTTATTTGTTTTGTTCAAATGGTGTTCCAAACAATTTGTAGTGATGGTTGAGCAAGAAGAGATTAATAAGCTAGGTTCAATGTATGGGATTAGCATTCTAAAGTCAGTATATTGTAGATAACTAATTAGTATTAGAAACAACATTAATCTAAGCAATTGATGTATGTAGTATAAGCAAATAAAATTAGGAAGTGATAGGGGAGACTATTAACAATACCTCAAACCCTGTAAATCCTCTTTGTGGATATGACCGGGAATCGATAGTGTGGAGGTGATAGGATAATTGAATAATAAAGCCATTATATTGTAGATAAGTAATTAATATTAGAAACAACTTTAATCTAAGCAATTGATGTATGTAGTATAAGCAAACAAAATTAGGAAGTGATAGGGGAGGTTATTAACAATACCTCAAACCGTGTAAATCTCCTTTGTGGATATGAGCGGGAACCAATGATATGGAGATGGTAGGAAGATTAGACAAACAGGGCCAAACCTAGGAAAAAAGAAGTATCCAAGTAAATAAATAAGTAGATAGAGGAAAAAGAACAAAAAAAAAAAGCAGTGGATGCAGGTACAATAATGTCTTTAGATATTAATTACAGTTTAGGTATAGTACCTTTCCAGCAATGTATGATAAATACATTCTAATAAGTTGCTAAGGACAAGTTCACAAAGAGGGAAGATATCATATTGATTGTACAGATTCTAGGACACATGCGAGACAAAATAAAAAAATTGATTAACACATGGTCTTATTCAGTGGCTACCAAGTGGATTGAAAAAGAGGTGGAAAACAATAATACCAATAGAGTAATAAGGACTGTATTTTATGCTAAGAAAAAACTAAGGAAGCGGTTGAGAAATGTGGACTAAGGAGGAAAAAAAATGTAATAGGAAGATGATGAAGAATATTATGAAAGGACAAAAATAAGACAAGAGGATATAACTAAAGATAGGAATATATATATATATATATATATATATATATATATGGGAACATGCAAATACATGTAAGTAAGAAATAAATAAGAATGTTACAGTGGAAACACGGACATTCAATATCAACAAACCGCAGACATTAATAGGACTACAACAAACCAATGCATTCAATATCAACAAAGATAAATGACAAGAAGGGTCGGAAGTACCGAAATGCTACAAATCTTTGTATTGAGTCTGAAATATTAGTCAACCAAAAGTCACCAAGGATAGTAAATGATTGAAAGTGAAGGAAGGAAATAAAAACAGGTGATGGAGGGGAATGAAATAGGAGAATATGTGATAAATTCATGTGCAGACACATTCTTAAATAAGGAAAAAGAGAACTAATGAGCAGTTCATGAGAAAATGCCACGTAAGGACCCAAAGTCGGATAGGTAAAAACCAGAAGTTTCCAGATCCAACAATAAAAAATGATACATTAATAGCAATGTAAAAAAGAAAGAGAACTAATGAGCAGTTCATGAGAAAATGCCACGAAGGACCCAAAGTCAGTGAGGTAAAAACCAGAAGTTTCCAGATCCAACAATTAATAATTGCCATAAACCGACGTTGGTTTATGTAAAACGACGTCGTTTAATAATTGGAAATAATATGTTTCTGGAGCCATAAACTGACGTTGGTTTATGTGAAACGACGTCATTTAATAATTGCTGTTAGTAAGTAAAATCGTCAGAACACTACTGCAAAAACAGTAAAATGACCATGGATGAACAAAGGGACAGTGCGCTTTCAACAAAATGAAAAAGACGAAAAAGCCCACAACCCACAAACGAAAAAAGAAGAGAGAAAAAGGGCAAAATGGTCAGAACAGTAAAGTGAGTGTGGGTGAACAGTGCCGGAGGGGTTTCCTTTAGTATATTTATTAATATATATTTATAATAATTATTAATTAATTAATAATAATAATAATTAATAATAATAATAATATGTTAGTATATTTATAATAATAATAATTAATTAATTAATTAATAATAATAATTAATAATAATAATTGGAAATAATGTTTCTGGAGCCATAAATCGACGTTGGTTTATGTGAAACGACGTCGTTTAATAATTGCCATAAACTGACGTTGGTTTTTGTAA
Source organism: Morus alba (assembly GCA_012066045.3). Taxonomy (NCBI): domain Eukaryota; kingdom Viridiplantae; phylum Streptophyta; class Magnoliopsida; order Rosales; family Moraceae; genus Morus; species Morus alba. Next base: position 5,430,875 of record JABXEQ010000015.1, on the reverse strand, counting down.
AACGATGTCGTTTAATAATTGGAAATAATATGTTTTTGGAGCCATAAACCGACGTTGGTTTATGTGAAACGACGTCGTTTAATAATTGTTGTTGGTAAGCAAAATCGTCAGAACACTACTGTAAAAATAGTAAAATGACCGTGGATGAACAGTGCCGGACAGGCCTGCTTTTAACAAAATGAAAAAGACGAAAAGCCCACAACCCACAAACGAAAAAAGAAGAGAGAAAAATGGCAAAATGGTCAGAACACTATTGCAAGAACAGTAAAGTGAGTGTGGGTGAACAGTGCCAGAGGGGTTTCCTTCCCTTAGTATATTTATTAATTAATATGAATGGGCGTGGAATAGTGTGTGTGGCCTTGAGGCTGCTTAAAGCCCATTAGTGTTGTAGTCTCTCAGCCCATTAAAGAATCCACTGTTGTTAAAGCTTTTACGCAAAAAAAAGTCCCACATCGCTCAGCTACGAAAGACTTTTAGTCTTTATATACAGTCATGTGGAAATGGGCTACCGTACCTTAACTCTCCTAAAGACCAAAATGCCCTTCCACAGAAGAAGAAGATAACAGTAAATTGAGGGTAAAATGGTCATTTCACTGTAGAAAAAACAGTAAATTGGGTCTGCGTGAACAGTAAACCCCAACTCTCCTTTAGTATATTTATAATGTGCCTACTCATATGTTTTTATAACATGCCATGCATACACGCGCATTCGTTATTGTTTATTTTATTTATTATAAAAGTGTTTTAGAAAAATAAAATAAAATAAGAACCATCTTGTTGAAAATTGATTTAATATGATTAAATTGATTTAAGTTGCAAAATTGATTTGCAAAATAATGTTACATGTGAAATTAAATTTCAGTTAAATTTTGGAATTTCACATATCCGAAAAAATAAATTGTTTATTTTTCAATTTGAAAATCATGAGATGTTTTTCAAACAAAATACATATTTGCAAAATAATGAGTGGGAGAGGGTTGTATGACAATATGACCCACTGGTCTCCATCATTAGTTCAACACCGTGAGATTCGAAAAAGGGCTTGGCGGCACCGATTCCGCACTCCCTACGGAAAGTGTTCTTTCGGATCAATAACAAGGTTGACTTCCTAGCGATAGGATTCAAGGATGTATTTCGGTTTGACCTACCCTACTGGCGGCACTCCGGAGTTAAGTCCAGAGAATCAAATGATGGGTTACACTCATGGAGATATAATCAAATTGTTGATTATATTTTTGACCAAAATTAACGGTAGTTGATAAATATGAAAATATGAGATATTTTGATTATATTTATTAATTGAGAAGGTCTCGGTTCAATTTGTGATATTTTGACCTACCCTACGGCGGCACTATAATCGTGGTAAATTGAATTATCGTTGGCACCCAAAATTAAAACATGATTTATGTATTTTTCATGTGCATCATGCATCATATTTAATTGTGCCAAAATTAACATGCCTTGATATTCATGCACATAAATTGATTAGATGAATATTCTATTTATTCCCAAAGAATATGTGGAATCCCATTATCACACTACTACTAGCGACTGAAAAAATAGACGGTGATAATTATGCTAAGTGGAAAAGTAACATGAACATACTATTGGTCTCGCGAAGACTATAAGTTTGTCCTAGCGGAGGAATGTCCTCCTAAACCCGCGACTAATGCATCCAAAACCGCAAGGGAGCCTTTTGATCGCTGGATCAAGGCCAACAATAAAGCAAAGTGCTTTATCTTTGGCTAGTATGAGCGATGTGCTTCAAGAAGAAGCATGAGGAGATGGAGACCGCTTATGAGATAATGGAGTCTCTAGAAGCCATGTTCGGCGCTCCTTCCGAAAAAGGCTCGTTTGGATGCCGTAAGGGCTTTCATGAACGATAAGATGAAGAAAGGTTCTTCACAAGGCACATGTTTTGAACATGATTGATCACCTCCACGATGCGGAGCTCAATGGTGCGAAATCGATGAAGCCACCCAAGTTGGCATCATCCCGAAAGCCTATCCCGACTTTCATGAGTTCGTGAACAACTTTGTTATGAATAAAAAGAAGTGCAATCTCACTGAACTCATGAATGACCTGCAAAACTTTGAATCCACCAACAAAACAAGGGGAGGAGAAGCAAATGTTGTAGTTGCAGGAAGTTCTGGTAAAAACAAAAGGAAAAACCAGAACCACGGAAAAGCAAAGAAGGGAAAGAACAAGAGACCCAAGAAAGCAAAGGGCCCCATCCAGAAACCCAAAGGAAAATGTTTCCACTGCAATGGCGAAGGGCACTGGAAGAGAAACTGTAACAAGTATCTCGAGGAGCTGAAAAAGAAAAAGGAACAAGGTAAATCAGATTTACTAGTCCTTGAAACATGTTTAGTAGAGGGTGATACCTCAGCCTGGATAATTGATTCAGGAGCGACTAATCATGTTTGTTTCTCTTTGCAGAGTCTTAGTTCTTACACCGAGCTAGCCGATGGGGACTACACGATGAAAGTAGGAAATGGCGCAAGAGTTTCGGCAAAAGAAGTGGGAGAAGTTAGACTTCAATTTAGGGAAAATAAATTTTTAGTTTTGAACGATGTTTATTTTATTCCAGACATTCGTAGAAATTTGATTTCTGTGGCTAAATTATTTGAACAATTATTTAAAGTTTATTTTGATAATGAATTTGTTCATATTTCTCGAAATGGTTTAAATATTTGTTCTGGACGTCTGGATGATGGTTTATATTGTATAAAACCAATACCTAACTCAACGCTTATCTTGAAATGTTCAGAGTTGCGAACCTAAGAATAAAAAGCAAAAAATTTCTCTCAAAAATAACACATATCTGTGGCACCTTAGACTTGGTCACATTAACCTAAATAGGATTGAAATACTGGTAAAGGATGGTCCTTTGCGTGAGCTAAAAGTTGGCGAGCTTCCAGTCTGTGAATCTTGTTTGGAAGGTAAGATGACCAAGACACCTTTTACAGCAAAAGGAGTAAGAGCTACAGAACCCCTACAGCTGTAATGACCGGGAAAATATTAAGTCAAAATCAGACAGTCCGGTATTTGACCGTAATTATTCCCGGAACAAAAAGTAGTAGAAATATTGATGTAATCAGAAAAGTGTTATGTAGAAACTTTATATACGGGTAAAATCACCCGAAAAGTGTAAAGTTATAATACGAATATTGTTACTGAGAGAAAATTCAAAATATCGATTTGAATAATAGTAAAATATCGGTTAAAAGTTAGAAATTTTAACGGTATATTTTAGTTATGAAAAACTGAAATATTTGGTAAAAGACCAAATGACCAGTTAGAAAAAGAGTAGAAATATTAGAAGTAAGGAAAATGACAAAAGTTCCTGAAATAGAATTTTCCCGAGTTAGTTAAAGCGGGAAACTGCGAAAAAAATGAGTACCGCGAGGGTACGCGTTTTGGGCAATTCTGGATCGTTTAAAATGCGAATTTCAGAAAAAGAAATTGACTATTGAGATACACAAGAGAAGTGGGTTGAATATGAGAAATTTGACCCAGGGTGCTCGGCAATCCGAAAAGCGAGATAGAACCACATCGGGTGTGAAATTATCAAGATCTGAAAGAGACTCGTTTTGAAAAAAAGCGGAAAGTTTGGTCTCAATAAGAAAAATGTGGGGAACACGGAACCACTAAAATTAAGTGTGAAACTTAATTAGAATTAGTCAAATTAAATTATAGGAATTAAAGTGATTTCTTTAATTTAATTTAGAAAGTAATAAGCGATATTATTAGAAATAATATTGTAATATTCATTAATACAATTAAAGAGTCCTACGGAAGCACATTAGAACACAAAGTGTTCTATTTTCCTAAGGGTGGCCGAGAGACTAGAGAAAAGAGAGAGAAAAGAGAGAAAATCATGGAAAATCAAGGAATCACCCGTTTTCGCCGAAATTTCTTCCGTTCAGTCCGGTGGAAATATAACCCGAGGCATTCTAGCGGAGAATCTCAACTTTTCAAGGTAAGATTTCGGATTTTTCATGAGAAACTGCTTGCTTTTTCATTTTTGTGAATAGTAATTCATCTCGGGAAAAATCCGTAAAACTGAAAAACGAAACCGAGGTTTTGTCGGGGACTACGATAGGAGTTTAATGTGCAAGTATTGAAAGGATTGAACAATTTTTTTTTGGATTTACACTAAAAATCCGAAAATCCCTAGAAATGGAGGAAATGTATTTTTGTTCAATTTATGTAGCAATTTGTGTTCAGGAATGTGAATCGGACTACAGTCTTTGAAATCGGAAGTAAAACGAGTTATTGAAAACTCGGGAAACGAGGAAAATTAAGGCGAAACTCTGCCGAAATTTCCTAAAATCTAGTTAGCAAGCAATAAGTTAGGAATCTGATTCTAGAGAATGGATAACAGTTTTAAACCTCAGAAACGAATAGATTAAGATTCAGAAACCGAGATACACGAATATGTGTAAATTGCCTCTTGGAGCTAGAATTTGGCCTTAAGGGGAAAAAGTCCATAAATGAGTTTGAAATTAGATTTAAGAATCTAAGTATGAGGAATTGTGATTGGAATAGGGAATTGATACCTATTTCCATGAAACAGGTTTTGGCACGAGAGCCGAAGCAACGAGAAAGAACTTCCAACAAGCGGGAATCCTAGCGGATTAACGGTAAGTATAGACATATATGTTTGTTTGGACTCGAGTAAGCTGTAGTTAGACTTAGAACTATGAATTTACTTATGTTCCTAAGTCTATGTGATTACATGTGATTATACGTGTTTGGAGGGCTTAATGCTCTAGATTTCAGAAGGGTGACATATGGTTACCCTTATGCATAGTTAATACTGACGGGTCGTCGGCCTCCGCAAGGGAGGAAAATGTCACAGAGTAGAGATTCCGACTAGACCAGCCAGTAAGAAATGACCAGTAAAGTAAAAGACTGACGGGTCGTCGGCCTCCGCAAGGGAGGGAAATCTCACAGAGTAGAGATTCCTACTAGACCAGCCAATAAGAAATGACCAGTAAAGTAAAAGACTGACGGGTTGTCGGCCTCCGCAAGGGAGGAAAAATCTCAAAGAGTAGAGATTCCGACTAGACCAGACAGTAAGCAGGGGCCCAGGCCCATAGAAGTAAGAACAGAAAGATAGAAAGTAGTTTAAAGCATGTTTCACACGAGCATATTGGCATCATAACTCTTAATGTAATTTCTATTAGTTTATGATGTATGCATGTTTATACTTGATGAGCATTAGCTCATCGGTTTACTAAATGTCAGGTAACAAAGGTAAGACTAGTCATATAGTGGTTTGCTTGATGGACATGCGGAGGCAAGGGTGGCGGAAATGTCATGGGTACACGGGAGTGGTCTCTACTACGCTCGCTTAGAAATGAAATTCCGCTGCAAAGTAATGTAATATAGAATACTAGTATGTATGTTCAGTTCTAAGAAGAAGATATTACAACCATTGTCTTAGTAAAGAACAATGGACTGTAATAAATTATGACAAGTTTTCGGAAACTAGTTGGATATCCGAATCTTTAAAGTAATAGCAAGATATGTTATTAGTGTAACAACATAACATGTTAAGAACCCGATGGTTAAAGTAAAGAAAAAAAAATTTACCCGCACATGAACGTAAATTAAAGAGACAATAGTCTAACAACGAATAATGGATTAGACTATAGCTTAGCCCATTAGTAGAGTAGTATAAAGAATGGCGACCGCGCCGCGAGGGCGCGGGTCGCCACAACAGCTGATACATTCAGATGTATGTGGACCGTTAAACGTCCAAGCTAGAGGAGGTTACGAATATTACGTCACCTTTATTGATGACTATTCGAATGTTTACCTGATGCAACGGAAATCCGAAACTTTTGGAAAGTTTAGAGAATTCCGGCGGTTGAAAACAATTAGGTAAACCAATCAAGACACTTCGATCGGATCGAGGGGTGAATACCGGACCAAGAGTTCGGGATTTCTTGATTGAAGAAGGTGTGGTATCCCAATTGATCGCACCAAGACACCACAAAGAGAATGGTGTGGCCGAAAGGAGAAATCGGACTTTGCTCGACATGATAAGATCAATGTTGAGTTATTCTTCACCGCCTACTTCTTTTTGGGGTTATGCCCTAAAAACTGCTATGTATATTTTGAATCTAGTTCCATCTAAATCTATACCTAAAACACCCCTAGAGTTGTGGAATGGTCAAAAACCTAGTTTGAGACACATTCGCATATGGGGGAGTCCAAGACACGTCTTTGAGGCAAAAAGATGGGAAGTTGGAACCAAGATCAGAAGTATGCATCTTTGTGGGATACCCACAAGGGACGAGAGGAGGACTGTTTTATAGTCAAGCGGATCAAAAGGTGTTTGTATCGACAAATGCCACATTTACGGAGCGACTATATGATCGATTTCAAGCCCGAAGTAAGATTGTATTAGAAGAGTTACTTTCCGATGAGATCGGACCACATTCGATAAGAGTTGTCGGACCACTCGGGAGAAAAGACCACGGTTCTGATCGGGACTCCTCGACACCTCGTCGTGGTGGGAGGGTAAGCGGGTTACCCGACCGTTATCTTTGGGGAAGCCCAAATCGTCACTACGATGACGGTAAGGAGGATCCATCGACCTTTAGGGATGCGATGGATGATTACGATAAGGAAGAATGGCAAGCGCTATGAAACTCGAGATGGAGTCTATGCACTCTAAATCGATCGGCAACTTGTAGATCTACCGAAGGGTAAAACCCATTGGATGCAAATGGATCTTCAAGAGAAAGAGAGGAGCGGATGGAAATGTAGAGACTTATAAAGCAAGGCTAGTGGCTAAGGGTTATACCCAAAAGGAGGGAGTTGACTATGAGAAAACTTTCTCGTGGTAGCCATGCTTAAGTCCATACGGATACTCCTAGCCATTGCGAAGATATTTTGACTATGAGATATGGCGGATGGACGTCAAGACGACTTTTTCGAATGGCTATCTTGAGGAAACCATCTATATGGATCAGCCGAGGGTTACATAGAGGAAGGCCAACAGCAGAAAAGTCTACAAACCGCAAAGGTCCATTTATGGATCAAGCGAACTTCTAGATCATGGAACATCAGGTTTGATGAGGCTGTAAAGTCTTATGGATTTGATCAAAACATTGATGAACCATGTGTCTACAAGTACAAGAAAGAAGAGAAAGTGGTCTTCTTAATTCTTTACGTTGATGACATCCTACTCATTGGGAATGATGTGGGAATGATGACAGATGTAAAGGAGTGGTTAGCCAGCAAATTCCAAATGAAAGATTTAGGAGAGGCAAGCTATGTTCTTAGCATCAAGATTATTCGAGATCGCAAGAAAAAGCTTTTGGCGTTATCACAAGCATCTTATATAGACAAAGTGTTGTCTAGGTATTCGATGCAAAACTCCAAGAAAGGGAATTTGCCTTCTAGGCATGGTATTCATCTTTCTAAGGAGCAATGTCCAAAGACCCCGCAAGGTGGAAGAAGATATGAGAAGGTATCCCACGCTTGGTGTGGGAAGCCTCATGTATGCCATGTTGTGTACAAGACCGGATATCCGCTATGCGATGGGAGTAGTCGGTCGCTACCACCCAACCCGTGATTGGATCATTGGGTTGCGATAAAGTGTATTCTCAAGTATCTTAGGAGAACGAGAAACTATATGTTGGTATATTTCGGAGAAGATCTGTCTCTCACCGGATACATAGATTCTGATTTCCGATCAGATAGAGATAGTCGACGGTAGACATCTGGATCTGTGTTCACTCTTAATGGAGGAGCCATGGTATGGAGAAGTATAAAGTAAAAGTGTGTTGCTGACTCTACCATGGAAGCTAAATATGTTGCAGCTTGTGAAGCTGCAAAAGAAGCTACATGGCTCAGGAAGTCCTTAACTGATCTGGAAGTTGTTCCAGATATGGATAAGCCAATTAAGCTCTACTGTGACAACAGTGGAGCGGTGGCTAATTCAAAAGAACCTAGAAGCCATAAGAGTGCGAAACATATAGAATGGAAATATCACCTGATCAGAGACATTGTGGATAGAGGCGATGTAGCGGTTCTGAATATCGCGTCAGAGGACAACCTTGCTGACCCGTTCACCAAGACATTGCCATTGAATGTATTTGATCGGCACTTAGATGGATTTGGGATTAGAGACATGACACACCTGCATTAGGACAAGTGGGAGATTGTTGAGAACATTGTCCTAAAAGCATGAGATGTAAAAGGATATTTATTATTTATTTAATAAAATAGATTATTCATCATTTTATGTGCATATATTTATGAATATTTTATGAATATCAAATAAAATTCCTTGATTATTTATGTAACCTTAAACATGGTATATAAGTGTTATATACAAGAGGATAATGTTTAAGGATAATAATCAAAAGTAATCTGTTCATAATGAATTTAATTAAAGTTCGAATCTTTAATTAAAACATTATAAATACATGTCATTCCCATTTAGAATGGAACAGTGTTATCCGCCTTTATTAATATGGCGAGATATTGAATGAGTGTATTTCGCATAATGAGATTATGTGGAATATGGACGCAGACACAATATGAATTTCTAATAATTTCCGTTAAGCATAGAAATTCTAATTGAGTCTACCGATGGTCATATATAGGATGATCTTAATCCTGAGTTCTTAACAAACTCCTATTTATGGATTTATGTCTTTTGATTTACTCGGTACGGATTCCGAGACCCTGAATCCTATTCCTTGTATTTTGGAGATATAATGAAATAGGTAGCTGGAAATGTTATTATACGAGATGGAATCTATTCCTTCTTGAGAAAGAAGCAGATAAATAATTCTCTTGAGTGTTGATTCGGTACTTGGATTAGTTAGAGCGCTCTGGTTCATGAATGTGTTTTATGAATCACTATCCATTAGAGAATCAATGGTACTCAAGGATAAAGATGTAATTAGAGAGGTTAACGGATTCTACCTGACTCTAATTATGAATTATTTATGGAGGATCGATCTATATGCAATGACTATATCAAATGGACACTTCACGGTTTAGAAGTAATTAATGTCTATAATTAAAGAGTGCAATTCCAAGTTTATAGTGGAGTAACTATTGGAATTAATAGAATTAATTAATTAATTAAAGTGTTTAATTAATTATTAATTTTATTGGAGCTCGTAATTATAGGTCCATTAGTCCCCGCGTCGTCCTTGTAATTCTACCAAGACACAAAGGGCAAAATGGGAAGTTTAGAATTACGGAATTCTAAAATTAAATACTCGAAGAATAATTAATTGAGAATTAATTATTATTTAAATAATGAGATTATTTAAATTTGAATTTGAACATATCTAGATTTATCCATTTAAACTTATTTGATAAGTTGTTCAATTTAGAATTCAAATTAATTTAAGTTTGACTTAAATTCGAATTTGAATCTGAATTAAAATTGGACTACTGGATAAAGTCTAAAATATCTTCTCCTTGCCTATCCTGTTTAGGCCCCACACACAGGGATAAAACCCTAGTGTGTGGCCGGCCACCTTAAGGATAAGGGGAAGGGATTTTTTGTTCCAAAATTCAAAATTGGAGATAAGGATTTGATCCTATTTTGAAGTTTGACTTCCACTCTTTAAATATGAGATAAATAGAAAATTGTAAAACAATTTTTTGAAACACTTTTCAGCCCTAGTTTCCTAGTGTGGCCGAAATTCTCATATAGGGAAAAGAGTGAAAAATATTTTTTCTCCAAAAATTCCACATCGTGCATGCGTTGGTGTTTGTGGAAATTCGAGTGTTTAAGAAACCGTTTTGTCTCACGTGTGCCCACACACACGTCTACGTGGAATCAAGGAATTGACGTGGAAGACTTTGGTGTTCTAAACACAAAGCTTGGAGCTAGGACTGTTCATGGTCAAAGAAAATCAAGATATCATCCGAGTCGGCTACAAGGTATTTTTCCGGTTGATCCTTGCATGATATAAATTAATGAGATTAATTTATTCGTGCATAAATTAATATAATCTATAGAGTATCTCAAAAGTTTTATGAAAATTTTTGTTATACACGATCCGCTATTCCGCTGCGTTTCCGCCGCCGAATTCGATTCGGCAACCAAACACCAGTGCCACCAAAATGTATCAAGATTTGAAACAACATTTTTGGTGGAGGCGAATGAAGAATGACATAGTTGACTATGTTAGTCGCTGCTTGACATGCCAGAAGGTCAAAGTTGAACATCAAAGACCAGCTGGAAGCTTACAGCCACTAGAGATCCCGGAATGGAAGTGGGAACACTTGGCCATGGACTTTGTGACCGGACTTCCGAGAACCAGTGAGGGATATGATGCCATTTGGGTAGTCGTGGATCAACTAACGAAATTAGCGCATTTCATTCCGATCAAGATAACTTACTCCTTAGAGAGGTTAGCTGAGTTATACGTGGCTAAGGAAGTAAAGCTACATGGAGTACCAGTTAGTATAGTGTCGGACAGAGACAACCGATTTACCTCCAATTTTTGGAGAAGTGTTCAGGAAGCGATGGGGTCATAATTACGCTATAGCACAGCGTTTCATCCCCAGACGGATGGGCAGTCAGAAAGGACCATTCAGACCCTAGAAGATATGCTTCGTGCATGCGCAGTGAATTTCAAGGGCGCATGGAGTATGAAGTTGCCATTGATCGAATTCGCGTATAATAATAGTTACCAAGCTTCCATCGGCATGGCCCCGCATGAAGCACTTTTACGGAAGGAAGTGTACATCCCGGTTCATTGGTATGACACTCGGGAAAAGTAGCTTCACAAGACGGAATTGCTCAAGATGCCATTGAGACAAAGGCAAAAGATCCGTGAAGATTAGAGACGGCGGCTCGAGCCGGCGTAAGAGTTATGCAGATAAACGACGGAGACCCTTGGAATTTTCTCAGAGGGGACTCCTATTCCTAAAAAGTCGCACCAATGAAGGGTGTGATGCATTTTGGGAAGAAAGGTAAGCGAGTCCACGTTACATAGGGCCTTTTGAGATCATTGAAAGAATAGGAAAGGTAGCTTACCGACTAGCTCTACCGCCGAGTTGGCCTCGGCACAAAGGTGTTTCATGTAGCAATGCTCCGGAAGTATATCTCGGATCCATCGCACGTGTTCAAAGATGAGCCTATCCAGGTTCATGAAGATTTGTCCTATGAGGAACAACCAGTCCAAATTCTAGCCAGAGAAGAAAGGAAACTCAGAAGTCGTAGTATCCCAATGGTTAAAGTGCAGTGGAAAAAAATCAAAATGTTGCAGAAGCCACTTGGGAAGTAGAAGAAGAGATCAGACAGAAGTACCCCTAGTTGGTCTGATTTTCAGGACGAAAATTTCTTAAGGAGGGGTGAATGTAATGACCGGGAAAATTTTAAGTCAAATTCGAACAGTCTGGTATTTGACCGTAATTATTCCCGGTACAGAAAGTAGTAAAAATATTGATGTAATCAGGAAAGTGTTATGTAGAAACTTTATATACGGGCTAAAATCACCCGAAAAGCGTAAAGTAATAATACGAACATTTTTACAGAGAAAATTCATAAATATCAGTTGTGAATAATGAAATATCAGTTAAAAGTTAGAAATTTTAACGGGTATATTTTAGTTATGAAAAACTGAAATATTTGGTCAATGACCAAATGACCAGTTAGAAAAAGAGTAGAAATATTAGAAGTAAGGAAAATGGCAAAAGTTCCTGAAACAAATTTTCCGAGTCGGTTAAAGCGGAAACCAAAAAAAAAAAAAAAAAAGTACAAAATGAGTACGCGTTTTGGGCAATTTTGGATCGTTTAAAATGAAAATTTCAGAAATAGAAATTGACTATTGAGATACCCAAGAGAAACGGGTTGAATATGAGAAATTTGACCCAGGTGCTTTGGCAGTCCGAAAAGCGATTTAGAACCCATGCACGGGTGTGAAATTATCGGTACCGGAAAGAGACTCGTTTTGAAAAACGGAAAGTTTGGTCTCGACAAGAAAAATGTGAGGAACATGGAACCACTTAAATTAAGTGTTAAAATTAATTAGAATTAGTAGAATTAAATTATGGGAATTAAAGTTATTTCTCTAATTTAATTTTAAAAAGTAATGTGAGATATTTTTAGAAATATTAATATAGTATTCATATTACACTTAAAAAGGGCCTACGGATTACATTAGAAGCCACATTTGCTTCTTGTTCTAACTGTGGCCGAGAGACTAGAGAAAAGAAAGAGAAAAGAGAGAAAATCAAGGGAAAATCAAGGAATCACCCGTTTTCGCCGAAATTTCTTCCGTTCAGTCCGGTAGAAACATAACCCGAGGCATTCTAGCGGAGAATCTCAACTTTTCAAGGTAAGATTTCGGATTTTTCATGAGAAACTGCATGCTTTTTCGTTTTTATGAATAGTAACTCATCTCGGAAAAAATCCGTAAAACTGAAAAACGAAACCGAGGTTTTGTCAGGGACTATGATAGGAGTTTAACGTGCAAGTATGGAAACGATTGAACAAATTTTTTTGGATTAACACTAAAAATCCGGAATACCCTAGAAATGGAGAAAAAATGTTGTTGTTCATTTTATGTTGAAATTTGTGTTCAGGAATGTGAATCTAGACTACAGGTACCGAAATCGGAAGTAGAACGAGTTATTTAAAACTCGGGAAACAAGAAAAAACAAGACGAAACTCTGCCGAAATTTCTAAAAACCTAGTTAGTAAGCTTTGAATTAAGAATTTGATTCTCGAGAATGAGTAACAGTTTTAAAGCCCGGAATTGAATAGATTAAGATTCAGAAATCGAGATACACGAATAGGTGTAATTTGCCTCTTGAGCTAGAATTCGGCCTAGAGGGGTTAAATTCAAAAATGAGTTGCAATTGGATTTAGGAATCTAAGTATGAGAAATTTTGATGCTTGGAATAGGTGGTGAATACCTATTTCCATGAAACCGGTTTTGGCACGAGAGCCGAAGCAACGAGAAAGAACTTCCAGCAAGCGAGAATCCTAGCGGATTAACGGTAAGTATAGACATATATGTTTGTCTGGACTCGAGTAAGCTGTAGTTAGACTTAGAACTATGAATTTACTTATGTTCCTAAGTCTATGTGATTACATGTGATTATACGTGTTTGGAGGGCTTAGTGCTCTAAATTGCAAAAGGGTGACATATGATTACCCTTATGCATAGTTAAAGTATGCAAGAAGTATTATGCATTATATGTTATCATGTTCATGTAGAGAAACGTTGCATATCATTCAGTAAAGAAAAAGACTGACGGGTCGTCGGCCTCCGCAAGGGAGGAAAATCTCACAAAGTAGAGATTTTGACTAGACCAGACAGTAAGAAATGACCAGTAAAGTAAAAGACTGACGGGTCGTCGGCCTCCGCAAGGGAGGAAAATCTCAAAGAGTAGAGATTCCGACTAGACCAGACAAGAAGGCGAGGGCCCAGCCCACGTAAGTAAGAACAGAAAGATAGAAAGCGCTTTAAAGCATGTTTCACACGAGCATATTTGCATCCTAACTCTTAATGTAATTTTTATTAGTTTATGATGTTTGCATGTTTATACTTGCCGAGCGTTAGCTCATCGGTTTTACTCGTGTCAGGTAACAAAGGTAAGCAGCCAGTCATATAGTGGTTTGCTTGATGGACATGCGGAGGCAAGGGTGGCGGAAATGTCATGGGTACACGGGAGTGGTTTCTACTACGCTCGCTTAGAAATTAAATTCCGCTGCAAAGTAATGTAATATAGAATATTAGTATGTATGTTCAGTTCTAAGAAGAAGATATTACAACCATTGTCTTAGTAAAGAACAACGGACTGTAATAAGTTAAGACAAGTTTTCGGGAACTAGTTTGATATCCAATCTTAAAAGTAATAGCAAGATATGTTTATTAGTGTAACAACATAACATGTTAAGAACCCGAGGGTAAAAGTAAAGAAAAAAAATTTACCCGCATATGAACGTAAATTAAAGAGACAATAGTCTAACAACGAATAATGAATTAGACTATAACTTAGCCCATTAGTAGTAGTATAAGCAACGGCGACCGCGCCGCGAGGGCGCGGGGCGCCACATCAAGGATCTGTTGAATCAGTGTCCCCACCATGGTTACGAGAGTTGGCACCTCATCAGTTATTTCTACGAAGGACTCACGATTCGAGAGCACCAATTTATGGAGATGATGTGTGACGGTGAATTTCTCCAAAAGGATCCCGAGGAGGCTTTTGAGTATCTCAACGACTTAGCCGGAAAAGCTCACACTTGGACCGAACCTAGTGCTACTGACAGCACCAATAGGTTCCGACCGGTTGGAATCTATCAATTGAGGGAGGAGGACAACCTCAAAGCCCAAGTCGAATCTTTGATAAGGCAAATCGAGGCCCTCAAAGACAAAGAAGATAAAGGAATCCACACGGTCACAAGGGCAGAGACACATGAGCCATGCTTTCTCTGTGGTGGGGTGGAACATCTAGCTTAGGATTGTCTTGCTTATGGTGAAATGAGAGGGGTTTATGAGGAGCAATGTAATGCCTTAGGGGCATACAACAAACCCTTTTCTAACACATACAATCCTGGTTGGAGGAACCATCCAAACTTTAGTTAGAGAGATTCCAACCAAGCACAACCATCAGGAGGACAATGGAGAACTGAGCAACAGTCACAACCACCAAAGGCGTATTCTACACCTCAATACAATTCGCATCAGCCAAGGAGTTCTCTTGAGAACACCTTGCAATCTTTCATGGAGGTGTAGAGTAAGACGAATCAAAAGTTTGAGTCACTGTTCACGCAAATGGTGGAGGAAAGTAAGGAAATGAAGAGTCAAATCACGAAGCTGACTGGAGCTTTGGCTATTCAAGAACGCAGCAGGTTCCCCTCACAAGCTTAGTCAAACCCAAAGGGTCAACACATGGCGCAAACCTCATGTCTTGATAATCAAAATTTTAAGGAGGTGAATGCCATCAGCACTCGTAGTGGTAAGATTATGGAAGAACCATCTGTTGGTTGCCGAATCGAATTCGGCGGCGAAAACGCAGCGGAAAGGCGGATCGTGTATCACAAAAATTTTCATAAAACTTTTGAGATACTCTATAGATTATATTAATTTATGCACCAATAAATTAATCTCATTAATTTATAAGAATCAAGGATCAACCGAAAAAATACCTTGTAGCCGACTCGGATGATATCTTGATTTTCTTTGACCACGAACAGTCCTAGATCCAAGCTCTTGTGTTTAGAACACCAAAGTCTTCCACGTCAATTCCTTGTTTCCACGTAGACGTGTGTGTGGGCACACGTGAGACAAAACGGTTTCTAAAACACTCGAATTTCCACAAACACCAACGCATGCACGATGTGGAATTTTTGGAGAAAAAATATTTCACTCTCCTTTTGCTATATGAGAATTCCGGCCACACTAGGAAACTAGGGCTGAAAAGTGTTTTAAGATTGTCTCACAATCTTTCATTTATCTCATATTTAAAGAGAAGAAGTCAATCTTCAAAATAGGATCAAATCCTTATCTCCAATTTTGAATTTGGAACAAAAAAATCCTTCCCTTATCCCTTAGGTGTGTGGCACCTAAATAAGATAAGGAAGGAAGATATTTTATCCATTATCCAAAGAGTTCAATTTTAATTCAGATTCAAATTTGAATTTAAGTCAAACTTAAATTAATTTGAATTTTAAATTAAACAACTTATCAAATAAGTTTAAATGGATAAATCTAGATATGTTCAAATTCAAATTTAAATAATCTCATTATTTAAATAATAATTAATTCTCAATTAATTATTCTTCGAGTATTTAATTTTAGAATTCCGTAATTCTAAAATTCCCATTTTGCCCTTTGTGTCTGGTAGAATTACAAGGACGACGCGGGGACTAATGGACCTATAATTCTGAGCTCCAATAAAATTAATAATTAACTAAACACTTTAATTAATTAATTAATTCTATTAATTCCAATAGTTACTCCACTATAAACTTGGAATTGCACTCTCGGAATTATAGACATTAATTACTTCTAAACCGTGAAGTGTCCATTTGATATAGTCATTGCATATAGATCGATCCTCCATAAATAATTCATAATTAGAGTCGGGTAGAATCCGTTAACCTCTCTAATTACATCTTTATCCTTGAGTACCATTGATTCTCTAATGGATAGTGATTCATAAAACAAATTCATGAACCGAGCGCTCTTACTAATCCAAGTACCGAATCAACACTCAAGAGAATTATTTATCTCGCTTCTTTCTCAAGAAGGAATGGATTCCATCTCGTATAATAACATTCCCAGCTACCTATTTCATTATGTCTCCAAAATACAAGGAATAGGATTCAGGGTCTCGAAATCCGTACCGAGTAAATCAAAAGACATAAATCCATAAATAGGAGTTTGTTAAGAACTCAGGATTAAGATCATTCTATATATGACCATCGGTAGACTCAATTAGAATTTCTATGCTTAACGGAAATTATTAGAAATTCATATTGTGTCTGCGCCCATGTTCCACATAATCTCATTATGCGAAATACACTCATTCAATATCTCGCCATATTAACACTGCGGATAACACCGTTCCATTATAAATAGGAATGACATGTATTTATAATGTTTTAATTAAAGATTCCGAACTTTAATTAAATTCATTATGAACAGTTACTTTTGATTATTATCCTTAAACATTATCCTCTTGTATATAACACTTATATACCATGTTTAAGGTTACATAAATAATCAAGGAATTTTAGTTGATATTCATAAAATATTCATAAATATATGCACATAAAATGATGAATAAACTATTTTATTAAATAAATAATAAATATCCTTTTACATCTCATGCTTTCGGGACACTATTCCCAACAATCTCCCACTTGTCCTAAAGCAGGTGTGTCATGTCTCTAATCCCAAATCCATCTAAGTGCCGATCAAAAACATTCAATGGCAATGTCTTGGTGAACGGGTCGCCAAGGTTGTCCTCCGACGCGATCTTCGTAACCGCTACATCGCCTCTATCCACAATGTCTCGATCAGGTGATATTTCCTTTCTATATGTTTCGCACTCTTATGGCTTCTAGGTTCTTTTGAATTAGCCACTCGCTCCACCGTTGTCACAAGTGAGCTTAATTGGCCTATCCATATCCGGAACAACTTCCGGATCGGTTAAGAACTTCCCGAGCCATGTAGCTTCTTTTATGACTTCACAAGTCGCAACATATTCAACTTCCATGGTAGAGTCAAGAACACACTTTTGCTTTATACTTCTCCATACCACGGCTCCTCCATTAAGAGTGAACACAGATCCGGATGTCGACCGTCGACTATCTCTATCCGATTGGAAATCGAATCATGTATCCGGTGAGAGATGATCTTCTCCTAATATACCAACATATAGTTTCTCGTTCTCCTAAGATACTTGAGAATACATTTCACCGCAACCCAATGATCTAATCACAGGTTGGACCGGTAGCGATCGACTACTCCCACTTGCATAGCGTATATCCGGGTCTTGTACACAACATGGCATACATAAGGCTTCCCACACCAGGAGCGTGGGATACCTTCTCATATCTTCTTCTGCTGCGGGGTCTTTGGACATTGCTCCTTAGAAAGATGAATACCATGCCTAGAAGGCAAATTCCCTTTCTTGGAGTTTTGCATCGAATACCTAGACAACACTTTGTCTATATAAGATCTTTGTGATAATGCCAAAAGCTTTTTCCTGCCGATCTCGAATAATCTTGATCCCAAGAACATAGCTTGCCTCTCCTAAATCTTTCATTTGGAATTGGCTGGCTAACCACTCTTTTACATCTGTCATCATTCCCACATCATTCCCAATGAGTAGGATGTCATCGACGTAAAGAATTAAGAAGACCACTTTCTCTTCTTTCTTGTACTTGTAGACGCATGGTTCATCAATGTTTTGATCAAATCCATAAGACTTTACAGCCTCATCAAACCTAATGTTCCATGATCTAGAAGCCTGCTTCAGTCCATAAATGGACCTTTGCAGTTTGCAGACTTTCTGCTGTTGGCCTTCCACTATGTAACCCTCTGGCTGATCCATATAGATGGTTTCATCAAGATAGCCATTCGTAAAAGTCGTCTTGACGTCCATCCGCCATATCTCATAGTCAAAATATGTTGCTATGGCCGGGAGTATCCGGATGGACTTAAGCATGGCTATTGGCAGAAAAAGTTTCCTCATAGTCAACTCCTCCTTTTGGGTATAACCCTTAGCCACTAGCCTTGCTTTAAAAGTCTCTACTTTTCCATCCGCTCCTCTCTTTCTCTTGAAGATCCACTTGCATCCAATGGGTTTTACCCTTCGGGTAGATCTACAAGTTGCCGATCGAGTTAGAGTGCATAGACTCCATCTCGAGTTTCATAGCTTCTTGCCATTCTTCCTTATCGGTATCATCCATCGCATCCTTAAAGGTCGATGGATCCTCCTTCTGGACCGCCATCGGCGATGTGATTTGGGCTTCCTCGGTATAACGGTCGGGTAACGTGCTTACCCTCCCACTCTGACGACGAGTCTTGCGCTGGAGTCCGATTAGGAACGTGGTCTTTTCTCGAAAGTGGTCCGACAACTCTTGTCGATTGTGGTCCGATCTCATCCGGAAAGTAACTCTTCTAATACTATCTTACTTACGGGCTTGAAATCTATCATATAGTCATGCTCCGAGAAATGTGGCATTTGTCGATACAAACACCTTTTGATCCGCTTGACTATAAAACAGCCCTCCTCTTGTCCCTTGTGGGTATCCCACAAAGATGCATACTTCGACCTTGGTTCCAACTTCCGGTCTTTTGCCTCAAAGACGTGTCTTTGGACTCCCCATATGCGAATGTGTCTCAAACTAGGTTTTTGACCATTCCACAACTCTAGGGGTGTCTTAGGTATAGATTTAGATGGAACTAGATTCAGAATATACATAGCGGTTTTTAGGGCATAACCCCAAAAAAGAAGTAGGCGTTGAAGAATAACTCAACATTGATCTTATCATGTCGAGCAAAGTCCGATTTCTCCTTTCGGCCACACCATTCTCATGTGGTGTACCAGTGCGCATCAATTGTGATACCACACCTTCTTCAATCAAGAAATCCCGGAACTCTTGGTCCGGTATTCACCCCCGATCCGATCGAAGTGTCTTGATTGGTTTACCTAATTGTTTTTCAACTTCTGCCGAATTCTCTAAACTTTCCAAAAGTTTCAGATTTCCGTTGCATCGAATAAACATAACCATATCTCGAATAGTCGCAATGAAGGTGACGAATATTCGTAACCTCCTCTAGCTTGGACATTTAACGGTCCACATACATCTGAATGTATCACCTGTAGGGGTTCTCGTAGCTCTTACTCCTTTTTCTCAGAAAAGGTCTCTTGGTCATCTTACCTTCCAAACAAGATTCACTGATCGAAGCTCGCCAACTTTTAGCTCACGCAAAGGACCATCCTTTACCGCCTTTCAATCCTATTTAGGTTAATGTGACCAAGTCTAAGGTGCCACAGATATGTGTTATTTTCGTGAGAAATCTTTTGCTTTTTTATTCTTAGGTTCGGCAACTCTGAACATTTCAAAGATTAAGCGATGAGTTAGGTATTGGTTTTATACAATATAAACCATCATCCAGACGTCGAAACAAATATTTAAACCATTTAGAAATATGAACAAATTCATTATCAAAATAAACTTTAAATAATTGTTCAAATAATTTAGCCACAAAATCAAATTTCTACGAATATCCGGAATAAAATAAACATTGTTCAAAACTAAAAATTTATTTTCCCTAAAACGAAGTCTAACTTCTCCCACTTGCTTTTGCGAAACTCTTGCGCCATTGCCTACTTTCATCGTGTAGTCCCCATCGGCTAGCTCGGTGTAAGAACTAAGACTCTGCAAAGAGAAACAAACATGATTAGTCGCTCCCGAATCAATTATCCAGGCTGAGGTATCACCCTCTACTAAACATGTTTCAAGGACTAGTAAATCGATTTACCTTGTTCCTTTTTCTTTTTCGACTCCTCGAGATACTTGTGATGATTTCTCTTCAAAGGCCCTTCGCCATTGCGGTGGAAACACTTTCCTTTGGGTTTCTGGATGGGGCCCTTTGCTTTCTTGGGTCTCTTGTTCTTTCCCTTCTTTCCTCTTCCCTCGTTCTGGTTTTTCCTTTTATTTTTACCGAACTTCCTGCAACTACAACATTTGCTTCTCCTCCCCTTCTTTTGTTGGTGGATTCAAAGTTTTGCAGGTCATTCATGAGTTCAGTGAGATTGCACTTTTTCTTGTTCATAACAAAGTTGTTTACGAACTCATGAAAGTCAGAGGACAGGCTTTCCAAGATGATGCCAACTTGGGTGGCTTCATCGATTTTGGCACCATTGAGCTCCGCATCGTGGAGGTGATCAATCATGTTCGAGAACATGTGCCTTGGTGAAGAACCTTTCTTCATCTTGTCGTTCATGAAAGCCCTTACGGCATCCAAACGAGCCTTTTTATGAAGGAGCGCCGAACATGGCTTCTAGAGACTCCATTATCTCATAAGCGGTCTCTATCTCCTCATGCTTCTTCTGAAGCACATCGCTCATCTTGGCCAACATAAAGCACTTTGCTTTATTGTTGGCCTTGATCCAGCGATCAAAAGGCTCCCTTGCGGTTTTGGATGCGATTGTCATGGGTTCAGGAGGACATTCCTCCGCTAGGACAAACTTATAGTCTTCGCAGACCAATAGTATGTTCATGTTACTTTTCCACTTAGCATAATTATCACCGTCTAATTTTTTTCAGGTCACTAGTAGTGTGATAATGGGATTCGACATATTGCTTGGGAATAAATAGAATATTCATCTAATCAATTTATGTGCATGAATATCAAGGCATGTTAATTTTGGCACAATTAAATATGATGCATGATGCACATGAAAATACATAAATCATGTTTTAATTTTGGGTGCCAACGATAATTCAATTTACCACGAATATAGTGCCACCGTAGGGTAGGTCAAAATATCGCAAATTGAACCGAGACCTTCTCAATTAATAAATATAATCAAAATATCTCATATTTTCATATTTATCAACTACCGTTAATTTTGGTCAAAAATATAATCAACAATTTGATTATATCTCCATGAGTGTAACCCATCATTTCAGATTCTCTGGACTTAACTCCGAGTGCCGCCGTAGGGTAGGTCAAAACGGAAATACATCCTTGAATCCTATCGCTAGGAAGTCAACCTTGTTATTGATCCGAAAGAACACTTTCCGTAGGGAGTGCGGAATCGGTGCCGCCGCCAAGCCCCTTTCGAATCTCACGGTGTTGAACTAATGATGGAGACCAAATGGGTCGTATTGTCATACAACCCTCTCCCACTCATTATTTTGCAAACATGTATTTTGTTTGAAAAACATCTCATGATTTTCAAATCGAAAAATAAACAATTTATTTTTTTCTGATATGTGAAATTAAAAAAATTTAACTTTTAAATTCAATTTCACATGTAACATTATTTTGCAAATCAATTTTGCAACTTAAATCAATTTAATCATATTAAATCAATTTTTCAACAAGATGGTTCTTATTTTATTTTATTTTTCTAAAACACTTTTATAATAAATAAAATAAATAATAACAATTAACGGCGTGTATGCATGGCATGTTATAAATAACATATGAGTAGGCACATTATATCTACATGGCATGTTATATGCATGGACATATATAATATATAATTATCAACATAAAATATAAATATATGCAATCAACTATTGAGATGGATTTGACCGGGTCCCATGGAAAAATAAATTACAACTCAATCGAATCGAATAAATAAATAATTACAATAATTATATTCTTCCGTTACATCAACGGGACTTCGATTCTTGAATTCTTCATTCTTCGGCTTCATTTTTTGTCTCCGGGTTGGATTTCACCTTCCTTGGGATCCGGAACTTTTCCGGGCCCGTCGGCACGCTTCACGAGGGTTTCGGAAACCTTCGGACCCGTTCGGGATCAAATCCCGAATTTGGGCCGCCAGGCGCGCTGGGCCGCAGCCTGGGCCGCGGCCTGGCCACGCGCTGGGGCGCGGCCTGGGCGCGCGCTGGGGCGCGGCCTGGACACGCCTGGGGCGCGGCCTGGACGCGCCTGGGCCGCGTCCTGGCCGCGCCAGGGCCGCGTCCGGGACGCGCCTGGGCCGCGTCCTGGCCGCGCCTGGGCCGCGTCCTGGCCGCGCCTGGGCCGCGTCCGGGACGCACCTGGGCCGCGTCCTGGCCGCGATTTCAAGAATTTTTCTGGGCAGTTTCTTGGCTTCTTTGAAGGCTTCAAATATGATCTTCAAGGCCTCCTTCTTGATTCAAAATCTTAAACCCTAATTCTACCCAAATCCTAGAATTACAATAATTCTAATCCCGAATTAAATTACAAATAATTTTATTAACGAATGAATATAACCGATCCATGGAACCATATAATTAACGACCAAATCCATCATCCATACATTCATCATCATGAATAAAAATAAACATCCATAAATGCAAGTGCCTACTCATCACATACATACATATTCAATTATCAAATAATCGAAGCATAAATTAATATCGTCTATAGACCGCTCTGATACCAATTGTTGGTTGCCGAATCGAATTCGGCGCGGCGAAAACGCAGCGGAAAGGCGGATCGTGTATCACAAAAATTTTCATAAAACTTTTGAGATACTCTATAGATTATATTAATTTATGCACCAATAAATTAATCTCATTAATTTATAAGAATCAAGGATCAACCGAAAAAATACCTTGTAGCCGACTCGGATGATATCTTGATTTTCTTTGACCACGAACAGTCCTAGATCCAAGCTCTTGTGTTTAGAACACCAAAGTCTTCCACGTCAATTCCTTGTTTCCACGTGAGACGCGTGTGTGGGGCACACGTGAGACAAAACGGTTTCTAAAACACTCGAATTTCCACAAACACCAACGCATGCACGATGTGGAATTTTTGGAGAAAAATATTTCACTCTCCTTTTGCTATATGAGAATTCCGGCCACACTAGGAAACTAGGGCTGAAAAGTGTTTTAAGATTGTCTCACAATCTTTCATTTATCTCATATTTAAAGAGAAGAAGTCAATCTTCAAAATAGGATCAAATCCTTATCTCCAATTTTGAATTTGGAACAAAAAATCCTTTCCCTTATCCCTTAGGTGTGTGGCACCTAAATAAGATAAGGAAGGAAGATATTTTATCCATTATCCAAGTAGTTCAATTTTAATTGATTCAAATTTGAATTTAAGTCAAACTTAAATTAATTTGAATTTTAAATTAAACAACTTATCAAATAAGTTTAAATGGATAAATCTAGATATGTTCAAATTCAAATTTAAATAATCTCATTATTTAAATAATAATTAATTCTCAATTAATTATTCTTCGAGTATTTAATTTTAGAATTCCGTAATTCTAAAATTCCCATTTTGCCCTTTGTGTCTGGTAGAATTACAAGGACGACGCGGGGACTAATGGACCTATAATTACGAGCTCCAATAAAATTAATAATTAACTAAACACTTTAATTAATTAATTAATTCTATTAATTCCAATAGTTACTCCACTATAAACTTGGAATTGCACTCTCGGAATTATAGACATTAATTACTTCTAAACCGTGAAGTGTCCATTTGATATAGTCATTGCATATAGATCGATCCTCCATAAATAATTCATAATTAGAGTCGGGTAGAATCCGTTAACCTCTCTAATTACATCTTTATCCTTGAGTACCATTGATTCTCTAATGGATAGTGATTCATAAAACAAATTCATGAACCGAGCGCTCTTACTAATCCAAGTACCGAATCAACACTCAAGAGAATTATTTATCTGCTTCTTTCTCAAGAAGGAATGGATTCCATCTCGTATAATAACATTCCCACTACCTATTTCATTATGTCTCCAAAATACAAGGAATAGGATTCAGGGTCTCGGAATCCGTGCATCGAGTAAATCAAAAGACATAAATCCATAAATAGGAGTTTGTTAAGAACTCGTGGATTAAGATCATTCTCAGATATGACCATCGGTAGACTCAATTAGAATTTCTATGCTTAACGGAAATTATTAGAAATTCATATTGTGTTCAAGGTCCATGTTCCATATAATCTCATTATGCGAAATACACTCATTCAATATCTCGCCATATTAACAAGTCAGGGATAACACCGTTCCATTCTAAATGGGAATGACATGTATTAATAATGTTTTAATTAAAGATTCCGAACTTTAATTAAATTCATTATGAACAATTACTTTTGATTATTATCCTTAAACATTATCCTCTCGTATATAACACTTATATACCATGTTTAAGGTTACATAAATAATCAAGGAATTTTATTTGATATTCATAAAATATTCATAAATATATGCACATAAAATGATGAATAAACTATTTTATTAAATAAATAATAAATATCCTTTTACATCTCATGCTTTCAGGACACTATTCCCAACACCATCAACAAGTGCGACCACTTCGAGTAGTAAGGAAGTTGTCCCTGAGAAAGATGAGCCAACAAATGTTCCGGTAAAGGCGCCTTTTCCCCTGCGTCCAACTGGGAAAGTACTGGAACACCAAAGTGAGATCCTAGAGCACTTGACTCAAGTGAAGATTAATCTTCCTTTGCTTCATGTTATCAAGCAAGTGCCTGCTTTGTAGGATCTTATTGTGATTTATATATGAAAAATCATTTGAACAACAACAATATTGTAGGCGGAATTTCAAAATTTTTATCATATCCATTTAATTCATAATTAAACGTAAACCACAACGAGAGATGCATGCATGATATATGTTTATAGACAAAGGATTAGAAAAATCTCACATACCTTTGTGACGATTGAATTAATTGACCGCAAGGATCTTGTCTCACTATCTCACGTTCCGAGATGGAGAATTGCCGTGAAACAAGATCGTTGTTTATTACCACGATCACACCAAAAACCACTCGTAGATTCAAGGCTATGACTCTACAATTTTTATGATGAGAGAGTGGGCTCTTTTCAAAAACCTAAGGAAACTTTTTCCTTCTATTTTGTCTCTACAAAATCCGCCACCCTAAGGAAAGTGTGATCTCTTTTCTTTTCTCCAAAAGACTCTCTCCTAGGGTTTTCAATAATATCCTTATATAGGAGAAAATTCAAAAACTCAAACCCTAGATGGGATTTTCAATTTTTCCTTAACCCTAGGATTGAAATCCGAAAATCCCTACATGGCTTAGGGATTTCCGATTTCCTTCCCCATTTTGGACAAAATTCAAATCCCCTTAAGGCAAGGGATTTCCGAATTTTCCCAAAATAAATTCTCACCTTTCTCTTTCCTTTAGTTGCCAAATAAAATCATGTTTAAATTTCATTTTGAATTTTAAATTAATCTCCATTAATTTCGAAATTCAAAACTCATTCCTTTTATTTTCAATTATCGAATAAATGAAAAATAACACAATGAATTTAAACATAATTATCGGTTCTGTTTTTCCCATTTATTAGAGCTAGCCTTGAGACCGAATGGACCCACATGAACAAAGCTATGGAATTACAATATTCGACTAACTTATCCCTATAAGTTATCGACATATTTAATTCCGACATCGCATAACTCCACTAAAAGTTCGATGCCGAATAATCTCTCGATTCATGTGCGCTAATTTTTCTTTTGGTGTTGATACAATTTATCACACAATCCACAAAGTGTAAATGCATTATTATCCTTCAGAAATATCGGTGATCGAATGGTGTATAATATTACCGTTTTACCATTCTAATCATTATTTCCTCAACTCCTTTATATGATCACAATAAGAAAGACAAACGTTAAGTAAGATGTCTCGTACATGTCACGATGTCTTAATCAATGAATATCATCATTGAATACCAGGCCTGGTTTATTTATTCACACACCCGTCAATAAAGCATGAGGTGATATTATTTTTACGAATTCCATATCTGTGAATCACATAACTCCAACTTAATATTGTCATGATCCCAATAACCGAGATGTCGTTCAATAACTGTGACTAATCTCATTGGCGAATCAAAGATCATGAGATACTAAGTTGAGCTACGCATTCACTTCAGGATTAAGATAATTATACAAATATACTTAAGTTGTGATGATTAGGTTTAGAGTTGTGTAAACGGTTTTTACTCTAACCTAATCAATCACATGGTCTATTCAACATGTTGCGAGCATGTCTAGATCAACCACAGTCCAACTCCCATGCCCCGAGACCCAAAGATCACATGGTTCGATCTAACAGTCATAATCGGATTCGATTGCCCAATCAATCCTAAGACTGCGAATATCTATTTTAAACCTGTATCGGAAGAGTTTGTCCCAAGCAGGTTCCCCCGACTCTTCTTTCGTTAGTAACAGTTTATGGACTAAGCAATATCATAAACACTCTTGAGTATGTGTCAAAACACAACTTTATCTTATTTTATAAAATCAGCAAAATAATAATGTCTTACATTTGTCATTTCATAAATAACAAATTACATCCCACTTTATGGACACATGTCCAACAAACTCCCACTTGGACTTAAAGTAGGTGTGTACAATCTCGCATGCACAAACCTTCCAGATGCGTATCGAAGACTTTACCAGATAAAGCCTTTGTAAACGGATTGGCCAAGTTGTCATGTGTTGATATCTTTGTCACTTCAACATCGCCTCTTGGTACAATCTCACGGATGAGGTGGTATTTCCGCTCTATGTGCTTGGACCTTTTATGGCTTCTAGGCTCCTTAGAGTTTGCTACAGCCCCACTTTATCGCAATACAAATTACCATGGGCCTATCGACTTCGGAACAATTTCCGATGAAACAAGGAACTTTTAAGCCATACAGCCTCTTCGCAGCCTTCACAAGCGCCACATATTCGGCCTCCATGGTGGAGTCACTATGCAAGTCCGCTTAATACTCCTCCATACCACCGATCCTCCATTCAGGACAAACACCGATCCTCAAGTGGATTTCCTGGAATCCTTATCCGATTGGAAATCGAATCGGTATATCCCGTCATATTCGGTCGGTCAAGACCGAATATACAAGCATATAGTTCCTCGTTCTCCTAAGATACTTGAGGATATGCTTTTACAAAGAACCCAAAGCTCGGGTCCGTGGTTTGACCGAATCTACTCACCACGCCTCTTTGCGTAGCATATATCGTGTCCGGTGCAAAGCATCGTGATACATGAGGCTTCCCACGGTGAAAGCGTAAGGAACTCGGCTCATGTCTTCCTCTTCTTGAGGAGTCTTGGGAGACTGCTCCTTAGAGAGGATACTCCATGTCCGAAGGGTAGATAACCCTTTTGGAGTTTTGCATAGCGAATCGGTCCATTACCTTATCGATGTAGGATGCTTGAGACAAGGCCAATTGTTTGTTCTTCCGATCTCGAAAGATCCGAATTCCCAAAACATAGGCAACTTCTCCTAGATCCTTCATGTCAAACCGCTTTGCCAAAATGTAGCTTAACCTCGCTTAGTCTTCCTACATCATTCCCAATGAGTAGTATGTCATCTACATATAAGACTAAGAAAACCACTTTGCCTTCTTGTATCAACTTATACACACAAGGCTCATCCATTGACCGAACAAAACCATAAGTTTTAACAGGTCTCATCGAATCTGATATTCCATGATCTGGATGCACCTTGAGTCCATAAATGGACTTACGAATTCGCAAACCTTTTCTTCTAGACCCTTTTCAATGAATCCATCTGGTTGTGCCATGTAAATGCGCTCATCCAGATTGCCATTCGAAAAAGTTCTTTACATCCATCCGCCAGTTTCATAATCTAAAGCGGAAGAATGGATAGAAGAATTCGGATGGATTTAAGCATGGCTACCGGAGAGAAAGTATCCTCATAGTCGATGCCTTCTTTTCCGGGTGTAGCCCTTGGCTACCAGCCTTGCTTTGAATGTCTCTACATTCCCATCCGGACCCTCTCTTCTTCTTGTAGATCCATTTACACCCTACGGGTTTTACCCTTCGAGGATCTACTAGAGTCCATACGCCATTTTTATACATCGATTGTATTTCGCGTCCATGGCTTCATGCCATAGGTTTGCTTCACTTTCCATGGCCTGCAAGTAGGAGACGAGGTTCATCGATGTCTAAATACGAGGCTGCATATAATGCGTCTCCATAAGACATGTACCTATCGGGTTGTCTCACAACCCTCCCACTACGTCGAGGCTCCACCGGTGTTAGTTCTTGTTGTGGTTCATCTGTTGTCGGTTCGAATAGATTGCGGATATGTTGCATGAACATTTTCACCATCAATTCCTCAAGTACAAGCTTGCTTCTTGGCTTCATATTCATTATAAAATCCTCTTCCGAAAACGAGCATTCGTCTTTGACGAATGTTTTACGATCGATGAGGACTATAAAAGATATAGCCTTTTGTTCCTTTGGGATATCCTACAAATAGGCATAGTTACGAGCGACTAGTCGACTTACCGGTCTTCTTTCTAAGCACATGTGCGGACAACCCCATATTCAGTGTGGCCAAGAGATGACTTCTTGCCACTCCATCTTTCATATGGAGTTCAGTCTTGCTTTAGATGGAACTTGGTTGAGAATGTATCTTTCTTTGTTTCCAAGGCATATCCCCAAAAGGAATCTGGAAGAGATGAGTAACTCATCATTGATCTAACCATGTCTAATAGAGTTCGATTCCTTCTCTCGGACACGCCATTCTCACCGAGGAGTACTGGCGCGGTCGGTTGAGAAAATATACCTTCTTCCTTAAGAAAGTCTTGAACTCTCCCAAAAGTATTCACCACCACGATCGGATCGTAGTGTTTTGATCTGTTTATCTAATTGCTTTTCAACCAAGGCCTTGAATTCTTTGAACTTTTCAAAGGTTTCGGACTTTTGACGCATTAGATAAATATGACCAAAACGAGAATAGTCATCGATGAAGGTTATGAAATATTCATATCCTCCTCTTACTTGGATATTGAATGGCCCACATACATCACTATGTACGAGTTCTAGGCATTCATCACTCTATTACCCTTTCTTTGAAAAGGGTCTCTTGGTCATTTTTCCTTGTCTGCGGGATTCACATGTAGGTAGTGAGCCTACACTTAAGGTTTGCAAGGGACCGTCTCTTACCAACCTTTTAATCTGTCAAGGCCAATATGTCCAAGACGTAGATGCCATTTGTAGGTTTGATCAATTGAGTCTAACCTCAATCTCTTACTTTCTCTCATTGAATCATCATTCAATTCAAGATCGCAAATCGTTGGAATATTTGGTTTAACGTAGAAACATTGTTTATCATGACCAGAGAAGTAATCATGAAGCCATTCTTTAGAATCAATAACATCATTATTAAAATCCAAAGAATATCCTTGCTCAATCAAACGAGCCCACGAAATAAGGTTTTTCCCAAAACCGGGACATAATAAACATTGTTCAAAACAATAAAACTGTTCTCAAAAATTAATTTAATACTTCCAACGGTACATTGTTGATCTTCGATGCTCCATTCCCCAGCGGAAGTTGAACTCGTCCTTGCTAAGCCTTTTGTTTTCCCTGAACCCCTGCAGAAGAACAACAAACATGATTAGTGGCTCCAAGTCTACAATCCAAGAGAAAGTAGAGTCGACCACAAAAACAGGCTTCGGTAACAAGCAATGTACCTTTAGCTTTGACCTCCTTGAGGTATGTAGGATGATTGCATTTCCAGTGGCGAGACATTCCGCAATGGTGACATTTGTCGATACTCTTGTCTACCTTTTGCAGCGTTCTTGCCTTTCGCGGCTTCTTCTTATTCTGCGGGCTTTCTCCTGTTTCTTGGCACCGAGGTGGAAGGCTTCGCTTGATGGGTTTGCCTTTCCATTCTCCTTTTGCCTTTAAGCGGCAGAGTTTCCGTAGTTCAAGCTCCATCATGAGTTCTGGGAGTGTATAGCTCAACTTATTCATAAAGCGGTTGAGTTTGAAGTTGTCAAACATCTCCGGGAGAGTCTCTAGGATCATATCCACTTGAGTCTCTCCATCTATTTCAGCTCCCATGAGCTCCATCTCATTCAGGTGACTTATGATCAATAGCATATGGTCCCGAGCAGGAGTGCCGGATTTCATCCGGCGGTTCATGAAGTTGCGCATCGGCTTGCTTGGCTTGACGGCCCTGGCTTCCGAACATTTCGGAGATGTCAGAGATCATATCTGCAGCCAAGATGTTCCGATATTGTTTGTTGCAACACATTGCTAATTGATGCTAAGATATAGCACCTAGCAATCTCATCGAACGCATCCAAGCGGTGTATGCGTCTCGCTCTTCTTGAGTCGAATCATCATTCGGCTCAAGAGGACAGGGGTAGTGAGCACATGCTTGTGCTTGTCTACCGTCAACACGATATCGAGGTTACGTTTCCAATCAACGTAATTTTCACCCACTAGTTTGTTTGTACTAAGAATTTGCGCGATCGGGGATAAAGACATAATTCTTTGAAAAATAAAATAAAGCGGTGTTGGTAATTTGCTTATATTTAAGAGAAGTATGATGCATGAATGCAAATACTTAAACATAAATAAAATCCTTAAAAAAAATGTTTCATCTATGGTGTTGCGATCATAAATGGCAACACGTCCCACCTAGGGGTGTCGTCCGTGAAGCCTCCTATCGCATCGAGACTCCTCTCGTTTGGTCCACTTTACAAGATGTCTCTACATCTAGTGCAACCAATCACCATCCTTTTGGTCACCTTAGATCCATTGCCTAGCTCCTATGGGAGATTACAATGATCTTTAGTCTAAGTGTTTAACCGACTAATCGACTCTAGAGGTTGTTATGAACTAACGATCCATCTAGGGATGGTCTCGCCTCACTACTTCCTTTTCGAGTCTTATCTTCTATAAGCAACCTGATGACTCCTTAGCGACATGTTTCATGGGTTTCTCCCATTGAAGTGAGGACCACTAAGGTGGTTCTTAACCTATCCACATGTCACGATCAGGCTAAAGTCGGAGACCTTGGGAACGTTTCAACGCAAACGACCCTCCCACTTAGCTTTTTGAAAAATGGATTTTGTTTTGAAATTAAGTCCAATTAATAATTCAACAAAATTATAACCCTTATAAATTTGTTGTATTCTATAACTCTTTATAAAATTTACCCATTGCATTTATTATTATAACAATTTATAATATTAAACTACAATGATGCATGAACATGCTTGCATGGCAATTTGATATTGGCATCTCTATATCCTATATGGCATGTTATAATGATGCGAGATTAAACAACAAATCATACATTTACAATTTAACCACTCTATGGCTCATTTCTAATTACAACCCATAAAAACAAATGAAAATAATTACAATAATTTTCTTCATCTTGTCTTCTTGGCATCTTCTCAATTTTCTCTTCTCTCGATCCCTAAAAAGTGAAAATAAAAAATATTTATTTATTATTATTTTTTTTTTGTTTGGGCTGGGCCCGGGACAATCCTGGGCCCACCTTCTCCTCGGCTGGGCCAGGGCCACACTGCACAAAGATGGGCTGCCGGGCCGGGCAGGCCTTGCTCCCATTGTTTGGGCCGCATGCCCTTGCCTCGCAAGGCCGGTGGCGGGCCTGTGTGGCCCTTGCACGGCAAGGCCTCGTGGCCGGGCTCGGGCCCTTGCCCGGCAAGGTCCCGTGGCCGGGCCTGTGGCCCTTGCCTCGGCAAGGCCTCGTGGCCCGCCCATATGGGGGGGGCCTGCGGCCGGCCCTTTGGCCCTGCCTGGGGCCGCCCCTGCCTGGCAAGGCCATCGGCGAGGCCTGCGACTCCGCTGGGCAGGGCTCGCAGGCCCGCTGGGGTTTCAGAAACCCTAGCGCATACTAGGTTTCCGAAACCCTAGTTCGCGCATAGCCAAAACCCGTGGAAGGGTTTGGCGGCCGGGCTAGTGGCGGAGGCTCGAGTCATGGCGGCAGGCGACGACGACGGCGGGCGGCGGCACAAAAAAAAATATTTTCCGGAAATTTAAATTACAAAATTTCCTATGCCCTTTAATGGCTTACATTATTTTCTAGAGAAAAACATAAACCACCAACATGGTGTAATTAAAAACCTAGAGCCAATCGACGGATCCAATCACATATTGAATCAAAACAATTTTGAATTCATCATATATTCATGCAAGATGCCAATATCAACATATATCATACATTCAATCGCATAAACATAAATCATGCATGATCAATAGCCCTAGGCTCTGATACCAATTGTAGGATCTTATTGTGATTTATATATGAAAAATCATTTGAACAACAACAATATTGTAGGCGGAATTTCAAAAATTTTATCATATCCATTTAATTCATAATTAAACGTAAACCACAACGAGAGATGCATGCATGATATATGTTTATAGACAAAGGATTAGAAAAATCTCACATACCTTTGTGACGATTGAATTAATTGACCGCAAGGATCTTGTCTCACTATCTCACGTTCCGAGATGGAGAATTGCCGTGAAACAAGATCGTTGTTTATTACCACGATCACACCAAAACCACTCGAGATTCAAGGCTATGACTCTACAATTTTTAGGATGAGAGAGTGGGCTCTTTTCAAAAACCTAAGGAAACTTTTTCCTTCTATTTTGTCTCTACAAAATCCGCCACCCTAAGGAAAGTGTGATCTCTTTTTCTTTTCTCCAAAAGACTCTCTCCTAGGGTTTTCAATAATATCCTTATATAGGAGAAAATTCAAAACTCAAACCCTAGATGGGATTTTCGAATTTTTCCTTAACCCTAGGTTGAAATCCGAAAATCCCTACATGGCTTAGGGATTTCCGAATTTCCTTCCCCATTTTTGAGCAAAATTCAAAATCCCCTTAAGGCAAGGGGATTTCCGAATTTTCCCAAAATAAATTCTCACCTTTCTCTTTCCTTTAGTTGCCAAATAAAATCATGTTTAAATTTCATTTTGAATTTTAAATTAATCTCCATTAATTTCGAAATTCAAAACTCATTCCTTTTATTTTTCAATTATCGAATAAATGAAAAATAACACAATGAATTTAAACATAATTATCGGGTTTCTTTTTTCCCATTTATTAGAGCTAGCCTTGAGACCGGTGGACCCACATGAACAAAGCTATGGAATTACAATATTCGACTAACTTATCCTTATAAGTTATCGACATATTTAATTCCGACATCGCATAACTCCACTAAAAGTTTGATGCCGAATAATCTCTCGATTCATGTGCGCTAATTTTTCTTTTGGTGTTGATACAATTTATCACACGGTCCACAGTGTAAATGCATTATTATCCTTAAGAAATATCGGTGATCGAATGGTGTATAATATTACCGTTTTACCATTCTAATCATTATTTCCTCAACTCCTTTATATGACTTGTGAATAAGAAAGACAAACGTTCGTAAGATGTCTCGAACATGTCACGATGTCTTAATCAATGAATATCATCATTGAATACCATGCCCGGTTTATTTATTCACACACCCGTCAATAAAGCATGAGGTGATATTATTTTTACGATTCCATATCTGTGAATCACATAACTCCAACTTAATATTGTCATGATCCCAATAACCGAGATGTCGTTCAATAATCGTGAACTAATCTCATTGGCGAATCAAAGATCATGAGATACTAAGTTGAGCTACGATTCACTTGAGATTAAGATAATTATACAAATATATTTAAGTTGTGATGATTAGGTTTAGAGTTGTGTAAACGGTTTTTACTCTAACCTAATCAATCACATGGTCTATTCAACATGTTGCGAGCATGTCTAGATCAACCACAGAGTCCAACTCCCATGCCCCGAGACCAAAGATCACATGGTTCGATCTATCAGTCATAATCGGATTCGATTGCCCAATCAATCCTAAGACTGCGAATATCTATTTTAAAAGCAGATCGGAAGAGTTTGTCCGGCGGGTTCCCCGACTCTTCTTTCGTTAGTAACAGTTTTATGGACTAAGCAATATCATAAACACTCTTGAGTATGTGTCAAAACACAACTTTATCTTATTTTATAAAATCAGCAAAATAATAATGTCTTACATTTGTCATTTCATAAATAACAAATTACATCCCACTTTATGGACACATGTCCAACATGCTTATGCTAAGGTTATCAAGGATCTGTGCACTATCAAAAGGAAGCACCATGTCAAGAAGACAACATTCTTGATAGAACAGGTAAGCACGGTGATCGACCAGAAAACACCACTCAAGTACAAGGATCCCGGTTGTCCCACGATTTCCTGTCAAATTGGGACACATGAGTTTAGCCAAGCTTTGCTTGATCTAGGAGCGAGTGTTAACCTCATGCCATAATCTGTCTACTCGCATCTTAGTCTTGGAGAAATTAGCTCCACATCTGTGGTTCTGCAGCTGGCTAATCAATCAATCAAGAAGCCTCGGGGGATAGTTGAGGATGTTTTGGTTCAAGTTGATAAGTTCTACTACCCCATTGACTTTCTAGTCTTGGATACTCAATCCATGGTGAGTATGGAGTCCAGGATTCCAATAATCCTCAGAAGACCTTTTCTTGCTACAGCCAATGCTCTCATCAACTGTAGGAATGGTCTGATGAAGATATCTTTTGGGACCATGACTTTGGAGGTGAATGTATTTCACATTGCAAAGCAACCAAGTGATGATGACAAGTGCCCCCAAACATTTCTAATTGACACACTCGTCTCAGAGGAGGTTCAGTTGTGTAGCAATTTTGATGATCTTGATGATTTCCTCCGCATTTCTAAAGCTGAGAGTTCCGGTCCTTGTGAGTTTGCCAACAATGTCACCATTTTCAAAGACTCACAAGGCAAAGGAACCAAGCCTTGGCAACCACGCTTTAAAGAGCTACCTAGAGAAAAAAAAAGCTAAAACCATCCACCGAAGAGACCCCAAACCTCAAGCTGGCTCAACTGCCCGAGAATCTGAAACATGTCTTCCTGGGAGCTGGTGATACCTTTCCTGTCATCATTTCGTCTAAACTTGATGCATTTCAAGAGCAGTGGTTAGTTGACATGCTACGTGAACACAAATCGGCATTAGGTTGGACGATTGCTGACATTAAAGGTTTTAGCCCCTTAATTTGCTCTCATCACATCAAATTGGAAGATGAGGTTAATCCAAGAAGGGATCCCCAAAGAAGATTGAACCCGACGATGAAAGAGGTCATGAATAATGAAGTCTTGAAGCTTCTAGATGCAGGAATCATCTATCCGATTCTTAGCAAGCAAGGGTCGATCCAACTTCGGTAGTGCCTAAGAAATCGGGAGTAACATGGTGGAAAATGAGAAAAGGGCTCTTGTTCCCACAAGAACTGCGGATGGGTTGGTGAATATGCATTGACTATCGAAAGCTGAACGCCGCCACCCGCAAGGATCACTTCCCACTTCCATTCATTGACCAAATCCTAGAACGTGTGGCTGGTCATCCTTACTATTGCTTTCTTGATGGCTACTCAGGCTATTATCAGTACGAGATCACATTAGAGGATCAGGATAAACTACATTTACCTGTCCTTTTGGTACTTATGCTTTTCGGCGTATGCCATTTGGGCTGCGTAATGCACCAGCCACCTTCTAGAGGTGCATGATGAGCATTTTTAGCGACATGGTCGAGAAGTGTATAGAAGTGTTCACGGATGATTTGACCGTCTTCGGTGACTCCTTCGACTCGTGCGTTCTCAAATTAGAATCTGTGCTTAAGAGATGTGAAGAGAAGAGTCTTGTGCTTAACTGGGAGAAGTGTGATTTCATGGTGCCATCTGGCATAGTCTTCGGGCATGTTGTTTCTGAAAGAGGGATTGAGGTTGATCAGCCCGAAATTGAACTTATCTCAAAGTTGCCCACCCCCAAGACTGTGAAAGACATTCAGTCTTTTCTGGGGCATCCTGGTATTTACAGGAGGTTCATTGATGAGTGAGTTTTACTCCCTCATTTAGTATTATTTTACACTTAATATCTAGTTGGTTTTTGAGGTTTTTGTTAGTTTTTATGTGTGTCTTCGTTATTTGTTTGAAGGTTAGGTGAAAGACTATGATTTGGAAGGTTTTGGACAAATTTCGGTGGAAAAAGACAGCAAACATAGCGCTTAGGCGCCAATTTACAGCGCCTTGGCGCTGAGTTTTGCAGAATCAGTAGCGGTGGGGGCAGAATGGGTGGCGTTTTGGCGCCATGCAGCAGCGTCTTGGCGCTGAAAACCGACGGAATCGGTGCAGTGGGGCAGAATGGGCAGCGCTTTGGCGCCCATGACAAAGCCCGCCCATACCTAGGAACTCAGCGCCGCGGCGCTACGACGCGGAAAAAAAGACGCGTTTTGAAGGCTAATCGCGAGAAAACTTACCCGTTTTGACCCTAATGCTCCAAAACATATAAATAGATGATTCTAGGGCAATTGGAGGAGAGGATGGACGCCTAGAGAGTGACGGCCAGGGATTCCTTCTAGCATCAAGCTCTTGGTTTCATCTTTTGTATTTTCTTTTCATAGTTTTGAATGATGTCTTCGAACAATTTAGTTTTGATGTTTATAGTTTCCATTATGTTCTAAGTTTTTCATTCTAGGGTGGCTATGGATCCTACCATGAATTATTAATTTCCCATTATCAATTCCAATTCTCAGATGTTTTAATTCAAGTGATTGTTCTATCTTGTTCTTAATGCGTTTAATTGATTTGATCACCCAATTAATCGATTTGATTATTCTTAACCAAATTGGAAAAGGATGTTAGAATTATGATCTTTGATAGAATAACGTTGATTGATTGAGAAAAAAAGGAATATACTCATGAGATTGATGCAAGATTCATTCGAAAGGCATAAATCATAATATTATTTGGTTGGTTCGGTTTTGCATAGGAATATAAAAAAATTGAGTCGGCAAAAGATTGTTACTTGAATTGGAAGAGGATAGTAATAATCTTTAAGGTCTTTAATTGTCACTTGATGAAACATTCGAGTTTAGGAATATAACTTTGGGGAATTAATATGGATTGGGCAGGTGAAATTTGATCCCTAGACTTTTCTTATATTAGTCCTTCATAATTTTATTATTTCCATCATTTAATTAGTTTAGAATTCATAATCACTCTTTGAAATCAATTTGTTAGATAAAATTAGAATTTCTATAATTTCAAAGACTTAGTAGAATTTTAATTATCGGTCTCCGGGGAACGATTCTATACTCTATCACTTTATTACTTGTATACGATATTGTGCACTTGCAATTTTCACAACAAGTTTTTGGCGCTTGGTGCGGGACCGTTTAATTAATTCTCTATTCATATTGATACTAAGTAATTCTAATTTTAATTTAATCGTTTCTTTCATTTTTTTTTCCTCATCTCGGTGTGTTTTGTGTATGCTACGCTCAAAAAACATTACATTGCCACCATTGGATCCCGAGATAGAACGTCTTTATTAAAGCCATCAAAAGATAGAAACGACAATTACGAGAAGAAGAAAATATGGCTGCAGAAGAAGAAGATAATACAAAAGCTTTGAGGGACTTTGCAGTTCCTCGGCTGAATGATACAATCTCTAGTATTTTACGGCCTGCCATTCAAGCTAATAATTTTGAGATTAAGCCAGGCACAATTCAGATGATTCAAACATCAGTGCAATTTTTAGGCTTGCCGAATGACAATCCAACTACTCATATAGCAAATTTTCTGGAGATTTGTGATACTTTTAAATACAATGGGGTTTCTGATGACACAATTCGATTGAGGTTGTTCCCGTTTCCATTAAGGGACAAGGCAAAAGAGTGGCTCCATTCATTGCCTAATGGAAGCATTACTACGTGGGATGCACTAGCACAAAAGTTTCTGGCCAAATTTTTCCCACCTGCTAAAACTGCTAAGTTGAGGAATGAGATTACACAGTTCACTCAGCAAGATTTTGAATCTTTATATGAAGCGTGGGAGAGATTCAAAGATTTGCTCAGAAGATGCCCTCATCATGGTATCCCAGAGTGGCTACAAATTCAAACATTTTACAATGGTCTGAACGGGCAGACGAGAACTATAGTTGATGCCGCATCTGGAGGAGCTCTAATGGCCAAGACACATACGGATGCTTATGCATTATTGGAAGAAATGGCAGCTAATAATTATCAATGGCCATCAGAGAGAACGCTAGCCAGAAAACCTGTTGGGGTACATGAAGTCGGTCAACTAACTGCTTTGACCGCTCAAGTAGCGGCTCTTTCACGACAAATTGGTCAAATGAATGTGAATGCAATTGCTACTCCGACAGTTACTTGTGAATTTTGTGGAGAGGGCCATTCTAGCATAGAGTGCACGATTGGGAATCTGACAATAGAACAAATGCAATATGTGGGCAATCCTCGACCGCAATACAGGAACAATAACAACTTTATGCCTAACACATACCATCCAGGTTTGCGCAATCATCCGTGTAATGACCGGGAAAATATTAAGTCAAAATCGGACAGTCCGGTATTTGACCGTAATTATTTCCCGGAACAGAAAGTAGTAGAAATATTGATGTAATCAGGAAAGTGTTATGTAGAAACTTTATATACGGGGTAAAATCACCCGAAAAGTGTAAAGTTATAATACGAATATTGTTACAGAGAAAATTCATAAATATCAGTTGTGAATAGTAAAATATCGGTTAAAAGTTAGAAATTTTAACAGGTATATTTTAGTTATGAAAAAGCTCAAATATTTGGTAAATGACCAAATGACCAGTTAGAAAAAGAGTAGAAATATTAGAAGTAAGGAAAATGACAAAAGTTCCTGAAACAAATTTTCCCGAGTCGGTTAAAGCGAAATCTGCGAAAAAATGAGTACCGCGAGGGTACGCGTTTGGGCAATTCGGATTGTTTAAAATGAAAATTTCGAAAAGGAAATTGACTATTGAGATACCCAAGAGAAGTGGGTTGAATATGAGAAATTTGACCCAGGGTGCTCGGCATCCGTAAAAGCGATATAGAACCCGTACGGGTGTGAAATTATCGGTGCATCGAAAGAGACTCGTTTTGAAAAACGGAAAGTTTGGTCTTAATAAGAAAAATGTGGGAACACGGAACCACGTAAATTAAGTGTTAAACTTAATTAGAATTAGTAGAATTAAATTGTGAGAATTAAAGTTATTTCTCTAATTTAATTCTAGAAAGTAATGTGAGATATTTTAGAAATATTAATATAATATACCTATTACACTTAAAATGGCCTACGGATGACATTAGAAGCCAAAATTGCTTCTTTCTCTAAGTGTGGCCGAGAGATAGAGAAAAGAAAGAGAAAAGAGAGAAAATCAAGGGAAAATCAAGGAATCACCCGTTTTCGCCGAAATTTCTTCCGTTCAGTCCGGTAGAAACATAACCCGAGGCGTTCTAGTGGAGAATCTCAACTTTTCAAGGTAAGATTTCGGATTTTTCATGAGAAACTGCTTGCTTTTTCGTTTTTGTGAATAGTAACTCATCTCGGAAAAAATCCGTAAAACTGAAAAACGAAACCGAGGTTTTGTCGGGGACTACGATAGGAGTTTAATGTGCAAGTATTGAAAGGATTGAACAATTTTTTTTAGATTTACACTAAAAATCCGAAAATCCCTAGAAATGGAGGAAATGTATTTTTGTTCAATTTATGTAGCAAT
This sequence comes from Morus alba, assembly GCA_012066045.3. Lineage (NCBI taxonomy): Eukaryota > Viridiplantae > Streptophyta > Magnoliopsida > Rosales > Moraceae > Morus > Morus alba. The sequence continues at coordinate 5,391,206 of JABXEQ010000015.1, read as the reverse complement.
TTGTGTTCAGGAATGTGAATCTGGACTACAGGTACCGAAATCAAAAGTAAAACGAGTTATTGAAAACTCGGGAAACGAGGAAAATTAAGGCGAAACTCTGCCGAAATTTCCTAAAATCTAGTTAGCAAGCAATGAGTTAGGAATCTGATTCTAGAGAATGGATAACAGTTTTAAACCTCGGAAACGAATAGATTAAGATTCAGAAACCGAGATACACGAATATGTGTAAATTGCCTCTTGAGCTAGAATTCGGCCTTAAGGGGAAAAAGTCCATAAATGAGTTTGAAATTAGATTTAAGAATCTAAGTATGAGGAATTGTGATTGGAATAGGGGAATTGATACCTATTTCCATGAAACAGTTTTGGCACGAGAGCCAAAGCAACAAGAAAGAACTTCAAAGCAAGCGGGTATCCTAGCGGATCACCGGTAAGTATAGACATATATGTTTGTCCGGACTCGAGTAAAATTTCAGAGTTAGACTTAGAACTATTAATTTATTTATGTTCCTAAGTCTATATGATTTCATGTGATTATACATGTTTGGAGGGCTTAATGCTCTAGATTTCGAAGGGGCAACATATGGTTACCCTTATGCATAGTTAAAAGATCGACGGGTCGTCGGCCTCCGCAAGGGAGGAAAATCTCAAAGAGTAGAGATTCCGACTTGACCAGACCGAAGAAGTAATGAGCCAAGAAAGTAAAAGACCCCACGGGTCGTCGGCCTTCGAAGGGAGGAAATCTCACAGAGTAGAGATTCCGACTAGACCAACTAGTAAAGTAAGAAATGTAAAGATAGAAAGTAGTTTAAAGCATGTTTCACACGAGCATATTGGCATCATAACTCTTAATGTAATTTCTATTAGTTTATGATGTATGCATGTTTATACTTTGCGAAATGTTAGCTCATCGCTTTACTACGTGTGCAGGTAACAAAGGTAAGTAGCCACCATATAGTGGTTTGCTTGATGGACATGCGGAGGCAAGGGTGGCGGAAATGTCATGGGTGCACGAGAGTGGTCTTTACTACGCCGCTTAGAAATTAAATTCATTTGCAAAGTAATGTAATATAGAATACTAGTATGTATGTTCAGGTTCTAAGAAAAGATATTACAACCATTGTCTTAGTAAAGAACAACGGATTTGTAATAAATTATGACAAGTTTTCGAAACTAGTTTGATATCCGAATCTTTAAAGTAATAGCAAAATATGTTATTAGTGTAACAACATAATATGTTAAGAACCCGATGGTTAAAGTAAAGAAAAAAAAAATTTACCCGCACATGAATGTAAATTAAAGAGACAATAGTCTAACAACGAATAATGGATCGACTATAGCTTAGCCCATTAGTAGTAGTATAAGGAACGGCGACAAGCGCCACGGCAGGGCGCCGCCCACCACGCTGGTATCGAGCGGCGTTCCCTACTCCCCGCCATGACAAGTCCCGCACCTATGCTTCTCACAAGATCCGTAAATTAGTTTATGAACTAAAACTAAGAATTTCTTATTTCTTTTTTCAAGACAGAACAGGTACTAATGGATCGATCATATCCATCATCCCGGTTAGCGCCCACACCACAAGAGAATACGTTGTGGGGACGGGTAAGAATGTTTCTAATGTCACGGTTCCGACAAACAGAAAGGTTGGTACCCACTCCTGGTAGATGTAGCCATCCACCAGTGGATCGGGAGTTAAGGGCTCTAGAGCCCATGGCGGCCCAGGCTGCACACCGAGCAAGGAAAGTTATTTTGACTACAGGTCGAGCCGCAGCTAGGTTCTACACCTGTAATCCACCTTCCTTTGATGGGTTTTCACATCCCACTAGAATTAGGGATTGGCTGCACCGTGTCGAGTATGTGATGCGAGCCTGTGACATAGCTCGAGAGGAGTGGATTGTACTCACAGCAAGTCTGTTAGAGGGCAATGCCCTACTATTTTGGCAAGCTTTGGATGAGGACGGAATAGCAGAGATGCAATGGGAAGAGTTTTGCCACATGTTGAAGCATCAGTTTCTTCCCTAAGTCATGCCATCGTGAGTTGGCACCACACAGAGTGGGAGACACAAAGCCAGGTGAGTGTAGCTGACTCACACCCAAGCTCGGAGTTTATCATACAAACCGAGAGGGCTAGTATGAGATCGGATGAGGCCGTTGTAGCCTATATAGTGAGAGTTTTGACAAGAGGTACTAGCCAAATCAAATTTTAATCTAAGTGAGGAGGAGCGTGATCCTAAGAGGTCTGGCGGAACCAGTGTCGGCTAGTTCCACGATCGATCAGACCCCTCACACAATTTATTGTTGAGGCGGCATTGTGAGCGCCAGCTGTTAGAGGAGGACACGCCAGCGGCGTGTTAGGCGAGACTTCCCGTTTTCCATTACCTCCATGATCGGAAGCCACTACCTCTCAACAACGACGAGACCGAGATAGAGGCATCGGGCGATCCTCATGGTCGTTCGGCGAAGATGGACCTACGTTTGGGACCGTTGGGAGGAAGTTACTAGTAAGCCCTCAATAGGATCCCGAGGAGGATTCGGAGGAAGACCCCGAGGAGGATCCTGAGGAACACGTAGATGATGAGGATTAAGTTAGGACTTAGCGTCTTATTCATTTAAATATGATGCAAGGTTATGTAAATAGTATTGAGAAACTTAGACTAATGATGTTTTATGTATGATGTGATATGTATGGAATGGGACATACATAATAGATTTGAATGAAAGGCTTAAAAACCTTTACTTTTGTGATGATTTGTATATGATGTGATATGCATGATATGGGGCATGCATAATAGGAGAACATATAGAATGTATGTTTTGCTAGTTGATATGAGAATGAATGATAGTTTAAAGTATTGGAAGTCAAGGAACTTCTAGAAGCGCTTCTTCTTGCACTTAGACTAACGATGTTGCTCTTTAAGTGATATAGACACAAATGACATGGTTCGTATACGCCAAAAGAGAACACAAGCGAGAATGTAATCCTCCAAAGACCAGACCTAGTCAAGAAGTAGCAGTCCGAGGGGGCAAATAGCAGCCCAGCCGAGGAAAGCAGATATATATATGAGAATTGCTTACCCGGGGCTGATACAGGGTCAAGGGTTGGAGGAGCACCTCCGCAGCAAGTGTTCTAGCACAAGCCGCCCAACCTGAGCAACCCGCAGGGAGGGTTGAACCCCAAGAGCCAGTAAGGGGTGATATGGGGTACCGAGAAATGGTCCCAAGGGAACCATTGTATGTGAGGTTTAAGAGAATGGCACCTCCAGAGTTCGATGGATCAACAGATCCACTCGAGGCTGAGGAATGGTTAGCATCCATTCAGACAGTGTTTGAGTTTATGGAACTCACCGACAGAGAGAAGATTTAGTGCGCCGATTTTGTGTTAAAGAAGGATGCCCGCTATTGGTGGGAATCAAAGAAGCGCTGTAAGAATGTGAGATGATGTTGTGGGATGAATTCCTGTGGAATTTAACAGTAAGTATTACAACTTGAAGCCCTCAAGACTCAACAGAATGAGTTCAACAATTTTAAGCAAAGGCGACCCGGACAGTTGTAGAAGCATGCCGACGATTTGATCGGTTATTTACTTATGTCCTCGATTGGTTCCAACAGAGGAAGAGAAGGTTAGGAGGATGGTTAATATGCTCCGTGGAGATATAGCCACCGTTGTGGAAAGTGGGGAGTATCCACCAACCACGGTAGCCGATCTAGTGAATCGGGCAATACGTGCAGAGCATAACATTGCCAAATCTAGAGGGGATAGGGCAAGCCTTTAAGAAAGCACTACCATCAGGTGATGTGTTGTTGTCTAGTCACTTGTTACGTCACGTACCAGTAAAGATAGCAGGAAGAGAACTAAGTGCGAACCTAGTTGTTCTGAACTTAGTAGATTATGATGTGATCCTAGGAATGGATTTTCTAGGAAAGTATAATGCTACAATAGACTGTAGAAAGAAAAGGGTAGTTTTTCAGCCAGAAGGAGAACAGGTGTTTGAGTACATGGGTTCCACATTAGGGACACCCAGACGTTTTATTAGTTCCCTAGAAGCCCGACGATGGATGTCTAGCGGATGCACTGGATATTTGGCGTATGTGGTGGATAGGAACCAAGAGGGGAAACATCAACCAGAAGACGTCCCCATAGTCAAGGAGTTCCTAGACGTTTTTCCAGAGGAACTACCCGGACTTCCTCCAGATCAGGAAATAGCTTTTGAGATAGAGCTTCTCCCTGGCACCGCACCAATATCCAAAGCACCGTATAGGATGGCTCCAGTGGAACTGAAAGAGTTGCGGGTTCAACTCCAAGAAATGTTAGACCAAGGCTTCATCGACCGAAGTTTTTCACCATGGGGAGCTCCAAATCTTTGTCAAAAAGAAGGATGGCACGCTTGGATGTGCATAGATTATAGAGAGCTCAACAAAGTCACCATCAAGAACAAGTACCCGTTGCCACGAATCGATGACTTGTTCGACCAGTTGAAGGGAGCTACCACGTTTTCGAAGATAGACCTTCGATCGGGGTATCATCACTCAAGATTAGAAAAGAAGACATTTCCATAACGGCATTCAGAACTCGGTATGGACACTACGAATTCTTAGTGATGCCGTTTGGACTTACAAATGCCCCATCAGCATTTATGGACCTTATGAACAGAGTCTTCAGAGAGTATTTAGATAAGTTTGTTATTGTTTTCATCGATGACATCCTTATATACTCACGAGATCCACAGGAGCACGCAGAACATTTGAGGATCGCACTACACACGTTGAAGAAACATCAGCTAAATGTGAAGTTTTCTAAGTGCGAGTTCTGGTTAGATAAAGTCCACTTCCTCGGACATGTAGTATCCAAGGAAGGAATCACCGTGGATCCAGCAAAAGTTGAAGCGGTTGAGAAGTGGCCAGTTCCAAAGAGTGTTACGGAAATTTGAAGTTTCCTAGGATTGGCAGGGTATTATAGAAGGTTTGTGGAGGGATTTGCTCGTCTTGCAGCTCCTCTCACTGCCTTAACCAGAAAAGATAGAAGGTATGAATGGACAGATGGATGTGAACAGAGTTTCAGAGAGATCAAAAGAAGATTAATTAGTGCTCCAGTACTCACGATCCCAGAGGAGGGAGAAAAATTTGACATCTACAGTGATGCCTCAAAGACAAGACTAGGAGCCATGTTGATGCAAAATGGCAAGGTCATTGCTTACGCATCTCGGCAACTGAAGGATCACGAGCGAAATTACCCAACGCATGATCTTGAGTTAGCCACAGTAGTTTTTGTGCTCAAGTTATGGCGGCATTACCTATATGGGGTTCAATGCCAAATTTATACGGACCATCAGAGCCTAAAGTACTTCTTCACGCAGAAGGAGCTTAATATGAGACAAAGACGATGGCTTGAACTTGTGAAGGACTACAATTGTGAAATCCTTTACCATCCGTAAAGCCAATCGAGTAGCGGCGCTTTGAGTAGAAACCCAGCACTCTACGGACTCCGGTGGAGACCGAATTGTTGCCCAAGCGGCTTCAACAAGAGATTAATCTCCTAGACCTCGAATTAATCTCGGTAAGTTAGCTTCTCTGAGGCTGCAACCTGTGTACTCTGACAAGATACGAGAAGCTCGAAAGGTGATCCAATTATGGATGGATACAGGAAGGAGATAGTAGATAATGCAAGGTCTAATTTCAGCGTTTTCAAAGGGGCGGAATTCTCCTATACTAAAGAAGAATTTGTGTACCAAATCAAGAGGGATCAAGAAGCGAGATACTTGCGAAGCGCCTGAAAGACGCCATATTCCGACACACCAGTGTGCCACCAAAATGTATCAAGATTTGAAACAACATTTTGGTTGAGGCAAATGAAGAATGACATAGTTGACTATGTTAGTCGCCGCTGACATGCCAAAAGGTCAAAGCGAAACATCGAGACTAGCCGAAGCTTATAGCCACTAGAGATCCCGGAATGGAAGTGGGAACACTTAGCCATGGACTTTGTGACCGGACTTCGAGAACCAAGTGAGGGATACGATGCCATTTGGGTAGTCGTGGATCGGCTAACGAAATCAGCGATTTCATTCCGATCAAGATAACTTACTCCTTAGAGAGGTTAGGCGAAGTTATATGTGGCTAAGGTAGTAAAGCTACATGGAGTACCGCTTAGTATAGTATCGGACGCAGACACCGATTTACCTCCAATTTTTGGAGAAGTGTTCGTAAGCGATGGGGTCGAATTACGCTTATAGCACAACATTTCATCCCCTGCATTTAATGGGCAATGAGAGGACCATTCGGACCCTTGAAGATATGCTTCGTGCATGCGCAATGGATTTCAAGGGCGCATGGAGTATGAAGTTGCCATTGATCGAATTCTCGTATAAACCAAGCTTCCATCGGCATGGCCCCGTATGAAGCACTTTTACGGAAGGAAGTGTAGATCCCGCCCATTGGTATGACACTCGGGAAAAGTAGCTTCACAAGACGGAATTCATTCAAGAGGCCATTGAGACAAAGGCAAAAGATCCGTAGAAGATTAGAGACGGCTCGGAGCCGCGTAAGAGTTATCTTGCAGATAAACGACGGAGACCCTTGGAATTTTCTCAGGGGACTCAGTATTCCTAAAAGTCGCACCAATGAAGGGTGTGATGCGTTTTGGGAAGAAAGGTAAGTCTGAGTCCACGTTACATAGGGCCTTTTGAGATCATTGAAAGAATAGGAAAGGTAGCTTACCGACTAGCTCTACCGCCGAGTTGGCTTCATTACACAGTGTTTCATGTAGCAATGCTCCGAAGTATATCTCGGATCCATCGCACGCGTGTTCTGAAGATGAGCCTATTCAGATTCACGAAGATTTGTCCTATGAGGAACAACCAGTCCAAATTCTAGCCAGAGAAGAAAGGAAACCTCGGAAGTCGTAGTATCCCAATGGTTAAAGTGCGGTGGAAAAATCACAACGCGTTGCGTAAGCCACTTGGGAAGTAGAAGCAGAGATCAAAGAAGTACCCCCAGTTGTTCGATTTTCGGACGAAAATTCCTTAAGGAGGGTGAATGTAATGATCGGGAAAATATTAAGTCAAAATCGGACGGTCCGGTATTTGACCGTAATTATTTCCCCTAATGTAAAGTAGTAGAAATATTGATGTAATCAGGAAAGTGTTATGTAGAAACTTTATATACGGGTAAAATCACCCCAAAAGTGTAAAGTTATAATACGAATATTATTCTGAGAGAAAAATTCAGAAATATCGATTGTGAATAGTAAAATATCGGTTAAAAGTTAGAAATTTTAACAGTATATTTTAGTTATGAAAAAGCCAGAAATATTTGGTAAATGACCAAATGACCAGTTAGAAAAAGAGTAGAAATATTAGAAGTAAGGAAAATGACAAAAGTGCCTGAAATGTAATTTTCCCGAGTCGATTAAAGCGGAAATTGCGAAAAAATGAGTACCGCGAGGGTACGTTTTGGGCAATCTGGATTGTTTAAAATGAAAATTTCAAAAAGGAAATTGACTATTGAGATACCCAAGAGAAGTGGGTTGAATATGAGAAATTTGACCCAGGTGTGCTCGGCGATCGTCGAGCGAGATAGAACCCGCATCGGGTGTGAAATTATCGGTATTCGGAAAGAGACTCGTTTTGAAAAAGCGGAAAGTTTGGTCTTAATAAGAAAAAAATGTGGGGAACACGGAACCATGTAAATTAAGTGTTAAACTTAATTAGAATTAGTAGAATTAAATTGTGAGAATTAAAGTTATTTCTCTAATTTAATTCTAGAAAGTAACTAGTGATGAACGCGCTTTCTTTTCTTGCATTGCGATGAGATGATAATTTTGTATGTTAGAAGAAGATAATAATTTATTTATATATGAATATATACATAAGATATTGTTATATGAAGTTATTTACATATACATCTCAGATACTATATAAAGTTATTTACAATATATTTACAATTCTTTCTCCTTTTTTTTTTTGTTGTAGCTCACTGCTTTTTTTTTTTTTTAAATTTGCAAAATGTAAATATTAAAAAATGTTAGTATTAGTAGTTGAAAAATTTAATATAATAAGATTTAGATGTAGTTATATTACCCGGTCCGTGGACGCTTTTTTGGTTGTTCTATTTCCTTGCCTTTGGAGTCGAATAAGACAAAGTTGATAAATTTCGATAATTTAAAATTTTAAGTATTGTTTTTAATTTATAAATAATGTAAATTGTTAAATATGTATTACACCGGTAGTTGATTTTTTTGGGTCCGTGTATGCGGATCTATTGATGATGTTGTGGTTGAGCGGGGCTACGCTGTGAAATGTTGTTTGAATATGTATTTAAAGTAAGATATATGTTTGTTTTATATAATTAATAAACATGATTAAATATGTTTTACCTTGTTGATATTGCAGTCTTGATATTTGTGGTGGCGCTTTATGAACTCGTTTAAATCAAATATTTTTGAGACAATTGTGGCAATTTGGGGCCCTTTTCTTTGAAAATATATTTGGAAGATCTTTGTTTCGCCTCGTAATTGGTTGATGGTGGTGGGATTGTGAATGGATCTGTAAATCCTTCAAATCGATTGTTAGTCTTGAGCGGATTTTTTTTATTAGGGCTGTCTTGCTCCTCGCCAAATATGATGATGTCCATGTTGCCAGTATGGTCTTCAATAGTTGCATTTAGTTTATACCTGTAATTTATAACATAATAGATAATTTAGGTTATAAAATATTTATTATTGGTAGTCAAAGTGAATAAGTTTTAGTTATTGCTTATTCATAATTTTGATTACCATGGGGATGGTGTTGTCTTTATGTGTCCATGGCTATCGCACCACCAATTGGTTCCTGCTTGTTTGAGTTGTCGATAACATCTGGGGCAGGAATTATAATACCAGCCTTGATTTGTTGAGAATGTAGTTATAGTGGCTTTTACTGTGAATTTAGTTTCCTATATACATGTAGAAAGATTTTTTACATTAAATTTGATATACACATGGGAAGATGTTTAGATTAAATGATATAATTAAAGGAAAAGAAATAGATAGAATATTATGATACTAACCTGGTTATTTTCTTGATCTAATGTCTTTAGTTCATCAATTGTTCTTCTATTCAAAGGTGTTTTTTGTTCTTCAATAGATTGTATTGGTGTTGTTGGTGCTGTTGAGAACTCAATTTCTTGAGGTTGCTTGGAGAACCTATATACATATATATATATATATATATATATATATATGTGTGTGTGTTATTAATTATTATTATGAAAAAATTTTCATAAAATTTATTGTTTTTAAAGTTTTGGGATTTGATTCTTACCTTGTTTTCAATGTTTGCATTTCTGGTATCTCTGGATCAAGGTAGAAGATTGTTGCAGCAGTACTTGATACATATGCATTACCTTAAAAATGAACAATAAAGTGGTTAATATTTTAATTCATTAGATGTCAATAGTTTATGTTATTTGTTATTATTTTTATAAGTTGTTAAAAGAAATACCTAGGTATTGTTTCACTAACATTGCTGCAAAAACTGCAACTACTGGTCCTTTCATTGATCTAACGATATTTTCATCAAATTGATCTGCTTTGTGTCCCCATAATGTGATCTGAAGCTGTTCATTTCTGTGAGAAAAAAAGTGGTAAAACAAAAAAGTTAGAATAAAGGGTTTTAAATGAGGTAATAGTTTTATATTTTTCTTAAATAAAATTTTTTTATATGATTGTAGTAGTGATTATGAAAAGTTCATTTACCTTATATTTTGTATCATTATTGTCCGTCGAGATGTTTGTTTGCCACCGATATTTGTTTGTTCAATTGTCTCAGACTCTTGTGATGACACCAATAACATCCTGTTGAAAAATAAATAGTAAATGTTAATGGCATTAATTAAAATATTGATGATGTAATTTTTTTTTTTTTTTTTTTTTTAGAAAGTAATGTTATCTTACCACTTAGGATATCGATTGATTGAATTACGTCTTTGGGCCGATCGAATTCAATGAAGTAAAATCTATGATATGGAATAGGTGGTGCCTCTTACGTGATCGAGCAAACACCGCTCTTGGCAAATTGTAGCATTGCAATGTGTGGGACAACTTTGTATGTTGGTTTGTTTTCCATGACGAAGAAGTTCTTTGATATCATATATATTGCCTAATTGAATTTTTTGGTAGATAGTATCCGAGTCTCGTGTCTTAATTGATCCTTGAATTGCTTCATCTTTGTAGATATAAATGGTGGTATTGTTATTTTATTTATAATATTTGGTATTAAATGAGGATAATAAAATATTGTATCCGGTAAAAGTATTACCTCTTCGTCAACTAAAACACAGTCAAGGCTGATCAAACGTCCAGTGCTTAAATCATTATTTGTCCATAGTCTGCATATTCTGGCTCTGATAGTTTCATAAACTTCATTTGGCTTTAGCGCTCGAATTAATGTCGTCATTTTGGCTAATTGCTGATAAAAGAAGGTAATCGTTTTAGTGTATAAAAATAAAAAGGTATAGTTGATGTGTTTTTGATAGATTAATGATAAATAATTTTGATTATAAGGGAAAAATTATGAATCTAATATTCGATTTATTATAATATTTATATTTTTATATAGTGTTTTATTTTTTTATTTGATACTATGTAGAATTTCTTTGTAAACAATATTTTTTACATAATTTGTATATTTATTTATTGAATCATGAATTAGTATATGTAATCCCTTTGGAGTTGTAGCTCTTGATAAAGCAACATATAGTTGTCCATGAGTAAAAATTTCACTATCTAAATATAATCCTATTTTATTTAATGATTGTCCTTGACTTTTATTTATTGTCATTGCATAGCAAATTTTAATAGGAAACTGTCGTCTTTTTAATGTAAATGGCCATTTAGATTCATGTACACCATTTCTATTCTTGGGATATAGACTTTTTCATTAATGTTGCTTGAGTTTATGATTTGTCCTTCTATAATTTTATTTGTTAATTGGGTGATAATAAGTCTTGTTCCATTGCATAATCCATTTGATTGATTTAGATTTCAGTAATAACATTATAGGTGTTCCTAGTTTAAGTTTTAGTTCATGTGGTGGTATTCCATTAAAATTAAGAGTGTGCAAAAATTCTTGAGGATATAAAAGATTAAGTTCATCTATGTTTTCGGATGAGGATGCAATGGTGTCATAGCTATAATAACATTTTTCTTGTTCAGGGATTAAGGATAATATGTAATTATTAATTTCATCACTTGTTTTATTTCTTGGTGTTATTATTGCTTGCTCGTTCTTTCAAGTATTCGATATTGTTGAAGTAAATGTTTAAATTATCATATACTAAACTTGAAATTTTTTCAATTGGATTTGATTCATAATGTAGTATGTATTTTTTTGGTATTTTTACCCATGTAGCATCTTCATTTTCTAAATCTTTTATTCCTTCAAAGAATACCATCTCCAACATTTAATATCCATTTCAAAAATGTTACAATTTCATTTTTTTCTTCTTCTCTATGATTGTATCGTTTTAATCTCATGTTTTTTCATCAATTTTAAAATTTTGAAATGTGGCCATAAATAAGAATTATTTATAGTTGCATTGATTATATCTTCCTTTGTTCCCCAAGGAATAATCGGTAAAATTTGTCGGAAGTCACCTCCTAGCACAATTGTCATGCCACCAAATGGTTGTTCAAAGTTATTTCTTAAATCTTGAAGTGTTTTATCTAATGCTTCAAAGCAATATTTATTAGTCATAGGTGCTTCATCCCATAATATAAGTGATGTTTTATCAATTAATTTTGCTAACCGAGTTCCTTTTTAATATGGCGGTAGAAAATTTATCTATTGACAAAGGGTATTCGAATCTAGAATGAGTCGTTTTCTTCCTTTAGGCAATAACAATGATGCTATTCCGGAAGATGCGACGACTAGAATTATTTCGTTATTTGATCTAATTTTTGTGATTATTGCGTTCCATAAATATGTTTTTCCAGTTCCACCATGACCATATATAAAAAAAAGATTATTCTTTTTTTGATGGAGTGATTGTAAAATTTGTTGATAAATAAATTGTTGTTCATTGTTTAGATTATTCACTAATTTAATGTTTTCTTCTTTTAATTTGTGTATATCATAATCAAGTTCTTCTCTTAAGAACTTATTATTTAAATCATCTATTAATGATCCAGTTGGAAGAGGTAAGTTAAAATGTGTTAAGGTTGATGAATTTGTGTTTAATATTTTTTCTAGTTCATATAGTACAAAATTGTATAATTACGGTTCGGTACTTGAAAATTGGGGTTGTTAAATAAAGTTTTAATTTTGTATAATATATCATCTGTCATAAGCTTCCAATGTTTTTCAAGGAATTTTATTGGGTTATTTACATTGCAAAATAATAAAATTACGACAAATAATTGTCGTAGTTGAGTTGCTGTTGACCAAAATGAAGCTTCTTGTATAGATTGATCCCATTCTCGATCATCTCCTAATAGGCCTAGTGCATAACATGCTGTTTGATTTGTTGGATATATTATGTCATTAACTGTTCGAAGAGCTTCGTAACTTGTTGCGCCTTTTTGATGATTTAATAATAATTTAAGATAATATAATTCGCCAGAGCTTGGATGGACATGAAAAGTTCGTCCAATTGTATGTCCCATCTGTCTTGGAGACCAATATTTATATTTATTATTCCATACATATTTAATAGGGAATTCTGTGTAAGTTAATTCTCTTGCGTTAGTATCATATTTGTTTATTTCCATCCATTCAGTAAGAGTTGTTTTATCAATACCTTGTTGTCTTATTATGTTATTTAGACGTTGATTTGAATTGAATGTTATGTTTTGCATTTTTGGTAAATGTATTGATAATCTTTGAACAGCTGGATTTCTATGATGTATTGAAAATTCAAATAGTCTCCGAGATTGCTTCATATGGTGTTATGTACCGCAAATTAATATAGTTTTTTATTTCATCTATTTCTTGATAATTGGTTTCTGCAGCTTATTTACGTAGGCATATTGTCTTCTATTACTTGCTCTTATTCTATCTGGTCCTTTTGTTAAATATTTAAATAAATATTTTATAAGCATAGATTAAGAACAAAGTTCTACATTAATATGAGCATGAAATTTTAGGCATAAAGTTTTATTGTATGGAACTACATATCTATTATCTAATTTAATGCCTTGTTTTTCAACATAGAAGGGTGTGTTTCTTCGTTTATAATTAACAAATCCATTTTCGTCAATTGTTGTTTCATTATTAAATTTTTTAGGAAATTTTTTTGAACATTCTGAATTTTTCATACATGGAGAATTTGTCCTAGCTATGCCACATGGCCCATGCATCATAAATTCGGTTATAATGTTGTATTCGAAGAAATTATTATGAGGATTAGGTATTTACTGCAGAAATAAATTTGTCTATTTGTGATGGCTCACGTAGTTTGTCATCATGGTGAAGCCGAGAAAAGGAAATGAGAATGTGGTAGGCCTCGTTTTTGAAATTCAACAACATATAAATCTGCAAGATCAAAAAATATTTTATCATAATTTTTTTTTTTTTTAGTGTTGGAAAAAAAAAGTGTTATTTTTTTTTTTATTAGGAAACTAAAAAGCTTTAGGAAAAGAAAACTAACCTTTGCTATGATTACTCCAAAAATGTTTTTATTTTTAATAGTGGATAAAAGACTATCTAATTTCATTTTAAAAATTCGTGATAATATCCGGTCTATCTTCGTGTTTTTGTCCGGGTATTCTTGCTAAGGCTCTAGTAATTTCAGGCCATTTTGGATTACATGTAAATGTTATAAATAAATCAGATTTCCGTGGCGTCCCCAAAATTGCCATTGCATCTTGATAATTTTGAATCATATATCTAGGGCTTCCAAAGATGGCTTGAAGGAAGGATAATTCTTTTTCCTATTGCTTGTGCATTTGTATCTCCTCTTGTAATGGCGTCTTGAATTCCTTGATAAATTTCGGATCGCAAATTTTTTTTGATTTTTTCGAATATAATCTAGTCTATCTTCTTCTCTGAACATATGCATCAACTATATATTGTTGAAATAATCTACCCCCCCCTCGAAAAAAGTGTATTGCCTTGAGTTCTACGTTCTTGTAATTGATAGCAATAAAATTCTCGTGATAGAGATTTTTTTTTTTTATATTTATTACTTAAGTTATTTATATTATATTTTAAGTTTATTGTGTAACCATCTTCTCCATATGGAAATAATAAAGGATATTGAAGGGCCATATAACATGGATGTAGTTTTGTAATTCTCTGCAAGCTATCTGTTCTATCTTGGATAATAATGTCTCTTCCTTGTTCATGTTCACCAATGTCTCCAACAATTAATGCAGCTATATCGTTTGATGTGGGTAAGTTATATTGGTTACTATCTGTATTTCTTTGTTCTATGAGTCTTAGTTTCATAGATGGTATCTCATCTTGTTGATATCTATCTCTTATCGTTCAAAAATTTTTGACTAATTTATTTGTTTTATCAAGCATCCTAATAAGATTTTCAATTATAAATTGTCTTATGTTTTTGGATTCATTATCAAATGAGAATAATGCCATTCGTTTTGGACTTCATTTTGTGTGTCATATATATAGAGTTGTGCAAATTTTGGAGGATTATTATTAATTGGCAATAGAGACCCTATAAGATGATGTACATGCCCACTTATTTTAAAAAATATTTGGTCCATTTGAATTTTGTGCACTTATGTCTATATTAGCACCAAATGATGTAAATGCAAACATAGAGTTATACGTTCGAATGTTTTTTTCGAAATGTGTACTTATTAATCCTCCATGATAATTAAGAAGTGTATCAAGTGTTCGAGGTGTTTTTTTAATTAAGGGCAAGGTTATTTTTCCATCTTTGCAAAAGAAAAGATTGTATTTAGGAATAGTACTATTGCTAATTTGTTCGTTAAGCCAAAAGAGAGCGCTACAATGTTGACAGATATAGGAGCAGTCTCCGAGATCGATGTAGAGATTAGCAATGCCTATAAAAAAGTTTTAAGAAAAATAACAACAATATGTAAAAAATTAGTATTGTCATCGTATGAATTTTTTTTTTTTTTTTTTAAAAAGAATAGCTAGAATGGATGAGAGAATTACATTCTCTATCATGGTTTTCGGATGTTGATGGCATCGATGATTCAAAATTCTCATCTCGAGACCCGTGTAAGTTGTGTTGTCCGAAGATTGAGGTGAGAAGCTCTTGCCCGCCAAGGTATAGCTATTTCATTTATTTCAATTGAATCTTGTTCTCTTATGCCGAGTAATTTTGATTCATCCGAGAATGATACAACGTACACGCTTGTTTGATTGTGTTGTTTTTGTTGAGTTTTTCTCTTGTCCATTTGTTTCTACGATAGAAGGTTAATTTGATTAGAAAAGAGAACAAAATATATTTATGTAAATAATTTATATGTAATTAATATTTTTATTATAAGATTACTTATAGGAAATTAAACAAATAATTTTTTTTCATAATAGTATTTATCATATTTTGTTATTTTAATTATGATTTATGGGTAGAAAAATGATATAGTAATATTAATAGTATTAAAACAAAGATTATTAACAATATTAATCTCGACAACAACAATAATTATGGGTAAAAATGAATTAATAAAATAGAATTTGTAATAATATTTGTGATATTCTATTATTTTAATTATGAATTTATTGGAAGGAAAATAAAATGTAGTAGTATTAATAATATTAAAATAATAATATTGATAATGCTAACTTTATGATAAGATTAATGCTAATTATAGGCAAAATTAATTGATAAAGTATAAATAATTTATTGATTAAATTGGTAAACAAATGATATATAAGGTAATAAATACATATATATATTTGTATCCTTTTGAAATAAAATAGGTGGTGTAAATATATTTACAAAGATAGAAGATAATAAACTTACAACATTAGGTGTTATTCAAAGGAAAATAAATTCATCAAATTTTTATTCGAATAAAATGGATTTATTAATAAATAGTAAATAAATAAATAAATCTATATGAATAGTTAATAGTTTTTAATTTCTTAAGTTATAGGTAAAGAAAACAAAAATTATTATCTTTTTAATGTAAATGATAATTTAAATTTATGAACAGTTATTTTTATTCTTAAAATATAAACTTTTTACCAATGAAATTCATATAGTGTTACAATGATTATCTCTTTTTTTTTTTTTTTTTTTTTCTTTTGTTTATAGTGAAGATGAAGATTTTTATGCTATTTTCTATGAGTAAAAATTTTGATATTTAAATATAATTTTATTTTATTCAAAAATTGTCTTTGATTTTTATTTATTATTATTAGATAGTAAATTTTAATAGAAAATTATTATCTTTTTTAATGTAAATGACAATTTAAATTTATACACAATTATTTCTATTCTTAAAATATAAACTTTTTATTAATAAAATTCACATAGTGTCACAATAGTTATCTTTTTTTTTTTTTTTTTTTTTCCTTTTATTTACGGTGAAGATGAAAATTTTTTAAGTTATTTTATCCTTAAATTTGCAAAGTACAAGATAGCTTTTTGGCCGAAAAAAATACATAAAAATTATTCTTGTTGTTTTATTTTTTTTGTCTCTCTCTCTTTCTCTCTCTCTCTTTTTTTTTTTTTTTTTTTTTTTTTTTTGGTTCTATGGTGAAGATTTTTAAGTATTATATGACAAGAATTTGGTAATTTTTTTTTTTTAATCTGAAGATGAATCTTTCTCTTTTTTTTTTTTTTTTTTTTTTCCTAATACATAAAGATCAATCTTGTCGTTTTTTTTTTTTTTTTTTGTTTTCCCGTTTATGATGAGGTTTTAAGTGTTATTGCCTTTGTATTATTGTACTTATTGTTTTATCCTTGTTTTCATTATCTCCTATTTATGGTAAAGGATTTTTCAATTTTTTTGCCATGTGAATTGCTCTTAAGTTATGATTATAACATTTTTAAATAAATATGATAGTACAAAACTACCTAGAAAGATAGAAAGCAATAAATTTACAACATCGGATATTATTGAAGGGCAAAAAATTAATTACATATTAACATTAAATAAGCTAAATTTATTAGTAAACACTAAGTAAATAAATGAATCAGATAAACCATTAGCTGTCTTCAATGACTTCACATTCGTGTTTTCTCATAAACATGAGGGAAAAAATTAAGTGTGAATAACAATCAAAATATTTATACGTAAAAAAAAGCAGTGAGAGGAAAGAAAAAAAAAAAAAAAAAAAAATAAAAATAAAAAATAAAGGAACAATATAATAATCGAGTATGATAGAAGATGTAGGAAATACCTCAAGTGATGTTATAAATCTCACGTTAAATATGGAATGTCAACGAATCAAGGTCGAAAGCAATAACCAATATAAAGGCAACAGAATAGGACCGTGTGCAATAGCGCACCTTAGAAAATACAAATAATCAAGTAAACAAATGAATTAAGTAAATAGCAGGAGAAATAAATTTAAAAAAGTAATGATATATAGACATAACAAAAAATTATTGGCAAAGATTGATACTAATAGGTGAAGTACTCAGATTTTGAGTAAATTGGTGTATATGAGCATGAAATATCACCAACAATATTCAGTGAAAGAATAACATAATGAATAAAAACGGTGGCTCAGGTATTTAATCTTTTCAGCAATGTGTGACAAATACATAATGGCTTCCTGCTAAGGCAACTGCACAAAGGGTAACACATTGTATCTGTCACACAGATTATAATTTTGATGTAACGGAAGATAGATAACTTGAGTAAGATATGAAATTGTTCAAAGACTACCAGGTGAATTAAATACAAAACCCAAAAGGAGGAAAAAAAACAATGTAAGGAGGATAGTATAATATAAATTATATGATCGACTTAGAATAGGAAGACTAAAGAAAAAGAGATTGTAAGCAATAGAAAATAGAAAAATAAAAACGTGATCAATACAATAAGGAGAGGAGAGTGAAATAACAAAGCCTGCTTTACGTGTGTTTTGTGCGGGTGTGTTTATTTTTATTTTTATTTTTTTTTTCCTCTCTGCGGGAGATTTTTCTGTGTAAAATAATAGGAATGGAATAAGAAAGCCAAGGTGAGTAATAGAAAAAGAAAGGTATTACACATAGAAAAAGGTCCCGAATCAAATCATGATAAGAGGGGTGGGGGGAAAAAAAAAAAAAAGAGAAAGAAGAAGAAAGAACAAGATAAAACTTTTTTTTTTTTTTCCCCGGATGGTAAGAACAAAATGAAAAAACCAGGGCTCAACAAAGGAAAAAAGAGGCAGCAAATGGATATTCACAAATCTTTGAACAAATTACATAGAACTCAATATATAAATATTGATTATACTCATCATCGCCACCAAAAAGAACTTACCAGAATAGAATATGTGACATAAACATGTATATATATATATATATGTATGTATGTATGTATGTATGTATGTATATAAGTCTCATGAGAAACAAATAAAAAAAGGGTAAACATATTAGCATATTATAGAGTAAGGAACTACAAAGAGAGGTAAACATAGTTAATAAAATGCAAAGGACAAAAATTAATGCCACCAGAGGAAAACAATATATTTAATATCAAGATGAGAAATTAAAGAGTTACGGATAGGGTTTATAAATAATACCGGAATAGTCTTGTCTTATTTCTAGATATATCACCAAACCACTATAAACAGAGAGAGTATAAACGATAGAGACAAATAAACAGGGCAAAGAAATGAGAAAACAACGTAGTAAATGATGAAAAGTGAAATAGGGAAGGAAAGACGTGAAATGCAAGGAAGGGGCGAATAGAGGGTAGATGACAACTCGGTGTAGAGGAAAAGAAGGCAAAGGCATAGGCAATAAATTGAGGTGCAGGAGTATTTATAGATGAAGAATAGAAAGAAGAAATATAAACAGTTCACAGCCTATAATAACATTACACGTAGATGTTATAAGTCGGTGAATAAAAATAATGGGGCAGAAATTTAACAATGAGAGAGAGAGGCAATTTACAATAAGAAAAACAGGAAATAAATATAATATTATAATAACAATGAGACAGAAGAAAGAGAAACGGGAATAAATAAATAAAAAAAAAGTCATGATTAACTTCAGGGTTTCATTTAATACATCTGCAGCAAGTTGTAAGTCGGTGAATAAAAATAATGGGGCAGAAATTTAACAATGAGAGAGACAGAAGAAAGAGAAACGGGAATAAATAAAAAAAAAAAAGTCATGATTAACTTCGTGGTTTCATTTAATACATCCGCAAGATAATAAATACAACTAAGCAAGGTGGCGGGACAAATCACGCCATCCATAACACATATCATCAAGTCAAGAAATAGGAGGAAAAAAAAAAAAAAAAACGATATAGATATATGTAGAAGACAAGAGAACCATCTGGATACATTTTTTTTTTTTTTTTTCCATAACACGATCATCAACTCGAAGAAATAGGGAAAAAAAAAAAAAAAAGAACAATATAGATATATGTAGAACCATCTGGATACAATTTTTTTTTTTTTTTTTATTCCATAACACGTATCATCAAGTCAATAAATAGGAGAATAAAGAAAAAAAAGAACAATATAGATATATGCGTAACCATCCGGATACATTTTTTCTATTTATTTTTTTTTTTTTTTTTTTTATTTTTAAGATTCATTTAACACATCCGCACAAAAATGAGTACAATTAAGCAAAATGGCAAGATAAATAATTACCGTCCAAAACACGGATCATGAACATAATAAAAGAGGAAAAAAAAAAAGAATCGGGATAAATTAAAAAAAAAAAAAAAAACTCAAAGCGGAAGCTAAAATCAACATTTAAACGAATATAAAGACAAACCAAAGAAATAGAAGAAACCCGGGCCAAAATGTGGATAAATCAAAAAGCCCCGCATCAAAACGAAAACAAATGAGGACAAAGAAGAACCAAAATCACAGGAAAAAAAAAAAAAAAAAAAAAAAAAAAAAAGGAAAGAAGAAAGAAAAAAGAAATCCAAACCCAGATGAATGAGAGAGGAAAAATCGTAAAAAAAAAAAAACCCGCACTGGATCCAAATAAATGAGGACAAAGATCCAAAAATCACAGGAAAAAATAAATAAAAACCATAAAAGAAGAAAAAAAAAAAAAAGGCAAAAAAAAAGGGACAAAAATTTTCCAAAATGGCGGAGGAGCGTCCAAACAAAGAAATAAAAAATAAAAATAAAAATAAAAATAAAATAAAAAAACGCAAATCCATTTACGGAGAAATCGTCAAGAGGAAGAATAAGGAAACCGAGAAACCAAAAAAGGTCGGGACTCCATTTACGACAAATTACCGAATAAAAGAGATAAAATCCCCAGATTTCCACCCAAATCTCAAAAAGAAAGAGGGCCAAGGAAATAAGAGAATCGAGAGAGAAAAGGAAACCAAGGCCAAGGAGATGAGAGAATTGAGAGAGGCAGATCTCAAAATCACACGAAGAAGAAGAAAAGGAAAATAGGGTTTCGAGAGGAAATGAGAGAATCGAGAGAGAAGAGGAAAGTAGGGCAAAGAAAATGAGAGAATCGAGAAATCGAGAATCGAGAGAGAAGAGGAAAGGAAAATCTCGTAATCACGTAATCGAGAAATCGAGAATCGAGAGAGAAGAGGAAAGGAAAATCTCGTAATCACACCAAGAAGAAGAAAAGGAAAATAGGGTTTCGTAGAGAGGAAATGAGAGAATCGAGAGAGAAGAAGAAAGTAGAGAATCGAGAAATGAGAGAATCGAGAGAGAAAACGGAAGGATAACCTAAGAAGCCGAAGACCAAAAGGCCCCCGGGCCGACGAAGAAGTGAGCAAAGGAATCGTGGGCAAAAGCGCTATTTTATCAGAAAAAACAAAGAACTCGAGTCTCATGGAACAAGAATCCGAGCTCTCCGAATCGAGAGAGAAGAAGAAAGTAGAGAATCGAGAAATGAGAGAATCGAGAGAGAAAACGGAAGGATAACCTAAGAAGCCGAAGACCAAAAAGGCCCCGGCCGTATTTAAGAAGTGAGCAAAGGAATCGTGGGCAAAAGCGCCATTTTATCAGAGAAAAAACAAAGGAACTGAGTCTCATGTGAACAATGAATCCGAGCTCTCCTTTAGTATATTTATAATGTGAGATATTTTAGAAATATTAATATAATATACCTATTACACTTAAAATGGCCTACGGATGACATTAGAAGCCAAAATTGCTTCTTTCTCTAAGTGTGGCCGAGAGATAGAGAAAAGAAAGAGAAAAGAGAGAAAATCAAGGGAAAATCAAGGAATCACCCGTTTTCACCGAAATTTCTTCCGTTCAGTCCGGTAGAAACATAACCCGAGGCGTTCTAGTGGAGAATCTAAACTTTTCAAGGTAAGATTTTGGATTTTTCATGAGAAACTGCTTGCTTTTTCGTTTTTGTGAATAGTAACTCATCTCGGAAAAAATCCGTAAAACTGAAAAACGAAACCGAGGTTTTGTCGGGGACTACGATAGGAGTTTAATGTGCAAGTATTGAAAGGATTGAACAATTTTTTTAGATTTACACTAAAAATCCGAAAATCCCTAGAAATGGAGGAAATGTATTTTTGTTCAATTTATGTAGCAATTTGTGTTCGTGGAATGTGAATCGACTACAGTACCGAAATCGAAAGTAAAACGAGTTATTGAAAACTCGGGAAACGAGGAAAATTAAGGCGAAAACTCTGCAAAAAATTTCCTAAAATCTAGTTAGCAAGCAATGAGTTAGGAATCTGATTCTAGAGAATGGATAATTGCTTTTAAACCTCGGAAACGAATAGATTAAGATTCGTAAACCGAGATACACGAATATGTGTAAATTGCCTCTTGAGCTAGAATTCGGCCTTAAGGGGAAAAAGTCCATAAATGAGTTTGAAATTAGATTTAAGAATCTAAGTATGAGGAATTGTGATTGAATAGGGAATTGATACCTATTTCCATGAAACAGTTTTTGGCACGAGAGCCAAGCAACAAGAAAGAACTTCAAACAAGCGGGTATCCTAGCGGATCACCGGTAAGTATAGACATATATGTTTGTCCGGACTCGAGTAAAATTGTAGTTAGACTTAGAACTATTAATTTATTTATGTTCCTAAGTCTATATGATTTCATGTGATTATACATGTTTGGAGGGCTTAATGCTCTAGATTTCGGAAAGGGCGACATATGGTTACCCTTATGCATAGTTAAAAAGATCGACGGGTCGTCCGGCCTCCGCAAGGGAGGAAAATCTCAAAGAGTAGAGATTCCGACTTGACCCGGTGATGAGAAAGTAATGAGCCAAGAAGTAAAAGACCGACGGGTCGTCGGCCTTCCTTAAGGGAGGGAAATCTCACGAGAGTAGAGATTCCGACTAGACCAGCCGATAAAGTAAGAACAGAAAGATAGAAAGTAGTTTAAAGCATGTTTCACACGAGCATATTGGCATCATAACTCTTAATGTAATTTCTATTAGTTTATGATGTATGCATGTTTATACTTGCTGAGCGTTAGCTCATCAGTTTACTCGTGTGCAAGTAACAAAGGTAAGTAGCCAGTCATATAGTGGTTTGCTTGATGGACATGCGGAGGCAAGGGTGGCGGAAATGTCATGGGTGCACGAGAGTGGTCTTTACTACGCTCGCTTAGAAATTAAATTCCGCTGCAAAGTAATGTAATATAGAATACTAGTATGTATGTTCAGTTCTAAGAAAAAGATATTACAACCATTGTCTTAGTAAAGAACAACGGACTGTAATAAATTATGACAAGTTTTCAGAAACTAGTTTGATATCCGAATCTTTAAAGTAATAGCAAAATATGTTATTAGTGTAACAACATAATATGTTAAGAACCCGATGGTTAAAGTAAAGAAAAAAAAATTTACCCGCACATGAATGTAAATTAAAGAGACAATAGTCTAACAACGAATAATGGATCAGACTATAGCTTAGCCCATTAGTAGTAGTATAAGGAACGGCGACCGCACCGCGAGGGCGCGGGCCGCCACAATCCGAACTTCTCCTGGAGAAATAATCAAAATGTCTTGCAGCCGCAGCCTCTTCAAACACTACAACCTACTCCGCCACCACCTGGCTTTCATTCACAAGGTGAGAGCAAGCCCTCTACTGATGAGTTGTTATCCCAGTATATGACCAAGAATGATGCCACAATTCAAACTCTGGTTCAACTGACTCAGAACCTTGCTGCATCACAAAGAAACATGGAGGTACAGATAGGCCAATTGGCCAATGCAGTGAATTCTCGTCCATAAGGTAATTTACCAAGTTCCACCGAGATTTAACCCCAAAGAGCAATGCAAGGCAATTACCCTTAGAAGTGGAAAAGAATTAGAGGAGTTGACAAGAAAGAAAGAAAAAGAGACACATGGTAAAAGGAAGTCAAGTGGAGGTTTCGACATTCTCGAAAAAGAAGATCGAACAAGGGGCGAAAAACCTGCAACTAAATTGTTTTTTGGACAATCCTCCACCATACACTCCTCCGCTCCCATTTCCTCGTAGATTTTCGTAAGCGTAAACCGGACAAACAATTTTCAAGTTCCTAGATGTTTTCAAGAAGCTTCAAATCAACATCCCGTTCATGACGCATTGGAACAAATGCCCGATTATGCTAAGTTTATGAAGGAGATTTTAACAAAGAAGAGGAGATTGGCGATTTTTGAGACAGTGAAGTTGATGTAAGAATGCAAAGCCATTTTACAGAAAAAGCTTCCACAAAAAGCCAAAGATCCAGGGAGTTTTACTATACCTTGTACTATTGGTAATACTTATTTTGATAAAGCTCTATGTGATCTGGGTGCCAGTGTTAATTTAATGCCTTTCTCTATTTACAGGAAACTAGGAGTGACAGATGTGAAGCCAACTACTGTGTCACTTCAATTTGCTGACAGGTCGATCAAAAAGCCACAAGGAATTATTGAGGATGTGCTAGTGAAAGTGGATAAATTCATCTTCCCGGCGGATTTCATTGTTCTAGATATGGAGGAAGATGAAGAAATTCCAATTATACTTGGTCGACCATTCCTCGCTACTGGTCGAACCTTAATTGACGTGCAGAAAGGGGAACTTGTTTTGAGGTTCCAAGATGAGAAAGTGGTGTTCAACGCCTTCAAGGCAATGAATTACCCATCGAGAGACCGACTAATCGCATGCGGCTTGATATTATTGAGCAGGCGGTACAAGAAGTTGAAGACATTAATAGCTTGTCGGACTTGATTGAAGAATGCATTAATATGGAGACTCATGATGATTTCATTAGTACTATTTCTGCATCTGAAAAAGAACCAATCACTGAGAAAGTTTTAACAGCTTCGATACATCCGGCACCTACAAGTCAGCTACCTTCTGTTGACCAACCACCACAGCTTGAGCTGAAACCTTTGCCATCTCATTTACGGTATGCGTTTCTTGGTGAAAACTCAACTCTCCCACTCATTATTTCTGCTACACTTACAAAGGAGAAAGAAGACAAGTTACTTCAGTTATCGAAAATCACAAGAAAGCGATTGGATGGACTATTCTTGACATCAAAGGCATTAGTCCGTCTATTTTGTATGCATAAAATACTCATGGAGAATGACTACAAGCCTAGCATTGAGGCACTGAGAGAAGATCGAATCCAGTTATGAAAGATGTAGTCGGGAATGAGGTGGTGAAATTGTTAGATGCAGGATAATATATCCCATCTCTCGATAGCTCTTGGGTTAGTCCTGTCCAGGTTGTGCCTAAAAAGGTGGGATGACAGTGGTGAAGAATGAAAAGAATGAGCTCATCCCAACCAGAACTGTCACTGGATGGCGAGTTTGCATGGACTACAGGAAGCTGAATAACGCCACCAGAAAAGATCATTTCCCATTGCCCTTCATTGATCAGATGATTGACAGGTTAGCTGGCCATGATTACTACTGTTTTCTCGACGGATACTCTGGGTATAACCAGATAGCTATCGCTCCAGAAGACAAGGAGAAGACCACATTTACATGCCCATATGGTACTTTTGCCTATCGGAGGATGCCTTTTGGTCTATGCAATGCACCAGCCACATTTCTGAGATGTATGATGGCCATATTTTCAGACATGATCGAGAAGTTTATTGAGGTGTTCATGGATGACTTCTCAGTTTTTGGCTCTTCATTTGATCAATGCTTAGACAACTTGGCTATGGTTTTAGAGAGATGTGAGAAGACTAATTTAGTTACGAATCGGGAAAATGCCATTTTATGGTGAAAGAAGGAATAGTTCTCGACCATAAAGTTTCGAGAAAAAAAGAATAGAGGTTGACAAGGCCAAGATTTCTACAATCGAGAATCTTCCTCCGCCGTCAACAAATAAGGGAATCGAAGTTTTTAGGGCATGCGGGTTTTTACGGCGATTCATTAAGGACTTCTCCAAAATCACAAAGCCTCTATGCAACTTCTTGGAGAAGGGCGTGCCATTTCAAATCACTAATGAGTGTCACAAGGCTTTTCAAGTCCTTAAGGAAAAGCTAGTGATCGCACCGATTATTGTTGCACCGCATCGAGTTTGCCATTTGAGCTTATGTGCGATGCGAGTGACTATGCAAAGGGGAGCGCTTTTGGGGCAAAGGAAAGATAAAGTGTTTCACACCATCTATTATGCTAGTAAAACTCTCAATGAAGCGCAGATGAATTATGCTACCACGTAAAAGGAGCTATTGGCAGTGGTGTTCGCTTTCAAAAAGTTCAGGTCGTATCTAATTGGCACATCAGTGGTGGTCTACACCGACCATGCAGCAATTAAGTATTTGATCACAAAGAAGGATGCCAAACCCAGATTAATCCGATGGATCCTGCTTCTCCAAGAATTTGATCTGGAAATTCGAGATAAGAAAGGGGCCGAGAATGTAGTAGCTGATCACTTGTCTCGTCTTGAGCAAGTAAAAGAAGAAGAGGAACCACAAATTAATGACTCGTTCCCCCGATGAGCGCTTGTTTGCCATTGAGAAGAATGTGTTGCCATGGTATGCATACTTTGTGAATTACCTAGTATGTAATCGGTTACCACGTAGTTGACATACCAACAAAAAGGAAATCTTACATGACGTGAGGCACTACTATTGGGACGAGCCGTACTTGTTCAAGAAGTGCCCCGATCAAATTATGCGAGATGTGTTCCGGAAGAAGAAATGGAGAGTGTCTTGAGGCAATTTGCCACTCTAGGGAATACGGGGCCATTTTGGAGCAACGAGACGATTCTTGAAGGTGTCTTGCAATCAGGTTTCTATTGGCCTACACTATTCAAGGATGCAAAGACCTTAATAGCGAAGTGTGATCGATGCCAACTTGTAGGTAATATTTCCAATCGCCATGAGATGCCCTTGAACAATATAATTGAGATCGAAATTTTTGATGTATGGGGCGAGATTTCATGGGCCCATTTCCATCTTCCTACAACAACAACTACATTCTCGTGGCGGTGGATTATGTCTCCAAGTGGGTAGAGGCGTAGCCTTACCCACTAATGACGCCAAAGTAGTCATGAAGTTCTTGAAAAAAACATATTCACCCGTTTCGCACGCCTCGGGCAATCATTAGCGATGAGGGCTCCCATTTTTGCAACAAGTTGTTGAATGCTTTGCTAGCAAAATATGGTGTAACGCACAAGGTTGCAACAAATTATCACCCTCGGACAAGCGCCAAGCTGAAATTTCAAATAGGGAGATAAAGCGCATTCTTGAGAAAACTGAAATTCTTCAAGGAAGGATTGGGCGATACGCCTTGACGATGCATTATGGGCTTATCGAACCGCTTATAAAAACGCCTATCGGGATGTCTCCATACAGATTGGTGTTTGGGAAAGCATGCCATCTACTACATTGAGCTTGAACACAAAGCATATTGGGCCATAAAAAAGTTGAATTTTGACATTCAAATTGCAGGTGAGAAGAGAGCTCTGCAACTCAATGAGATGGAAGAATTCCGTCAAGAAGCTTATGAGAATGCCAAGATGTACAAGGAGAAGACAAAGCTATGGCATGACAAGAAAATACTAGCTAGAGAGTTCGTCCCGGGCCAAAAGGTGTTGCTATACAATTCAAGACTACGGCTTTTTCCTGGCAAGCTCAAGACAAGATGGTCAGGACCATTTACTGTCAAGCAAGTCTTCCCGCATGGAGCAGTTGAAGTCCAACAAGAAGACCGAATCTTCAAGGTTAACGGGCAGAGGCTAAAGCACTACATAGAGGATGATTTTGATCGAGGAGCATTCAAGATCACCCTTGTAGACCCATGACTGATATGGAAAAAGAGCCACGCCTTTCAGGGAAGTTTCTCATTACTCTACCTTGCACTTTAATTTTTTACATTGGGGACAATGTATTATTTAAGTTTGGGGGTGGGAAAATTCTTTGAACTTATTTAAGTTTGTGTATATAACTGCATTTCTTTTAGGTGTGTAATTTGCTTTAAACAAAAAAACAAAAAAACAAAAAAACAAAAAAAACAAAAACAAAATTAGCTTGTATTGGTTGCTTTTGATATCTGAAAGCCTGTGATAATAAGTTGATTGACTTGTATTAGCTCTGGAAAAATGAAAAATGTTGTGTTTGTCTGTGTGCTTGAGTTGAGTGTTAGTTTTATGTTACTTTGGATTCTGTGAACACTTTGAGCACATTCACCTTGTGCGTGATTGTTTTGCCTGTTTAGAGGATGTTTATGCGAGTTAATTAGTCACATGTTCTCATTAGACTCTAACCACTTGAGGCGAAATCCTAGGTAGCTCATTACTAAAAAAATGATTCAGGCCATGTTTGAAACGTTTGAGCCTTTGTAGCCAACCCATGACAATTGATTATCCCTAGCTGCCCCTTTGAGCTTAATTATCCGTTTCTTTGGCACCCATGTATGAAGCTTAACCTATAAAGAATATTCTACTTTCACCCCATCACCCTAAAAGCACGTTGATCAAAGTACAATAAATTACTATGATGTATACTTTAGTGGAAAAGAGGTGAAATTGTGCAATATGCCTGAAAAAAAAAAAAAAAGAGAGAGAGAGAGAGAAAGGGAATTGATGTGATCAAGTTTGGGGTACACAAGAGGGCTGAAGCAAAAAGTTTAAGTGACGAGGCTATAAAAAAAAAAAAAAAAAAAGAAAGTGATGATGTTGCGAGTTTTGTTGATGTGTTTAGGGTGAGAAAAAAAAAAAAATTCAATATCCCACCTTCGCCTGAGCCAACACTATAAGCTTATTGAAAGTCCTGATGATTTTTGGTAATGTGATTGCCTACATTAGTGGAGAGAGGTGTGAAAAGCAGGCCTATGGAGTCTACACAATTCTTCATTCAGAGATCGTTATTTTCTAATTTGCTTGTAGAAACTAATCTAATTGGCGAGATGATTAAGGCAACAAGGTGATGCACACACACACAATACAAGAATCTGGAGTAAGATGGAATTGGCAGTTGATTTGAAATTCTAGGCATTAGCAGTGTTTGGAGTTTTCTTGGAGCTATTTTCATATGCAATCTTTGAGGCACATTTCGAAAACCAAATCCAACCAATACTACGCTGTTAGGATCTTATTTTATTTTGTTTGTAGGATTGTGTTTTGACTCTGTTATTTATTTGTTTTGCTCGAGGACTAGCAAAATGTTAAGTTTGAGGTATTTGATGAGTGAGTTTTACTCCCTCATTTAGTATTATTTTACACTTAATATCTAGTTGGTTTTTGAGGTTTTTGTTAGTTTTTATGTGTGTCTTCGTTATTTGTTTGAAGGTTAGGTGAAAGACTATGATTTGGAAGGTTTTGGACAAATTTCGGTGGAAAAAGACAGCAAACATAGCGCTTAGGCGCCAATTTACAGCGCCTTGGCGCTGAGTTTTACAGAATCAGCGCAGTGGGGCAGAATGGGTGGCGTTTTGGCGCCAGTCTGTAGCGCCTTGGCGCTGAAAACTGACGGAATCAGTGCAGTGGGGCAGAATGGGCAGCGCTTTGGCGCCCATGACAGCGCCGCAGCGCCCAGGATTTTTACACAGCAGTGCCGCAGCTCTAGGAACTCAGCGCCGTGGCGCTACGACGCGAAAAAAAGACGCGTTTTGAAGGCTAATCGCGAGAAAACTTACCCGTTTTGACCCTAATGCTCCAAAACATATAAATAGATGATTCTAGGGCAATTGGAGTGGAGGATGGACGCCTAGAGAGTGACGGCCAGGGATTCCTTCTAGCATCAAGCTCTTGGTTTCATCTTTTGTATTTTCTTTTCATAGTTTTGAATGATGTCTTGAACAATTTAGTTTTGATGTTTATAGTTTCCATTATGTTCTAAGTTTTTCATTCTAGGGTGGCTATGGATCCTACCATGAATTATTAATTTCCCATTATCAATTCCAATTCTCAGATGTTTTAATTCAAGTGATTGTTCTATCTTGTTCTTAATGCGTTTAATTGATTTGATCACCCAATTAATCGATTTGATTATTCTTAACCAAATTGGAAAAGGATGTTAGAATTATGATCTTTGATAGAATAACGTTGATTGATTGAGAAAAAAGGAATATACTCATGAGATTGATGCAGTATTCATTCGAAAGGCATAAATCATAATATTATTTGCTGGTTCAGTTTTGCATAGGAATATAAAAAAATTGAGTCGGCAGTATTGTTACTTGAATTGGAAGAGGATAGTAATAATCTTTAAGGTCTTTAATTGTCACTTGATGAAA
Source organism: Morus alba (assembly GCA_012066045.3). Lineage (NCBI taxonomy): Eukaryota > Viridiplantae > Streptophyta > Magnoliopsida > Rosales > Moraceae > Morus > Morus alba. The sequence goes on along the minus strand of JABXEQ010000015.1, from coordinate 5,361,494 downwards.
CATTCGAGTTTAGGAATATAACTTTGGGGAATTAATATGGATTGGGCAGGTGAAATTTGATCCCTAGACTTTTCTTATATTAGTCCTTCATAATTTTATTATTTCCATCATTTAATTAGTTTAGAATTCATAATCACTCTTTGAAATCAATTTGTTAGATAAAATTAGAATTTCTATAATTTCAGTACTTAGTAGAATTTTAATTATCAGTCTCCATGGGAACGATTCTATACTCTATCACTTTATTACTTGTATGCGATATTGTGCACTTGCAATTTTCACAACATTCATACAAAACTTTTCAGTAATCTCTCGTCCGCTTTGTAACCTCTTGGCCAAAGACGCCATGTTTGATTGGACACAAAAGTGTGAGGATGTAGGATCTTGTTGTGATTTATAGAAGAAAAATCAATTGAACAACAACAATATTGTAGGCGGAATTTCAAAAATTTTATCATATCCATTTAATTCAAAATTAAACGTAAACCACAACGAGAGATGCATGCATGATATATGTTTATAGACAAAGGATTAGAATATCACACATACCTTTGTTACGATTGAATTAAATGACCGCAAGGATCTTGTCTCACTATCTCATGTTCCAAGATGGAGAATTGCCGTGAAACAAGATCGTTGTTTTACTGCCACGATCACACCAAAAACCACTCGTTGATTCAAAGCTATGACTCTATGGTATTTGGGATGAGAGAGTGGGCTCTTTTTCAAAAACCTAAGGAAACTATTTCCTTCTATTTTGTCTCTACAAAATCCGGCCACCCTAAGGAAAAATGTGATATATTTTTTCTTCTCTCAAAAGAACTCTCTTAGGGTTTTCAACAAAATATCCTTATATAGGAGGAAATTCAAAAACTCAAACCCTAGATGGCATTTTCGAATTTTTCCTTAACCCTTGGATTGAAATCCGAAAATCCCTACATGGCTAGGGATTTCCGAATTTTCCTTCCCCTTTTGGAGCAAAATTCGAAATCCCCTTATGGCAAGGGATTTCTGAATTTTTTCCAAAATAATATATCACCTTTCTCTTTCCTTTAGTTGCCAAATAAAATCATGTTTAAATTTTATTTTGAATTTTAAATTAATCTCTATTAATTTCGAAATTCAAAATTCATTCCTTTTATTTTCAATTATCGAATAAATGAAAAATAATACAATGAATTTAAACATAATTATGTATTGAACATCAGTTTCTGTTTTTCCCATTTATTAGAGCTAGCCTTGAGACCGAATGGACCCACATGAACAAAGCTATGGAATTACAATATTCGACTAACTCATCTCTATAAGTTATCGACATATTTAATTCCGACATCGTACAACTCCACTAAAAGTTCGATGCCGAATAATCTCTCGATTCATGTGCGCTAATTTTTCTTTTGGTGTTGATACAATTTATCACACGGTCCACAATGTAAATGCATTATTATCCTTCGAAATATCGATGTCGAATGGTATATAATATTACCGCTTTACCATTCCAATCATTATTTCCTCAACTCCTTTATATGATCGTGAACAAGAAAGACAAACGTTCGTAAGATGTCTCGCACATGTCACGATGTCTTAATCAATGAATATCATCATTGAATACCAGGCCTGGTTTATTTATTCACACACCCATCAATAAAGCATGAGGTGATATTATTTCTTACGAATTCCATATCTATGAATCACACAACTCCAATTTAATAATGTCATGATCCCAATAACCGAGATGTCGTTCAATAACTGTGAACTAATCTCATTGGTGAATCAAAGATCATGAGATACTATGTTGAGCTATGCATTCACTTCAGGATTAAGATAATTATTCAAATATACTTAAGTTGTGATGATTAGGTTTAGAGTTGTGTAAACGGTTTTTACTCTAACCTAATCAATCACATGGTCTATTTAACATGTTGCGAGCATGTCTAGATCAACCACGAGTCCAACTCCCATGCCCCGAGACCAAAGATCACATGGTTCGATCTAACAGTCGTAATCGGATTCGATTGTCCAATCAATCCTAAGACTGCGAATATCTATTTTAAACTGTATCAGAAGAGGTTGTCCGGCAGGGTTCCCCTGACTCTTCTTTCGTTGGTAACAGTTTATGGACTAAGCAATATCACTAACACTCTTGAGTATGTGTCAATGTAGGATCTTATTGTTATTTATATATGAAAAATCATTTGAACAACAACAATATTGTAGGCGGAATTTCAAAAATTTAATCATATCCATTTAATTCAAAATTAAACGTAAACCACAACGAGAGATGCATGCATGATATACGTTTATAGACAAAGGATTAGAATATCTCACATACCTTTGTGACGATTGAATTAATTGACCGCAAGGATCTTGTCTCACTATCTCACGTTCCAAGATGGAGAATTGCCGTGAAACAAGATCGTTGTTTATTGCCACGATCACACCAAAAACCACTCGTTGATTCAAGGCTATGACTCTACGATATTTAGGATGAGAGAGTGGGCTCTTTTTCAAAAACCTAAGGAAACTATTTCCTTCTATTTTGTCTCTACAAAATCCGGCCACCCTAAGTAAAAGTGTGATCTCCTTTTTTTTTTCTCAAAAAGAACTCTCTCTAGGGTTTTCAATAATATCCTTATATAGGAGGAAATTCAAAAACTCAAACCCTAGATGGGATTTTCAAATTTCTCTTTAACCCTAGGATTGAAATCCGAAAATCCCTTCCCCTTTTTGGAGCAAAATTCGAAATCCCCTTATGGCAAGGGATTTCCGAATTTTCCCAAAATAAATTATCACTTTTCTCTTTCCTTTAGTTGCCAAATAAAATCATGTTTAAATTTTATTTTGAATTTAAATTAATCTCTATTAATTTCGAAATTCAAAACTCATTCCTTTTATTTTTCAATTATCAAATAAATGAAAAATAACACAAGGAATTTAAACATAATTATCAGTTTCTGTCTTTCCCATTTATTAGAGCTAGCCTTGAGACCGAATGGACCCACATGAACAAAGCTATGGAATTACAATATTTGACTAACTCATCTCTATAAGTTATCGACATATTTAATTCCGACATCGTACAACTCCACTAAAAGTTCGATGCCGAATAATCTCTCGATTCATGTGCGCTAATTTTTCTTTTGGTGTTGATACAATTTATCACACGGTCCACAGTGTAAATGCATTATTATCCTTCAGAAATATCGGTGATCGAATGGTATATAATATTACCGTTTTACCATTCTAACCATTATTTCCTCAACTCCTTTATATGACCGTGAATAAGAAAGACCAACGTTAAGTAAGATGTCTCGCACATGTTACGATGTCTTAATCAATGAATATCATCATTGAATACCAGGCCTGGTTTATTTATTCACACACCCGTCAATAAAGCATGAGGTGATATTATTTTTTACGAATTCCATATCTGTGAATCACATAACTCCAACTTAATATTGTCATGATCCCAATGACCGAGATGTCGTTCAATAACTGTGAACTAATCTCATTGGTGAATCAAAGAACATGAGATACTAAGTTGAGCGATGCATTCACTTCAGGATTAAGATAATTATACAAATATACTTAAGTTGTGATGATTAGGTTTAGAGTTGTATAAACAATTTTTACTCTAACCTAATCAGTCACATGGTCTATTCAACATGTTGCGAGCATGTCTAGATCAACCACAGAGTCCAACTCCCATGCCCCGAGACCAAAGATCACATGGTTCGATCTACTAATATCATAATCGGATTCGATTGCCCAATCAACCCTAAGATCGAATATCTATTTTAAACTCAGTATCGTAAGAGTTTGTCCGGCAGGGGTTCCCGACTCTTCTTTTGTTGGTAACAGTTTATGGACTAAGCAATATTACTAACACTCTTGAGTATGTGTCAAAACATAACTTTATCTTATTTTATAAAATCAGCAAAATAATAATGTCTTACATTTGTCATTTCATAAATAACAAATTACATCCCACTTTATGGACACATTTCCAACAAACTCCCACTTGGACTTAAAGTAGGTGTGTACAATCTTGCATGCCTAAACCTGCCAGATGCCTATCGAAGACTTTACCAGATAAAGCCTTTGTGAATGGATCGGCGAAGTTGTCATGTGTAGATATCTTTGTTACTTCAACATCGCCTCTTTGTACAATCTCAAGGATGAGGTGGTATTTCCGCTCTATGTGCTTGGACCTTTTGTGGCTTCTAGGCTCCTTAGAGTTTGCTACAGCCCCACCATTATCGCAATCTGATTACCATGGGCCTATCGACTTCGGAACAACTTCCGGTGAAACAAGGAACTTCTTAAGCCATACGGCCTCTTTCGCAGACTTCACAAGCTGCCACATGTCGGCCTCCATGGTGGAGTCACTATGCAAGTCCATTAATACTCCTCCATACCACCGAACCTCCATTCGGGACAAACACCGATCCTCAAGTGGATTTCTGGAATCCTTATCCGATTGGAAATCGGAGTCGGTATATCCCGTCATAGTCGGTCGGTGCCTGAATATACAAGCATATAGTTCATCGTTCTCCTAAGATACTTGAGGATATGCTTGACAACCCAAAGGTTTCGGTCCGTGGTTCGATTGGAATATACTCACCACGCCATTTGCGTAGCATATATCAGTCTGGTGCAAAGCATTGCATACATGAGGCTTCCTACGGCTGAAGCATAAGGAACTCGGCTCATGTCTTCCTTTTCTTGAGGAGTCTTGGGAGACTGCTCCTTTGAGAGGGATACTCCATGTCTGAAGGGTAGATAACCATTTTTGGAGTTTTGCATGGCGAATCGGTCCATTACCTTATCGATGTAGGACGCTTGAGACAGTGCCAATTGTTTGTTCTTCCGATCTCGAAAAATCTGAATTCCCAGAACATAGATAGCTTCTCCTACATCCTTCATGTCAAACTGCTTTGCCAGCCAGAGCTTAACCTCAGTCAGTCTTCCTACATCATTCCCAATGAGTAGTATGTCATCCACATATAAGTCTACGAAAACCACTTTGCCTTCTTGTATCAGCTTATACACACAAGGCTCATCCACTGATTGAACAAAACCGTAAGTTTTAACAGTCTCATCGAATCTGATATTCCATGATCTGGATGCCTGCTTCAGTCCATAAATGGACTTCTGCAATTCGCAAACCTTTTCTTCTAGAGCCTTTTCAATGAATCCATCTGGTTGTGCCATATAAATGCGCTCATCCAGATTGCCATTCAGAAAAGCTGTCATCACATCCATCTGCCAGATTTCATAATCTAAAGCAGCAGCAATGGATAGAAGAATGCGGATGGATTTAAGCATGGCTACCGGAGAAAAGGTATCCTCATAGTCGATGCCTTCTTTCTGGGTGTAGCCCTTGGCTACTAGCCTTGCTTTGAATGTCTCTACATTCCCATCCGGACTCCTCTTCTTCTTGTAGATCCATTTACACCCTACGGGTTTTACCCCTTCAGGAGGATCTACCGGAGTCCATACGCCATTTTTATACATCGATTGTATTTCGGCGTCCATGGCTTCATGCCATAGGTTTGCTTCAGAACTTTCCATAGCCTGCGAGTAGGAAACAGGTTCATCGATGTCTAAATTTGAGACTGCAATCAATGCATCTCCATAAGACATGTACCTATCAGGTTGTCTCACAACCCTCCCACTACGTCGAGGCTCTATTGGTGTTAGTGTTGGTTGCCGAATCGAATTCGGCGGCGAAAACGCAGCGGAATAGCGGATCGTGTATCACAAAAATTTCATAAAACTTTTGAGATACTCTATAGATTATATTAATTTATGCACCAATAAATTAATCTCATTAATTTATAAGATTCAAGGATCAACCGAAAAAATACCTTGTAGCCGACTCGGATGATATCTTGATTTTCTTTGACCACGAACAGTCCTAGATCCAAGCTCTTTTGTTTAGAACACCAAATTCTTCCACGTCAATTCCTTGATTCCACGTAGACGTGTGTGTGGGCACACGTGAGACAAAACGGTTTCTAAAACACTCGAATTTCCACAAACACCAACGCATGCACGATGTGGAATTTTTGGAGAAAAATATTTTTTCTCTCTTAGCTATGAGAAATTTCGGCCACACTAGGAAACTAGGGCTGAAAAGTGTTTTAAGATTGTCTCACAATCTTTCATTTATCTCATATTTAAAGAGAAGAAGTCAATCTTCAAAATAGGATCAAATCCTTATCTCCAATTTTGAATTTGGAACAAAAATCCTTCCCTTATCCCTTAGTTGGCCGGCCACCCTAGGGTTTTATCCCTTTGTGTGTGGCACCTAAATAAGATAAGGAAGGAAGATATTTTATCCATTATCCAGTAGTTCAATTTTAATTGATTCAAATTGAATTTAAGTCAAACTTAAATTAATTTGAATTCTAAATTAAACAACTTATCAAATAAGTTTAAATGGATAAATCTAGATATGTTCAAATTCAAATTTAAATAATCTCATTATTTAAATAATAATTAATTCTCAATTAATTATTCTTGAGTATTTAATTTTAGAATTCCGTAATTCTAGAATTCCCATTTTGCCCTTTGTGTCCGGTAGAATTACAAGGACGACGCGGGGACTAATGGACCTATAATTACGAGCTCAATAAAATTAATAATTAATTAAACACTTTAATTAATTAATTAATTCTATTAATTCCAATAGTTACTCCACTATAAACTTGGAATTGCACTCTCGGAATTATAGACATTAATTACTTCTAAACCGTGAAGTGTCCATTTGATATAGTCATTGCATATAGATCGATCCTCCATAAATAATTCATAATTAGAGTCGGGTAGAATCAATTTAACCTCTCTAATTACATCTTTATCCTTGAGTACCATTGATTCTCTAATGGATAGTGATTCATAAAACACATTCATGAACCAGAGGCGCTCTTACTAATCCAAGTACCGAATCAACACTCAAGAGAATTATTTATCTCTTCTTCTCTCTCAAGAAGGAATGGATTCCATCTCGTATAATAACATTCCCAGCTACCTATTTCATTATGTCTCCAAAATACAAGGAATAGGATTCAGGGTTTCGAATCCGTGCATCGGTAAATCAAAAGACATAAATCCATAAATAGGAGTTTGTTAAGAACTCGGGATTAAGATCATTCTATATATGACCATCGGTAGACTCAATTAAATTTCTATGCTTAACGGAAATTATTAGAAATTCATATTGTGTCTCAAGTCCATGTTCCACATAATCTCATTATGCGAAATACACTCATTCAATATCTCGCCATATTAACAGTGCGGATAACACCGTTCCATTCTAAATGGGAATGACATGTATTAATAATGTTTTAATTAAAGATTCCGAACTTTAATTAAATTCATTATGAACAATTACTTTTGATTATTATCCTTAAACATTATCCTCTTGTATATAACACTTATATACCATGTTTAAGGTTACATAAATAATCAAGGAATTTTATTTGATATTCATAAAATATTCATAAATATATGCACATAAAATGATGAATAAACTATTTTATTAAATAAATAATAAATATCCTTTTACATCTCATGCTTTCAGGACACTATTCCCAACAATCTCCCACTTGTCCTAAAGCAGGTGTGTCATGTCTCTAATCCCAAATCCATCTAAGTGCCGATCAAATACATTCAATGGCAATGTCTTGGTGAACGGGTCGACAAGGTTGTCCTCCTGACGCGCGATCTTGAGAACCGCTTCATCGCCTCTATCCACAATGTCTCCGATCGGTGATATTTTCTTTCTATATGTTTCGCACTCTTATGGCTTCTAGGTTCTTTTGAATTAGCCACCGCCCACCGTTGTCACAAAGAGAGCTTAATTGGCTTATCCATATCCGGAACAACTTCCGGATCGCTTAAGAACTTCCCGAGCCATGTAGCTTCTTTTGCGGCTTCTGGTGCAACATATTCAACTTCCATGGTAGAGTCAACAACACACTTTTGCTTTATACTTCTCCATACCACGGCTCCTCCATTAAGAGTGAACACAGATCCGGATGTCGACCGTCGACTATCTCTATCGATTGGAAATCGAATCGTGTATCCGGTGAGAGATGATCTTCTCGAATATACTAACATATAGTTTCTCGTTCTCCTAAGATACTTGAGAATACACTTCACCGCAACCCAATGATCTAATCACTGGTTGGGGTAGCGATCGACTACTCCCCATTGCATAGCGTATATCTGGTCTTGTACACAACATGGCATACATAAGGCTTCCCACGTAAGGCGTGAGGGATACCTTCTCATATCTTCTTCTGCTGCGGGGTCTTTGGACATTGCTCCTTAGAAAGATGAATACCATGCCTAGAAGGCAAATTCCCTTTCTTGGAGTTTTGCATCGAATACCTAGACAACACTTTGTCTATATAAGATGCTTGTGATAATGCCAAAAAGCTTTTTCTTGCGATCTCGAATAATCTTGATCCTAAGAACATAGCTTGCCTCTCCTAAATCTTTCATTTGGAATTGGCTGGCTAACCACTCATTTACATCTGTCATCATTCCCACATCATTCCCAATGAGTAGGATGTCATCGACGTAAAAAATTAAGAAGACCACTTTCTCTTCTTTCTTGTACTTGTAGACGCATGGTTCATCAATGTTTTGATCAAATCCATAAGACTTTACAGCCTCATCAAACCTGATGTTCCATGATCTAGAAGCTCGCCTTGGTCCATAAATGGACCTTTGCGGTTTTGGAGACTTTCTGCTTGTTGGCCTTCCACTATGTAACCCTCTGGCTGATCCATATAGATGGTTTCATCAAGATAGCCATTCGAAAAAAGCATCTTGACGTCCATCCGCCATATCTCATAGTCAAAATATGTTTGCTATGGCCGAGTATCCGGATGGACTTAAGCATGGCTCTTGGCGAAAAGTTTCCTCATAGTCAACTCCCTCCTTTTGGGTATAACCCTTAGCCACTAGCCTTGCTTTAAAAGTCTCTAATTTTCCATCCGCTCCTCTCTTTCTCTTGAAGATCCACTTGCATCCAATGGGTTTTACCCCTCGGGTAGATCTACAAGTTGCCGATCGAGTTAGAGTGCATAGACTCCATCTCGAGTTTCATAGCTTCTTGCCATTCTTCCTTATCAGAATCATCCATCGCATCCTTAAAAGTCGATGGATCCTCCTTACCGTCATCAGCAGTGACGATTTGGGCTTCCCCGGTATAACGGTCGGGTAACGTGCTTACCCTCCCACTACGACGAGGTGCCGCTGGAGTCTGATTAGGAACTGTGGTCTTTTCTCTGAGTGGTCCGACAACTCTTGTCGATTGTGGTCCGATCCCATCGGAAAGTAACTCTTCTAATACTATCTTACTTCTGGGCTTAAAATCTATCATATAGTCATGCTCCAGAAAAGTGGCATTTGTCGATACAAACACCTTTTGATCTTCAGGACTATAAAAGAAACCTCCCTTTGTCCCATCGGGATATCCTACAAACATACATACTTCTGACTTGGGTTCCAACTTCCCATCTTTCCCTTCACACATGTCTTGGACACCCCCCATATCGCACGTGTCTCAAACTAGGTTTTCGACCGCACCACAACTCTAAGGGTGTCGTGAGGTACAGACTTAGATGGTACTCTATTCAGAATGTAAGCAAATGTTTTTAGGGCAACCCCGAATGAGGTAGGCAAGGATGAATAACTTAACATTGATCTCATCATGTCAAGCAAAGTCCGATTTCTCCTTTCGGCCACACCATTCTGTTTGTGGTGTACCAGTGCGATCAATTGGGATACCACACCTTCTTCAATCAAGAAATCCCGGAACTCTTGGTCCGTATTCACCCCTCGATCTGATCGAAGTGTCTTGATTGGTTTACCTAATTGTTTTTCAACTTCGCTCGGAATTCTCTAAACTTTCCAAAAGTTTCGGTTTCCGTTGCATCGTAAACATAACCATATCTCGAATAGTCGTCAATAAAAGTGACGTAATATTCGTAACCTCCTCTAGCTTGGACGTTTAACGGTCCACATACATCCGAATGTATCAACCGGGGGTTCTCAGTAGCTCTTTCTCCTTTTCGTCGTGAAAGGCCTCTTGGTCATTTTACCTTCCAAACAGATTCACAGATCGAAGCTCACCAACTTTTAGTTCGCGTAAAGGACCATCCTTTACCACTGTTCAATCCTTTTTAGGTTAATATGACCAAGCCTAAGATGCCACAGATATGTATTGTTATCGTGAGAAATCTTTTTGCTTTTTATTCTTAGGTTCGCAACTCAAACATTTCAAAGATTAAGCGTTGAATTAGGGATTGGTTTTATACAATATAAACCATCATCCAGACGTCCGAACAAATATTTAAACCATTTAGAAATATGAACAAATTCATTATCAAAATAAACTTTAAATAATTGTTCAAATAATTTGGCCACAAAATCAAATTTACTGCGAATGTCCGGAATAAAATAAACATTGTTCAAAACTAAAAATTTATTTTCCCTAAAACGAAGTCTAACTTCTCCCACTTTGCTTTTGCCGAAACTCTTGCGCCATTGCCTACTTTCATCGTGTAGTCCCCATCGGCTAGCTCGGTGTAAGAACTAAGACTCGCAAAGAGAAACAAACATGATTAGTCGCTCTGAATCAATTATCCAGGCTTGAGGTATCACCCTCTACTAAACATGTTTCAAGGACTAGTAAATCTGATTTACCTTGTTCCTTTTTCTTTTTCACTCCTCGAGATACTTGTGACAGATTTCTCTTCCGGTGCCCTTTTGCCATTGCAGTGGAAACACTTTCCTTCGGGTTTCTGGACGGGGCCCTTTGCTTTCTTGGGTCTCTTGTTCTTTCCCTTCTTTCCTCTTCCCTGGTTCTGGTTTTTCCTTTTGTTTTTACCAGAACTTCCTGCAACTACAACATTTGCTTCTCCTCCCCTTCTTTTGTTGGTGGATTCGAAGTTTTGCAGGTCATTCATGAGTTCAGTGAGATTACACTTCTTTTTGTTCATAACAAAATTGTTCACGAACTCATGAAAGTCAGGGGACAGGCTTTCCAGGATGATGCCAACTTGGGTGGCTTCATCTATTTTGGCACCATTGAGCTCCGCATCATGGAGGTGATCAATCATGTTCAGAACATGTGCCTTGACTGAAGAACCTTTCTTCATCTTGTCGTTCATGAAAGCCCTTACGGCATCCAAACGAGCCTTTTCAGAAGGAGCGCCGAACATGGCTTCTAGAGACTCCATTATCTCATAAGCGGTCTCCATCTCCTCATGCTTCTTGGCGGGGCATCGCTCATGTGGCCAGCATAAAGCACTTTGCTTTATTGTTGGCCTTGATCCAGCGATCAAAAGGCTCCCCTTGCGGTTTTGGATGCGATTGCAGCGGGTTCAGGAGGACATTCCTCCACTAGGACAAACTTATAGTCTTCGCAGACCAATAGTATGTTCATGTTACTTTTCCACTTAGCATAATTATCACCGTCTAATTTTTCAGTCGCTAGTAGTGTGATAATGGGATTCGACATATTGCTGGGAATAGAATATTCATCTAATCAATTTATGTGCATGAATATCAAGGCATGTTAATTTTGGCACAATTAAATATGATGCATGATGCACATGAAAATACATAAATCATGTTTTAATTTTGGGTGCCAACGATAATCCAATTTTCCACATATAAAGTGTACCTTTGGGTAGTCAAGTTATATGCCAATTAGACCGAGACTCTTCTCAGTTAATAAATATAGTCAAAATATCTCATATTTTCATATTTATTAACTATCATTATTTTCACCAAAATATAACCAACAGATTTGATTATATTTTATGAGTGTCACCCACCGCTTCGCATCCCATAGACTTAACTCCGGATTGCTACCTTTGGGTAGTCAATTCGGAAATACATCCCGAAATCTTATCTCTAGGAAGCCAACCTTGTTATTGATCCGGCAAGGACACTCTCCTTTAGGAGGGCGATTCAATGTCGCCGCAAAGCCCCTTTTCGGATCTCACGGTGTTGCGCTAACGGGCGGAGACTAGTGGGTCGTCGTGCCATACAACCCTCTCCCACTCATTATTTTGCAAATATGTATTTTATTTGAAAAACATCTCATGATTTTCAAATCGAAAAATAAACAATTTATTTTTTTTTTGGATATGTGAAATTCAAAAATTTAACTTTTAAATTCAATTTCACATGTAACATTATTTTGCAAATCAATTTTGCAACTTAAATCAATTTAATCATATTAAATCGATTTTTAGCGCATAGTTCTTATTTTATTTTATTTTTCTAAAACACTTTTATAATAAATAAAATAAATAATAACAATTCTGGCGTGTATGCATGGCATGTTATAAAAACATATGAGTAGGCACATTATATCTACATGGCATGTTATATGCATGGACATATATAATATATAATTATCAACATAAAATATAAATATATGCAATCAACTATTGAGATGGATTTGACCGGGTCCCATGGAAAAATAAATTACAACTCAATCGAATCGAATAAATAAATAATTACAATAATTATATTCTTCCGTTACATCAACGGGACTTCGATTCTTGAATTCTTCATTCTTCGGCTTCATTCTTTGTCTCCGGGTTGGATTTCACCTTCCTTGGGATCCGAACTTTTCCGGCCTGTCGGCACGCTTCACGAGGGTTTCGAAACCTTCGGGCCCGTTCGGGATCAAATCCGAACTTGGGCCGCCAGGCGTGCTGGGCCGCAGCCTGGGCCGCGGCCTGGCCACGCGCTGGGGGGGCGCGCCTGGACACGCCTGGGGCGCGGCCTGGACACGCCTGGGGCGCGGCCTGGACGCGCCTGGGCCGCGTCCTGGCCGCGCCTGGGCCGCGTCCGGGACGCGCCTGGGCCGCGTCCTGGCCGCGCCTGGGCCGCGTCCTGGGACGCGCCTGGGCCGCGTCCTGGCCGCGCCTGGGCCGCGTCCGGGACGCACCTGGGCCGCGTCCTGGCCGCGCCTGGGCCGCGTCCTGGGACGCGCCTGGGCCGCGTCCTGGCTGCGCCTGGGCCGCGTCCGAGACGCGTCTGGGCCACGATTTCCAGAATTTTTCTGGGCAGTTTCTGGGCTTCTTTGAAGGCTTCAAATATGATCTTAAAGGCCTCTTTCTTGATTCAAAATCTTAAACCCTAATTCTACCCAAATCCTAGAATTACAATAATTCTAATCCCGAATTAAATTACAAATAATTTTATTAACGAATGAATATAACCGATCCATGGAACCATATAATTAACGACCAAATCCATCATCCATACATTCATCATCATGAATAAAAATAAACATCCATAAATGCAAGTGCCTACTCATCACATACATACATATTCAATTATCAAATAATCGAAGCATAAATTAATATCGTCTATAGACCTCTCTGATACCAATTGTTGGTTGCCGAATCGAATTCGGTAGGCGAGGAAACGCAGCGAAAGGCGGATCGTGTATAACAAAATTTCATAAAACTTTTGAGATACTCTATAGATTATATTAATTTATGCACCAATAAATTAATCTCATTAATTTATAAGATTCAAGGATCAACCGAAAAAAATACCTTGTAGCCGACTCGGATGATATCTTGATTTTCTTTGACCACCGAACAGTCCTAGATCCAAGCTCTTTTGTTTAGAACACCAAAGTCTTCCACGTCAATTCCTTGATTCCACGTGAGACGTGTGTGTGGGCACACACGTGAGACAAAACGGTTTCTAAAACACTTTCGAATTTCCACAAACACCAACGCATGCACGATGTGGAATTTTTGGAGAAAAATATTTTTCTCTCTTAGCTATGAGAAATTTCGGCCACACTAGGAAACTAGGGCTGAAAAGTGTTTTAAGATTGTCTCACAATCTTTCATTTATCTCATATTTAAAGAGAAGAAGTCAATCTTCAAAATAGGATCAAATCCTTATCTCCAATTTTGAATTTGGAACAAAAATCCCTTCCCTTATCCCTTAGTTGGCCGGCCACCCTAGGGTTTTATCCCTTTGTGTGTGGCACCTAAATAAGATAAGGAAGGAAGATATTTTATCCATTATCCAAGAGTTCAATTTTAATTGATTCAAATTGAATTTAAGTCAAACTTAAATTAATTTGAATTCTAAATTAAACAACTTATCAAATAAGTTTAAATGGATAAATCTAGATATGTTCAAATTCAAATTTAAATAATCTCATTATTTAAATAATAATTAATTCTCAATTAATTATTCTTCTAGTATTTAATTTTAGAATTCCGTAATTCTAGAATTCCCATTTTGCCCTTTGTGTCCGGTAGAATTACAAGGACGACGCGGGGACTAATGGACCTATAATTCGAGCTCCAATAAAATTAATAATTAATTAAACACTTTAATTAATTAATTAATTCTATTAATTCCAATAGTTACTCCACTATAAACTTGGAATTGCACTCTCGGAATTATAGACATTAATTACTTCTAAACCGTGAAGTGTCCATTTGATATAGTCATTGCATATAGATCGATCCTCCATAAATAATTCATAATTAGAGTCGGGGTAGAATCCGTTAACCTCTCTAATTACATCTTTATCCTTGAGTACCATTGATTCTCTAATGGATAGTGATTCATAAAACACATTCATGAACCAGGCGCTCTTACTAATCCAAGTACCGAATCAACACTCAAGAGAATTATTTATCTGCTTCTCTCTCAAGAAGGAATGGATTCCATCTCGTATAATAACATTCCCACTACCTATTTCATTATGTCTCCAAAATACAAGGAATAGGATTCAGGGTTTCGAATCCGTGCCGAGTAAATCAAAAGACATAAATCCATAAATAGGAGTTTGTTAAGAACTCAGGGATTAAGATCATTCTATATATGACCATCGGTAGACTCAATTAGAATTTCTATGCTTAACGGAAAATTATTAGAAATTCATATTGTGTCTCAAGGTCCATGTTCCACATAATCTCATTATCATTAAATACACTCATTCAATATCTCGCCATATTAAGGTCATGGATAACACCGCTCCATTCTAAATGGAATGACATGTATTAATAATGTTTTAATTAAAGATTCCGAACTTTAATTAAATTCATTATGAACGATTACTTTTGATTATTATCCTTAAACATTATCCTCTTGTATATAACACTTATATACCATGTTTAAGGTTACATAAATAATCAAGGAATTTTATTTGATATTCATAAAATATTCATAAATATATGCACATAAAATGATGAATAAACTATTTTATTAAATAAATAATAAATATCCTTTTACATCTCATGCTTTCAGGACACTATTCCCAACAGTTAGTTCTTGTCGTGGTTCATCTGATGTCGGTTCAGGAATAGACCACGGACATGTTGCTTGAACATTTTCACCAATCAATTCCTCAAGTACAAGCCTGCTTCTAGGCTTCAAATTCTTTATAAAATCCTCTTCCAAAAAACGCGCATTCGTGCTGACGAATGTTTTCTGATCAGAAGGACTATAGAAGATGCAGCCTTTTGTTCCTTTAGGATATCCTACAAACAGGCATAGTTCTGAATGACTGGTCAGCTTACCGATCTTCTTTCTAAGCACATGTGCGGACAACCCCATATTACGGTGTGGCCAAGAGATGACTTCTTGCCACTCCATCTTTCATATGGAGTTCAAGGTAATGCTTTAGATGGAACTTGGTTTTAGAATGTATGTCATTGTTTCCAAGGCATATCCCCAAAAGGAATCTGGAAGAGATGAGTAACTCATCATTGATCTAACCATATCTAACGAGTTCGATTCCTTCTCTCGGACACGCCATTCTGGCACGAGGAGTACCGGCGCGGTCGGTTGAAAAAATATACCTTCTTCCTTAAGAAAGTCTTGAACTCTCCCAAAGAAGTATTCACCACCACGATCGGATCGTGTTTTTTGATCTATTTATCTAATTGCTTTTCAACCAAGGCCTTGAACTCTTTGAACTTTTCAAAGGTTTCGGACTTTTTACGCATTAGATAAATATGACCAAAACGAGAATAGTCATCAGTGAAGGTTATGAAATATTCATATCCTCCTCTTGCTTGGATATTGAATGGCCCACATACATCACTATGTACGAGTTCTAGGCATTCATCAGCTCTATTACCCTTTGCTGAAAAGGGTCTCTTGGTCATTTTTCCTTCTATGCAGGATTCACATATAGGTAGTGAGCCTACACTTAAGGTTTGTAAGGGACCGTCTCTTACCAACCTTTTAATCCTGTCAAGGCTAATATGTCCAAGACGTAGATGCCATTTTTAGGTTTGATCAATTCAGTCTAACCTCAATCTCTTACTTTCTCTCATTGAATCATCATTCAATTCAGTATCGCAAATCGTTGGAATATTTTGTTTAACATAGAACAGATTGTTTATCATGACTGTAGAAGTAATCATGAAGCCATTCTTTAGAATCCGAATAACATCATTATTAAAATCCAAAGAATATCCTTGCTCAATCAAACGAGCCACAGAAATAAGGTTTTTCCCAAAAACTGGGACATAATAAACATTGTTCAAAACAATAAAACTGTTCTCAAAAATTAATTTAATACTTCCAACGGTACTGTTGCGATCTCGATGCTCCATTCCCCAAATGGAAGTTGAACTCGTCCTTGCTAAGCCTTTTGTTTTCACTGAACCCCTGCAGAGAACAACAAACATGATTAGTGGCTCCAGAGTCTACAATCCAAGAAAAAGTAGAGTCAATACAAAACAGGCTTGGTAACAAGTAATGGACCTTTAGCTTTAACCTCCTTGAGGCATGTAGGGCCGATTCGTTTCCAAAGGCCACTACTCCGCAATGGTGATATTTGTCAGTACTCTTGTCCACCTTTGCAGTGTTCTTGCCTTTTGCAGCCGGCTTCTTCTTATTATGTGGGCTTTCTTCTGTTTTTTGGCACCAGAGGTGGAAGGCTTCGCTTCAGCAAGGTTTGCCTCTCCATTCTCCTTTTTGCCTTTAAGCAGTAGAGTTTCCACAGTTTGAAGCTCCATCATGAGTTCTGGGAGTGAATAGCTCAACTTAGTCATCGAGGAGTTGAGTTTGAAGTTGTCAAACATCTCCGGTAGAGTCTCTAGGATCATATCCACCTGAGTCTCTCCATCTATTTCAGCTCCCATGAGCTCCATTCATGATGATGAATGTATGGATGATGGATTTGGTCGTTAATTATATGGTTCCATGGATCGGTTATATTCATTCGTTAATAAATTATTTGTAATTTAATTCGGGATTAGAATTATTGTAATTCTAGGATTTGGGTAGAATTAGGGTTTTTGATTTTGAATCAAGAAGGAGGCCTTGAAGATCATGTTTGAAGCCTTCAAAGAAACCCAGAAAAAGTGCCCGAAAGTTCCGTAAACGCGGCCCAGGCGCTGCGTCCAGGACGCGGCCCAGCGCGGCCAGACGCCTGCCCCTGGCGCCCAGCCCGCGCCCAGGTTCGGGATTTGATCCTGAACGGGCCCGAAGGTTTCTGAAACCCTCGTAAAGCGTGCCGACGAGCCCGAAAAAGTTCCGGATCCCAAGGAAGGTGAAATCCAACCCGGAGACAAAGAATGAAGTCGAAGAATAAAGAATTCAAGAATCGAAGATCCGTTGATGTAACGGAAGAATATAATTATTGTAATTATTTATTTATTCGATTCGATTGAGTTGTAATTTATTTTTCCATGGGACCCAGTCAAATCCATCTCAATAGTTGATTGCATATATTTATATTTTATGTTGATAATTATATATTATATATGTCCATGCATATAACATGCCATGTAGATATAATGTGCCTACTCATATGTTTTTATAACATGCCATGCATACACGCGTAATTGTTATTGTTTATTTTATTTATTATAGAAGTGTTTTAGAAAAATAAAATAAAAATAAGAACCATGCTCTGAAAATCAATTTAATATGATTAAATTGATTTAAGTTGCAAAATTGATTTGCAAAATAATGTTACATGTGAAATTGAATTTAAAAGTTAAATTTTTTGAATTTCACATATCCGAAAAATAAATTGTTTATTTTTCGATTTGAAAATCATGAGATGTTTTTTCAAACAAAATACATGTTTGCAAAATAATGAGTGGGAGAGGGTTGTATGACAATACGACCCACTAGTCTCCGCTGTTAGCACAACACCGTGAGATCCGGAAAGAGGCTTTGTGGCGACATTGAATCGCCCTCCTAAAGGAGAGTGTTCTTGCCGGATCAATAACAAGGTTGGCTTCCTAGAGATAGGATTTCAGGATGTATTTTTGAATTGACTACCCAAAGGTAGCAATCCGGAGTTAAGTCTATGGGATCTGAAACGGTGGTTTACACTCATAAAGATATAATCAAAGTTTGTTGGTTATATTTTGACTAAAATAACGGTAGTTAATAAATATGAAAATATGAGATATTTTGACTATATTTATTAACTGAGAGGGGTCTCGGTTCAATTTGCAAATAATTTGACTACCCAAAGGTACACTTTATTTGTGGTAAGTTGGATTATCGTTGGCACCTAAAATTAAAACATGATTTATGTATTTTTCATGTGCATCATGCATCATATTTAATTGTGCCTAAATTCACATGTTTTGATATTCATGCACATAAATTGATTAGATGAATATTCTACTTATTTTCAGCAATATGTCAAATCCTATAATCTCACTATACAAAAACGAAACACTGACTAGAGATAAACTATGCGAGTGGTAAAGTAACGTAAACAACTTACATTCATGTGATGAATATAAGTTTGTCCCAAATGGAGGATTGTCCTCCTGTCGTTAACGAAAACACAGTAGCTAACTGTTAGCTAAGATTGTGCGTGGTAATTCACAAGAAGTATGAAGGCATGGAGACAGCTTATGAGATAATACAGTCATCAGATACCGTATCTGAAATTCCATAAAACAAAAGGGTTGGCTAAATACTGTAAGGGCCTAAGTAAAAGACAAAAGGAAAGTCGTTTCCAATAAAATAAAGGAAAAGGAATCAAGCAAATACGATTTGCTAGTTCTAAAAACATGTTTAGTAAAAAGGGTAATTCCTTATTCCTGGATAGTAGATTCGGGAGTTACTACTCATATTTGTTTTCTTTATTAAGTCTTAGTTCTTACAAAGAAATTGTTTCACAGAAATAAAGAAAGGAACTCAAGCAAATATGATTTGCTAGTTCTTAAAACATGTTTAGTAAAAAGGATGATTCCTTATCCTAAATAGTTGATTTAGGAATAACTAATCATGTTTGTTTTCTTTATTAAGTTTTAGCGCTTAAATGGAAATTGTTTCCACCTAAACAAAGAAAATGAATCAAAGTAAATAAGATTTACTAATTCTAAAAACATCTTTAGTGGAGGGTGATTCCTCATCCTGGATAGTTGATTCGGGAGCAACTAATCATGTTTTGGTTTTCTTTTGCAAAATATTAGTTCTTACGAAGAACTTGCCATCAGGGACAACACGATGAAAGTGGGAATACCGCGATGATATTGGCAAAAGGCAGTGGGAGAAGTTAGACTTCAATTTTGGAAATACCTTGTTGTGAACAATATTTATTTCCCACCAAGCGTAAACAGAAATTTGATTTCTAATTCCAAATTATTTGAACAATTGTTTTTAAATAAAAATCTAGTCCACATCTTTTGGAATGGTTCCGATATGTAGAATCTTGTTGTGATTTATAGATGAAAAATCAATTGAACAACAACAATTTGTAGGCGGAATTTCAAAAATTTTATCATATCCATTTAATTCAAAATTAAACGTAAACCACAACGAGAGATGCATGCATGATATATGTTTATAAACAAAGGATTAGAATATCACACATACCTTTGTGACGATTGAATTAAATGACCGCAAGGATCTTGTCTCACTATCTCACGTTCCAAGATGGAGAATTGCCGTGAAACAAGATCGTTGTTTATTGCCACGATCACACCAAAAACCACACGTTGATTCAAAGCTATGACTCTACGGTATTTGGGATGAGAGAGTGGGCTCTTTTCAAAAAACCTAAGGAAACTATTTCCTTCTATTTTGTCTCTACAAAATCCGGCCACCCTAAGGAAAAGTGTGATCTCTTTTTCTTTTCTCAAAAGAACTCCCCTCTAGGGTTTTCAATAATATCTTTATATAGGAGGAAATTCAAAAACTCAAACCCTAGATGGGATTTTTGAATTTCTCCTTAACCCTTGGATTGAAATCCGAAAATCCCTACATGGATTAGGGATTTCCGAATTTCCTTCCCCCTTTTGGAGCAAAATTCGAAATCCCCTTATGGCAAGGGATTTCCGAATTTCCCAAAATAATATATCACTTTTCTCTTTCCTTTAGTTTCCAAATAAAATCATGTTTAAATTTTATTTTGAATTTAAATTAATCTCTATTAATTTTGAAATTCAAAACTCATTCCTTTTATTTTTCAATTATCAAATAAATGAAAAATTGTTGGGAATGGTGTCCTAGAAGCATGAGATGTAATAGGACATTTATTATTTATTTAATAAAAGAGTTTATTCATTATTTTATGTGCATATATTTATGAATATTTTATGAATATCAATGAAAATTCCATGATTATTTATGTAACCTTAAACATTGTATATAAGTGTTATATACGAGAGGATAATGTTTAAGGATAATAATAAAAAAGCAATGTTCATAATGAATTTAATTAAAGTTTGGAATCTTTAATTAAAACATTATTAATACATGTCATTCCCATTTAGAATGGAACAGTGTTATCCGCACTGTTAATATGGTGAGATATTGAATGAGTGTATTTCGCATAATGAGATTATGTGGAACAAGGACACAGACACAATATGAATTTCTAATAATTTCCGTTAAGTATAGAAATTCTAATTGAGTCTATCGATGGTCATATATAGAATGATCTTAATCCTGAGTTCTTAACAGACTCCTATTTAGGGATTTGTGTCTTTTGATTTACTTGGTACGGATTCCGAGATCCTGAATCCTATTCCTTGTATTTTGGAGACATGATGAAGTAGGTAGCTGGGAATGTTATTATACGAGATGGAATCCATTCCTTCTTGAGAAAGCAGTAGATGAATAATTCTCTTGAGGGTTGATTCGGTACTTGGACCAGTAGGAGCTCCGATTCATGAATGTGTTTTATGAATCACTGTCCATTAGAGAATCAATGGTACTCAAGGATAAAGATATAATTAGAGAGGTTAACGGATTCTACCTGGCTCTAATTATGAATTATTTATGGAGGATTGATCTATATGTAATGACTATATCAAGTGGACACTTCACAGTCTAGAAGTAATTTATATCTATAATTTCGAGAGTGCAATTTCAAGTTTATAGTGGAGTAACTATTGGAATTAATAGAATTAATTAATTAATTAAAGTGTTTAATTGATTATTAATTCTATTGGAGCTCGGGATTATAGGTCCATTAGTCCCCGCGTCGTCCTAGTAATTCTACCGCACACGAGGGACAAAATGGGAATTTTAGAATTATGGAATTCTAAAATTAAACGCTCGGAAATAATTAATTGAGAATTAATTATTATTTAAATAATGTGATTATTTAAATTTGAATTTGAACACATCTAGATTTATCCATTTAAACTTATTTGATAAGTTGTTCAATTTAGAATTCAAATTAATTTAAGTTTGACTTAAATTCAAATTTGAATCAGAATTAAAATTGAACTACTGGATAAAGGATAAAATATCTTCCTTCCTTATCTATAATAGGTGCCACACATAGGGATAAACCCTACTAGTGTGGCCGGCCACTTTAAGGATAAGGGGAAGGGATTTTTTGTTCAAAATTCAAATAGGAGATAATTAACAAGCTTTATCTTAGAGATAGAGATTGGATTCCTTTTAGAAGTTTGACTTCTACTCTCTAAATACAATTTTTTAGAGACAATTTTCGGAATGCTTTTTTGCCCTAATTTTAGAGGTGGCCAAAATTTCTCTATAGAAATTTTGAAGCAATTTTTTCAGCCCTAAAGGTTAAGGCTGGCCGAATTTCTTAAGTAGAGAGGAAGGAAAAATTTTTCTCCAGAAATTCCACATCGTGCATGCGTTGGTGTTTGTGGAAATTTGAGTGTTTATTGTAACCCATTTTGTCTCATGTGTGCCCACACACACGTCTTCGTGGATTCTAGGAATTGATGTGGAAGACATTGGTTTTCTAAACACAAAGTTTTGGAGCAACGATTGTTCGAGGTCAAAGAACTCAAGTTATCAACCGAGACGGCCTCCAGGTATTTTTCCGAATTGAGTTCTTAATAAATGAATTAATGAGATTAATTTATTCGTGCATAAATTAATATAATCTATAGAGTATCTCAAAGGTTTTATGAAAATTTTTGTGATACACGATCCGCCTTTCCGCTGCGATTCCGCATCCGAATTCGATTCGGGAACCAACAAAAATAACACAAGGAATTTAAACATAATTATCAGTTTCTGTCTTTCCCATTTATTAGAGCTAGCCTTGAGACCGAATGGACCCACATGAACAAAGCTATGGAATTACAATATTCGACTAACTCATCTCTATAAGTTATCGACATATTTAATTCCGACATCGTACAACTCCACTAAAAGTTCGATGCCGAATAATCTCTCGATTCATGTGCGCTAATTTTTCTTTTGCTATTGATACAATTTATCACACGGTCCATAGTGTAAATGCATTATTATCCTTCGTAAATATCAGTGATCAGAATGGTATATAATATTACCGTTTTACCATTCTAACCATTATTTCCTCAACTCCTTTATATGACTGTGAATAAGAAAGACAAATGTTCGTAAGATGTCTCGCACATGTTACGATGTCTTAATCAATGAATATCATCATTGAATACCAGGCCTGGTTTATTTATTCACACACCCGTCAATAAAGCATGAGGTGATATTATTTTTACGAATTCCATATCTGTGAATCACATAACTCCAACTTAATATTGTCATGATCCCAATGACCGAGATGTCACTCAATAACTGCGAACTAATCTCATCGGCGAATCAAAGATCATGAGATACTAAGTTGAGCTATGCATTCACTTCAGGATTAAGATAATTATACAAATATACTTAAGTTCTGATGATTAGGTTTAGAGTTGTGTAAACGGTTTTTACTCTAACCTAATCAGTCACATGGTCTATTCAACATGTTGCGAGCATGTCTAGATGAACCACAGAGTCCAACTCCCATGCCCCGAGACCAAAGATCACATGGTTCGATCTAATAAATATAATCGGATTCGATTGCCCAATCAATCCTAAGACCTGCGAATATCTATTTTAAACTATATCGAAAGAGTTTGTCCGGCAGGGTTCCCCTGACTCTTCTTTCGTTGGTAACAATTTATGGACTAAGCAATATTACTAACACTCTTGAGTATGTGTCAAAACATAACTTTATCTTATTTTATAAAATAAGCAAAATAAGAATGTCTTACATTTGTCATTTCATAAATAACAAATTACATCCCACTTTATGGACACATTTCCAACAAACTCCCACTTGGACTTAAAGTAGGTGTGTACAATCTCGCATGCCCAAACCTTCCAGATGCCTATCAAGACTTTACCATAAAGCCTTTGTGAATGGATCGTGAGTTGTCATGTGTAGATATCTTTGTTACTTCAACATCGCCTCTTTGTACAATCTCACGGATGAGGTGGTATTTCCGCTCTATGTGCTTGGACCTTTTGTGGCTTCTAGGCTCCTTAGAGTTTACTACACCCCCCATCGTTATCGCAATCTGATTACCATGGGCCTATCGACTTCCGGAACAACTTCTAGTGAAACAAGGAACTTCTTAAGCCATACACCTCTTTCACGCTTCTTCAAGCTGCCACATATTCGGCCTCCATGGTGGAGTCGGCTATGCAAGTCTGCTTGATGCTCCTCCATACCACCGAACCTCCATTCGGGACAAACACCGATCCCGAAGTGGATTTCCTAGAATCCTTATCCGATTGGAAATCGGAGTCGGTATATCCCGTCATATTCAGGTCAAGACCTGAATATACAAGCATATAGTTCCTCGTTCTCCTCGGATACTTGAGGATATGCTTTACAACAACCCCAAAGGCTCGGGTCCGTGGTTTGACTGAAATCTACTTACCACGCCTACTGCGTAACATATATCAGGTCTGGTGCAAAGCATCGCATACATGAGGCTTCCTACGGCTGAAGCGTAAGGAACTCGGCTCATGTCTTCCTCTTCTTGAGGAGTCTTGGGAGACTGCTCCTTAGAGAGGGATACTCCATGTCTGAAGGGTAGATAACCCTTTTTGGAGTTTTGCATAGCGAATCGGTCCATTACCTTATCGATGTAGGATGCTTGAGACAGTGCCAATTGTTTGTTCTTCCGATCTCGAAAGATCCGAATTCCCGAAACATAGGCGCTTCTCCTAGATCCTTCATGTCAAATCGCTTTGCCCGGCCCAGCTTAACCTCGATCGGTCTTCCTACATCATTCCCAATGAGTAGTATGTCATCTACATATAAGACTAAGAAAACCACTTTGCCTTCTTGTATCGACTTATACACACAAGGCTCATCCATTGACCGAACAAAACCATAAGTTTTAACGGTCTCATCGAATCGATATTCTATGATCGGATGCACGCTTGATCCATAAATGGACTTCTGCACTTCGCAAACCTTTTCTTCTTGACCCTTTTCAATGAATCCATCCGGTTGTGCCATATAAATGCGCTCATCCAGTTGCCATTCGAAAAAGTCATCTTCACATCCATCTGCCAGATTTCATAATCTAAAGCAGCAGCAATGGATAGAAGAATTCAGATTTATTTAAGCATGGCTACCGGAAAAAAGGTATCCTCATAGTCGATGCCTTCTTTCTGGGTGTAGACCTTGGCTACTAGCCTTGCTTTGAATGTCTCTACATTCCCATCCGGACTCCTCTTCTTCTTGTAGATCCATTTACACCCTACGGGTTTTACCCCTTCAGGAGGATCTACTAGAGTCCATACGCCATTTTTATACATCGATTGTATTTTGGCGTCCATGGCTTCATGCCATAGGTTTGCTTCAGAACTTTCCATGGCCTGCGAGTAGGAAATAGGTTCATCGATGTCTAAATCGAGACTCAATCAATGCATCTCCATAAGACATGTACCTATCGGGTTGTCTCACAACCCTCCCACTACGTCGAGGCTCCACCGGTGTTAGTTCTTGTTGTGGTTCATCTGTTGTCGGTTCGGGAATAGACCCTGACGGACATGTTCCTGAACATTTTCACCAACAATTCCTCAAGTACAAGTTTGCTTCTCGGCTTCATATTCTTTATAAAATCCTCTTCCGGAAAATGAGCATTCGTCTTTGATTTAATGTTTTCTCGAT
Source organism: Morus alba (assembly GCA_012066045.3). Lineage (NCBI taxonomy): Eukaryota > Viridiplantae > Streptophyta > Magnoliopsida > Rosales > Moraceae > Morus > Morus alba. Next base: position 5,336,068 of record JABXEQ010000015.1, on the reverse strand, counting down.
CGATGGGACTATAAAAGATATAGCCTTTTGTTCCTTTGGGATATCCTACAAATAGGCATAGTTACGAACGACTAGTCGACTTTACCGTCTTCTTTCTAAGCACATGTGCCGGACAACCCCATATTCGGTGTGGCCAAGTGATGACTTCTTGCCACTCCATCTTTCATATGGAGTTCAGTGCTTTTGCTTTAGATGGAACTTGGTTCGAAACGTATGTTGCTTGTTTCCAAGGCATATCTCCAAAAGGAATCTGGAAGAGATGAGTAACTCATCATTGATCTAACCATGTCTAATAGAGTTCGATTCCTTCTCTCGGACACGCCATTCTGGCGAGGAGTACCGGCGCGGTCGGTTGAGAAAATATACCTTCTTCCTTAAGAAAGTCTTGAACTCTCCCAGCAAGTATTCACCACCATGATCAGATCGTAGTGTTTTGATCTATTTATCTAATTGCTTTTCAACCAAGGCCTTGAATTCTTTGAACTTTTCAAAGGTTTCGGACTTTTGACGATTAGATAAATATGACCAAAAACGAGAATAGTCATCGATGAAGGTTATGAAATATTCATATCCTCCTCTTGCTTGGATATTGAATGGCCCACATACATCACTATGTACGAGTTCTAGGCATTCATCAGCTCTATTACCCTTTGTTTGAAAGGGTCTCTTGGTCATTTTTCTTCTTCTATGCGGGATTCACATGTAGGTAGTGAGCCTACACTTAAGGTTTGTAAGGGACCGTCTCTTACCAACCTTTTAATCTGTCAAGGCTAATATGTCCAAGACGTAGATGCCATTTGTAGGTTTGATCAATTGAGTCTAACCTCAATCTCTTACTTTCTCTCATTGAATCATCATTCAATTCAATTATCGCAAATCGTTGGAATATTTGGTTTAACGTAGAATGTTTGTTTATCATGACCGTAGAAGTAATCATGAAGCCATTCTTTAGAATCCGAATAACATCATTATTAAAATCCAAAGAATATCCTTGCTCAATCAAACGAGCCACGAAATAAGGTTTTTCCCAAAAACCGGACATAATAAACATTGTTCAAAACAATAAAACTGTTCTCAAAAATTAATTTAATACTTCCAACGGTACAAGCGTCTTCATCGATGCTCCATTCCCCAAATGGAAGTTGAACTCGTCCTTGCTAAGCCTTTTGTTTTCCCTGAACCCCTGCAGAGAACAACAAACATGATTAGTGGCTCCAGAGTCTACAATCCAAGAAAAAGTAGAGTCATCCACAAAAGAGGTTTCGGTAACAAGTAATGTACCTTTAGCTTTAACCTCCTTGAGGTATGTAGGATAGTTGCATTTCCAGTTGCCAGCTACTCCGCAATGGTGACATTTGTCAGTACTCTTGTCCACCTTTGCAGTGTTCTTGCCTTTCGCAGCTGGCTTCTTCTTGTTACTGCGGGCTTTCTTCTGTTTCTTGACACCAGAGGTGGAAGGCTTCGCTTGACAAAGGTTTGCCTCTCCGTTCCTCTTTTGCCTTTAAGCGGTAGAGTTTTCCCGTTTGAAGCTCCTTCATGAGTTCTAGGAGTGAATAACTTAATTTATTCATAGAGTAGTTGAGTTTGAAGTTGTCAAACATCTCCGGGAGAGTCTCTAGGATCATATCCACCGAGTCTCTCCATCTATTTCAGCTCCCCATGAGCTCCATCTCATTCAGGTGACTAATGATCAATAGCATATGGTCCCGAACAGGAGTGCCGGATTTCATCCGGCAGTTCATGAAGTTACGCATCTGCAGCTTGCTTGGCTTGACGGCCCCCAAGCCCGAACATTTCGTAAATGTTGTAGATCATATCTGCGCCGTCAAAGATGTTCCGATGTTGTTTGTTGCAAAGACATTGCTGATTGATGCTAAGATATAGCACCTAGCAATCTCATCGGAACGCATCCAAGCATTGTATGCGTCTCGCTCTTCTTGAGTCGAATCATCATTCGGCTCAAGAGGACAGGGGTGGTGAGCACATGCTTGTGCTTGTCTACCATCAATACGATATCGAGGTTATGTTTCCAAATAACGTAATTTTCACCCACTAATTTGTTTGTACTAAGAATTTGCGCGATCGGGGATAAAGACATAATTCTTTGAAAAATAAAATAAAGTGGTGTTGGTAATTTGCTTATATTTAAGAGAAGTATGATGCATGAATGCAAATACTTAAACATAAATAAAATCCTTAAAAAATGTCTCATCTATGGTGTTGCGATCATAAACGGCAACACGTCCCACCTAGGGGTGGCGTCCGTGAAGCCTCCTATCGCATCGAGACTCCTCTCGTTTGGTTCACTTCACAAGATGTCTCTACATCTAGTGCAACCAATCACCATCTCTTTTTGTCACCTCGGATCCATTGCCTAGCTCCTATGGGAGATTACAATGATCTTTAGTCTAAGTGTTTAACCGACTAATAATCGACTCTAGAGGTTGTTATGAACTAACGATCCATCTAGGGATGGTCTCGCCTCACTACTTCCTTTTCGAGTCTTATCTTCTATAAGCAACCTTGATGACTCCTTAGCGACATGTTTCATGGGTTTCTCCCATTGAAGTGAGGACCACTAAGGTGGTTCTTAACCTATCCACATGTCACGATCAGGGCTAAAGTCGGAGACCTTGGGAACGTTTCAACGCAAAACGACCCTCCCACTTAGCTTTTTGAAAAAATGGATTTTGTTTTAAAATTAAGTCCAATTAATAATTCAACAAAATTATAACCCTTATAAATTTGTTGTATTTTATAACTCTTTATAAAATTTACCCATTGCATTTATTATTATAACAATTTATAATATTAAACTACCATGATGCATGAACATGCTTGCATGGCAATTTGATATTGGCATCTCTATATCCTATATGGCATGTTATTATGATGCGAGATTAAATAATAAATCATACATTTACAATTTAACCTCTCTATGGCTCATTTCTAATTACAATCCATAAAAACAAATGAAAATAATTACAATAATTTTCTTCATCTTGTCTTCTTGGCATCTTCTCAATTTTCTCTTCTCTCGATCCCTGAAAAGTGAAAATAAAAAAAATATATATTTTTTTTTGTTTAGGTTGGGCCGGGACAATCTGGCCCACCTTCTCCTGGTGGGCAAGGCCCCTGCCTGGCGACATGGGTGCCGGGCCGGGCGGGCCTTGCTCACTGCATGGCCGCAGACCCTTGCTTGGCAAGGCCGTGAACTGTGGCCCTTGCCACAGGCAAGGTGCGTGGCCGGGCCGGTGGCCCTTGCTCAGGGCAAGGCTGTGGGCATTGCCTAGGCAAGGGCCAGCCCTATGGCCCTGCCTAGGCAGGGCCTGCGGCCAGGCCATGGCCCGCCAGGGTTCGAAAACCTGCGGCTTGTTAGGGGGCATGACCCTTGCAGGCAAGGGCGGGGCACTGCGGCCCCTACCTAGGCAGGCTGCGAGGCCCACTAGGGTTTCAAAACCCTAGCGCATACTAGGGTTTAGAAACCCTAGTCTGCCGCACTGACCAAAACCGAGGAAGGGTCCTGGTGGGCTTGTGGCGGAGGGTCGGAGTGTGTGCGACAAACGATTTTGCCGGCGGCAAAAAAATATTTTTTCGGAAATTTAAATTACAAAATTTCCTATGCCCTTTAATGGCTTACATTATTTTCCAGAGAAAAACATAAACCACCAAAATGGTGTAATTAAAAACCTAGAGCCAATCGATCGGGATCCAATCTCATATACAATCAAAACAATTTTGAATTCATCATATATTCATGCAAGATGCCAATATCAACACATATCATACATTCAATTGCATAAACATAAATCATGCATGATCAAAAGCCCTAGGCTCTGATACCAATTGTAGGATCTTGTTGTGATTTATAGATGAAAAATCAATTGAACAACAACAATTTGTAGGCGGAATTTCAAAAATTTTATCATATCCATTTAATTTAAAATTAAACGTAAACCACAACGAGAGATGCATGCATGATATATATTTATAAACAAAGGATTAGAATATCACACATACCTTTGTGACGATTGAATTAAATGACCGCAAGGATCTTGTCTCACTATCTCACGTTCCAAGATGGAGAATTGCCGTGAAACAAGATCGTTGTTTATTGCCACGATCACACCAAAAACCACACGTTGATTCAAAGCTATGACTCTACGGTATTTGGGATGAGAGAGTGGGCTCTTTTCAAAAAACCTAAGGAAACTATTTCCTTCTATTTTGTCTCTACAAAATCCGGCCACCCTAAGGAAAAATCGTGATCTCTTTTTCTTTTCTCAAAAGAACTCCCTTCTAGGGTTTTCAATAATATCTTTATATAGGAGGAAATTCAAAAACTCAAACCCTAGATGGGATTTTTGAATTTCTCCTTAACCCTTGGATTGAAATCCGAAAATCCCTACATGGATTAGGGATTTCCGAATTTCCTTCCCCTTTTTTAGACAAAATTCAAATCCCCTTATGGCAAGGGATTTCCGAATTTCCCAAAATAATATATCACTTTTCTCTTTCCTTTAGTTTCCAAATAAAATCATGTTTAAATTTTATTTTGAATTTAAACTAATCTCTATTAATTTTGAAATTCAAAACTCATTCCTTTTATTTTTCAATTATCAAATAAATGAAAAATAACACAAGGAATTTAAACATAATTATCGGTTTACATCTTTTCCCATTTATTAGAGCTAGCCTTGAGACCGAATGGACCCACATGAACAAAGCTATGGAATTACAATATTCGACTAACTCATCTCTATAAGTTATCGACATATTTAATTCCGACATCGTACAACTCCACTAAAAGTTCGATGCCGAATAATCTCTCGATTCATGTGCGCTAATTTTTCTTTTGGTGTTGATACATTTTATCACACGGTCCACAGTGTAAATGCATTATTATCCTTCGTAAATATCAGTGATCAGAATGGTATATAATATTACCGTTTTACCATTCTAACCATTGTTTCCTCAACTCCTTTATATGACTGTGAATAAGAAAGACAAACATTCGTAAGATGTCTCGCACATGTTACGATGTCTTAATCAATGAATATCATCATTGAATACCAGGCCTGGTTTATTTATTCACACACCCGTCAATAAAGCATGAGGTGATATTATTTTTTACGAATTCCATATCTGTGAATCACATAACTCCAACTTAATATTGTCATGATGCCCTTAGTAGGAAAACGTCAGGGACTCTGGCGTCATTAGCTTTGGAGGATTGGAAGAGGACTGAAGTGGTGAGTGAGTATGATCTTCAGTACCATGAGGATTATAACCATATACTTGGTGTATAATCTGATTTCCGCACCACTCTTGTGCAACAAGTTAAGCGAGAATCGGTGGCAAGATCCTCATCTTCGTGAATCGGACTCGAATCCGAATGGAGAACATGTTTGAGGATTGGAAAATCTAAGAAGACGGGATATTTGTACTTTCGCGACCGCCTTGCCCAATCAATCCTAAGGTGGGTGAGATCAAAGAAAGCGATTCTGCATGAAGCTCACAAGTCGAGGTACGCCATTCATCCGGGTAGTACCAAGATGTACCGTGACCGGCAGGGTTCTTTCGTTAACAGTTTATGGACTAAACATATCATAAACACTCTTGAGTATGTGTCAAAACATAACTTTATCTTATTTTTATAAAATCGACAAAATAATAATGTCTTACATTTGTCATTTCATAAATAACAAATTACATCCCACTTTATGGACACATTTCCAACAAAATGTAGGGGTTGTCTCCGGCTATAGGATCTTCGTTTACTTTTGTCTCTGGCAAAAAGGTGAACACTTCATTCTCCTCCTCTAATGAGTTTTCAAGAATAGGCACTGTCGTCTTGGGGAAAACTATGGAGGTTACTGGGAAAAGTGCTATTTACGATGCGTCGGCGTGACACGGGTTGCAATGTCAAGGGTATTGGAAGTTTGGAATAGCGGATCGTGTATAACAAAAATTTTCATAAAACTTTTGAGATACTCTTTCATAGATTATATTAATTTATGCACCAATAAATTAATCTCATTAATTATAAGATTCAAGGATCAACGAAAAAATACCTTGTAGCCGGAACGGATGATATCTTGATTTTTCTTTGTTTGCATACAACAAACATTTCCTAGCTCCAAGCTTTTGTGTTTTAGAACACCAAAGTCTTCCCGCGTCAATTTCTTGATTCCGTCACCGTGTTTGTTGGTTGGAACCGCAGGATAGACTTACAAGTTTCTAAAACACTCGGATTTCCATTCAAGAGAATAATGTGGAATTTTTTGGAGATTCGATTTTCACTCTCTTTTTGCTATAAGTCGTTTCGAAAAGTTATCTTTCCGTGGGGAGGCGTCAGGCCTTTGGAATTCCAAGAATCTCACTTTGTGTTGCTGGAAGGTTTCCCCCGTAAAGGGAACCCTCTCCCTTTATTTTGAAAATATGTATTTTTGTTTGAAAAACATCTCATGATTTTCAAATCGAAAAATAAACAATTTATTTTTTCGGATATGTTTACCGCTGAAAATTTAACGTTTAAATTCAATTTCATGTAACATTATTTTTACAAATCAATTTTGCAACTTAAATCAATTTCATCATATTAAATGGTTTGACGTTACGGTTCTTATTTTTGGCGTTTTTCTAGGAGGCACCAATTCATTCTTGAAATAAAGATGAAGAGTCTGCGTCATCGTGAGATTCCGTTAGTGAAAGTCTTTATGGCAGCACCATGGTGTTGAGGAAGCAACATGGGAGCTTGAAATCGACGATAAAATATAAATTATCAATCATCTGTTTGCACTTTGAGGTGAGTTTTAATTTCGAGGAAATAAATGGCTTAACTCAATAGAGTCAAACAAATAAAGAATTAATTGAGATTAATTAAGGTAATTAAGATTATTAGTGTGCCTAATCTTGATTTAATTAATTGAGTTTAAATGATTCCAAGGTATTTAAATTATTTACAGTTATTTTATTTAAATCCAGAAGTGTGTATGGGCGCATTTCTGGACTGTTATATTTTACACGTCATTTTCTTTTCTTTTTCCTTTTCTTTTCTTTTCTTCTTTTTCTTTCTTTTCTTTTCCTTCCTTTTCTTTCCTCCCGTACGTTTCTCTTCCTCTCTCTCTCTCTCACTCACACTCCCGAACTCTCTCTCTCTCATTTCCATCCCAAATCGAACGAGTTTTGAGCCAAAGAGTGATTTCAAAGAGTTTTCAACATCAAGAGAAGGATTCAAGGTAAGATTACGGAAAGAACCTCTCTTGGATTTCAAGTTTTTCGGAATTAAAACTACAAATTTTTATTCAAAACGGATTTTGATGGATTTCATGTGAAACTAGGGTAGAAATTGGAGATCTTGGGTTCTTTGGACTTGTTTTAGGACCTAGAACCCAGATCTAGTGGTTGTCCCTTGAGATTTTGTGAATTGGGACTTTATTTGCAGGATTTTGGATATTGGTTTCCTATCAAGTTTTCGAATCGAAAATATCCACGGTAGACCGCATCGGTCGACCAATTGATTTTGTTGAGGCCACCGGGCCGACGGACCGGGTCGACCGGATCGTGCACACCACCGGCCGACCAGTGGTGATGCACTCCTCTGTCTCCTCGGTCGACCGGTGTACACGGGTTTGACCTGTTTGGCCTCGAAATTGTCGTTTTGACCCTTGATTTTTGGGAGAACCCAAATTAGCTTCATTTGGGGACTTGGGATGAAAGGATTAGTATCCTTAATCCCTGATTTGATAATTAAAACCCTTGGAATGGAATTTGAAACATAAAAATTGATTAGGGCACACTAATTGGAAAATCTTGGAATATGATTGAGATTGGATTACTTTAGGACCGAGGATTGATCCTAAGGTGTTATCTTGTATCGCTCTCAATTTTGGATTCATCTCAAGGGGCTTGAGGAAGCGGAAGCCGGAAAGGGCAACGCTTAGTCCCTAGTTTGATTGTGCGAGGTAGGATTTCTATCCCTTTTCCTTGTGAGCCTGTTTTCAAAGAAGATTTTGGCCTTGAAAATGTTTTAAGAAAGGGATTGGTTTTATGAAAGAAAAGGTTTTAAAAACCATGGCTTGTTAGTTTATGGAAATCCTTGGCTTGTCCCATCCATGGAATCCATAGCTTGTCTAGTCATGGAACCTCATGGCTTGTTCACCATGGGGCCCAACACTTTGAGTAGTTCTTGGGGTCATATGAACGATTTCATAATGTTAAACGGATGATTTCTTAAGATAAGAGATCTTGTGAACTGGTAATAGAGTCTATTGTTGTAAGCCTAGATAGGATGCGGAGAGTTCATCCTCGGGCAGAACCCGAACCGGTCCGGTAGGCGAGGCACTTGGTGAGGTGAGTAATTTGTACTAATTACTTGCTAAAGCCCGTGTCTGGTTAGTTTCATTATATTTCCTTTGAGAAAAAGGATGTGAGGTTCCGCTGTTCTTTCAGCGGGCTGAATGTCTTAATTATTTCATTATCGCACTTATTTATTTGTTCGTTTATTTAAATTATTTCAAATTATATCCCAAACATGCCTTTTCGCTCATGTTTCAAATGTTTAAACCCCTCCCGTGAGATTCGAGGAGCGGTGCATCGTGAATCGAGTGGTGCTACGGATTGATCAAGTGAGGATCGCGTTCATCCTCTGCTATAAATGTAAGGAAAATTGAGAAAAGATATGTAAACTTAATTAATATTTGGATTTACTAGACTGTGGATGATGTCATTGTAATTGTTTATTTACATGAACATGTATGTATGAATCTTGTATGTCTGTGGGGTGGAGCCACGTGTCGTCGGCTCTGGATTATGCAATTTATTCATATTTTAATGCATCTAAGTGTGGGACCCGGTTGGGGATCTGCTTTATTAATCCCTAATCGAGCTCCACGTCACCCACCCCGTTTGGGGGGCGTGACAACAGCTTACTCGAGTCCAGACAAACATATATGTCTATACTTACCGTTAATCCTCTAGGATTCCGGCTTGCTAGAAGTTCTTTCTCGTTGCTTCGGCTCTCGTGCCAAAACCTGTTTCATGGAAATAGGTATTAACCACCTATTTCAAGCATCAAAATTTCTCATACTTGGATTCCTAAATCCAATTTCAACTCATTTTCGAACTTAACCCCTCTAGGCCGAATTCTAGCTCATAGGCAAATTACACATATTTGTGTATCTCGGTTTCTGAATCTTAATCTATTCATTTTCGAGCTTTAAAAACTGTATCCATTCTCTAGAATCGGATTACTAACTCATTGCTTACTAACTAGATTTTAGGAAATTTTGGCAGAGTTTCGCCTTGTTTTTTCTAGTTTCCCGAGTTTTCAATAACTCGTTTTACTTCCGATTTCAGTACCTGTAGTCCAGATTCACATTCCTGAACACAAATTGCTACATAAGTTGAACAAAAATACATTTTCTCCATTTCTAGGGTATTCCGGATTTTTTAGTGTTAATCCAAAAAAAATTGTTCAATCCTTTCAATACTTGCACATTAAACTCCTATCGTAGTCCCCGACAAAACCTCGGTTTCGTTTTTCAGTTTTACGGATTTTTCCCGAGATGAGTTACTATTCACTAAAACGAAAAAGCAAACAATTTCTCATGAAAAATCCGAAAATCTTACCTTGAAAAGTTGAGATTCTCTGCTAGAATGCCTCGGGTTATATTTCCACCGGACTGAACGGAAGAAATTTCGGCGAAAACGGATGATTCCTTGATTTTCCCTTGATTTTCTCTATTTTCTCTCTCTTTTCTCTAGTCTCTCGGCCACCCTTAGGAAAAAGAAGCAAATGTGGCTTCTATATCTCACGTAGGCCAATATTAGACTAATATGAATATTATATTAATATTTCTAAAAATATCTCATTATTACTTTCTAAATTAAATTAGAGAAATAACTTTAATTCCCATAATTTAATTCTACTAATTCTAATTAAGTTTAACACTTAATTTAAGTGGTTCCATGTTCCTCACATTTTTTCTTGTCGAGACCAAACTTTCCGTTTTTTCAAAACGAGTCTCTTTCCTGGCACCGATAATTTCACACAGTGCACGGGTTCTATCTTTGCTTTTCTGGACTGAGCACCTTGGGTCAAATTTCTCATATTCAACCCACTTCTCTTGGGTATCTCAATAGTCAATTTCTTTTTCTGAAATTCTCATTTTAAACGATCGAGAATCGCCCAAAGCGCGTACCCTCGCGGTACTTGTTTTTTTTACGTTTCCGCTTTAACCGGCTCGGGAAAATTCTGTTTCAGGGAACTTTTGCCATTTTCCTTACTTCTAATATTTCTACTCTTTTCTAACTGGTCATTTGGTCATTTACCAAATATTTGATTTTTCATAACTAAAATATACCATTAAAATTTCTAACTTTTAACCGATATTTCACTATTCACAATCGATATTTACTGAATTTTCTCTGTAAAAATATTCGTATTATAACTTTACACTTTTCGGGTGATTTTACCCGTATATAAAGTTTCTACATAACACTTTCCTGATTACATCAATATTTCTACTACTTTACATTAGGGAATAATTACGGTCAAATACCGGATTGTCCAATTTTGACTTAATATTTTCCGGTCATTACATTCACCCTCCTTAAGGAATTTTCGTCCGAAAATCGGAACAACTGGGGTACTTATCGATCTCTTCTTCTACTTCCCAAGTGGCTTCGCAGCGTTGTGATTTTTCCACTGCACTTTAACCATTGGGATACTACGACTTCTGAGTTTCCTTTCTTCTCTGGCTAGGATTTGGACTGGTTGTTCCTCATAGGACAAATCTTCGTGAACTTGAATAGGCTCATGCTGTAACACGTGCGATGGATCCGAGATATACTTCCGAAGCATTACTACATGAAACACATTGTGCACTGAAGCCAACTCTGGCGGTAGAGCTAGTCGGTAAGCTACCTTTCCTATTCTTTCAATGATCTCAAAAGGCCGTATGTAACGTGGACTCAGCTTACCTTTCTTCCCAAAACGCATCACACCCTTCATTGGTGCGACTTTTAGGAATACAGAGTCCCCTACAGAAAATTCCAAGGGTCTCCGCCGTTTATCTGCATAACTCTTTTGCCGGCTCTGGAGCCGTCTCTAATCTTCTCTGATCTTTTGCACTTGTCTCAATGGCCTCTTGAATGAATTCCGTCTTGTGAAGTTGCTTTTCCCGAGTGTCATACCAATGAACGGGGATCTACACTTCCTTCCGTAAAAAGTGCTTCATACGGGGCCATGCCGATGGAAGCTTGGTAACTATTATTATCACGAGAATTCGATCAATGGCAACTTCATACTCCATAAGCCCTTGAAATCCATTTTGTGCATGCCCCGAAGCATATCTTCTAGGGTCTAAATGGTCCTCTCATTGCCCATCCGTCTGGGATGGAACGGCTGTGCTATAGCGCAATTCGACCCCATCGCTTCACGAACACTTCTCCAAAAATTGGAGGTAAATCGGCTGTCTCTGTCCGACACTATACTAACTGGTACTCCATGTAGCTTTACTACCTTAGCCACATATAACTCATCTAACCTCTCTAAGGAGTAAGTTATCTTGATCGAATGAAATGCGCTGATTTCGTTAGCGATCCACGACTACCCAAATGGCATCGTATCCCTCCTTGGTTCTCGGAAGTCCGGTCCACAAAGTCCATGGCTAAGTGTTCCCACTTCCATTCCGGGATCTCTAGTGGTATGTAAGCTTCCGGCTGGTCTCGATGTTACTGCTTTGACCTTTTGGCATGTCAAGCGGCGACTAACATAGTCAACTATGTCATTCTTCATTCGCCTCCACCAAAAATGTTGTTTCAAATCTTGATACATTTTGGTGGCACCTGAAATGTCTGAATATGGCGTCTTTGTAAACTTCCGTGATGTCTGCTTCTTGATCCCCTCTTGATCCGGTACACAAATTCTTCTTTGGTATAGGAGAATTCCGTCCTTTGAAAGGCTGAAATTTGACCTTGCATTATCTACTATCTCCTTCTGTATCCATCCATAATTGGGTCACCTTTACGAGCTTCTATATCTCGTCCTGTGCACAGGCTGCAGCCTCAAAAGCTAACTTACCGAGATTAATTCGAGGTCTAGGAGATTAATCTCTTGTTGAAGCTAGCTTGGGCAACAATTCGGTCTCCACTTTGGAGTCCGTAGTCTTTGAGTTTCTACTCAAAGCATCTGCTACTCGATTGGCTTTACGGATGGTAAAGGATTTCTGTCGTAGTCCTTCACAAGTTCAAGCCATCGTCTTTGTCTCATATTAAGCTCCTTCTGCGTGAAGAAGTACTTTAGGCTCGATGGTCCGTATAAATTTGGCATTGAACCCCATATAGGTAATGCCGCCATAACTTGAGCGCAAAAAACTCTGCGGCTAACTCAAGATCATGTGTTGGGTAATTTCGCTCGTGATCCTTGATTTGCGAGATCGTAACAATGACCTTGCCATTTTGCATCAACACGGCTCCTAATCCTGTCTTTGAGGCATCACTGTAGATGTCAAATTTTCTTCCCTCTTCTGGGATCGTGAGTACTGGAGCACTAATTAATCTTCTTTTGATCTCTCTGAAACTCTGTTCACATCTATCTGTCCATTCATACCTTCTATCTTTTCTGGTTAAGGCAGTGAGAGGAGCTGCAAGACGAGCAAATCCCTCCACAAACCTTCTGTAATACCCTGCCAATCCTAGGAAACTTTGAATTTCTGTAACATTCTTTGGAACTGGCCACTTCTCAACCGCTTCAACCTTTGCTGGATCCACGGTGATTCCTTCCTTAGATACTACATGTCCGAGGAAGTGGACTTTATCTAACCAGAACTCGCACTTAGAAAACTTCGCATATAGCTGATGTTTCTTCAACGTGTGTAGTGCGATCCTCAAATGTTCTGCGTGCTCCTGTGGATCTCGTGAGTATATAAGGATGTCATCGATGAAAACAATAACAAACTTATCTAAATACTCTCTGAAGACTCTATTCATAAGATCCATAAACGCCATTTGGGGCATTTGTAAGTCCAAACGCGGCATCACTAAGAATTCATAGTGTCCATACCGAGTTACGAATGCCGTTCTGGAATGTCTTCTTCTCTAATCTTGAGTCGATGATACCCCGATCGAAGGTCTATCTTCGAAAACGTGGTAGCTCCCTTCAACTGGTCGAACAAGTCATCGATTCGTGGCAACGGGTACTTGTTCTTGATGGTGACTTTGTTGAGCTCTCTATAATCTATGCACATCCGAAACGTGCCATCCTTCTTTTTGACAAAGAGGACAGGAGCTCCCCATGGCGAGAAACTCGGTCTGATGAAACCTTTGTCTAACATCTCTTGGAGTTGAACCCGCAACTCTTTCAGTTCCGCTGGAGCCATCCTGTACGGTGCTTTGGATATTGGTGCGGTGCCGGGGAGAAGCTCTATCTCAAAAGCTATTTCCCGATCTGGAGGAAGTCCGGGTAGTTCCTCTGGAAAAACGTCTAGGAACTCCTTGACTATGGGAACGTCTTCTGGTTGATGTGTCCCCTCATGGTTCCTATCCACCACATCGCCAAATATCCAAAGGCATCCGCTAGACATCAATCGTCGGGGCTTCTAGGGAACTAATAAAACGTATGGGTGTCCCCGATGTGGAACCCATGTACTCAAACATCTCTTCTCCTTCCGGTGAAAAACTACCCTTTTCTTTCTACGGTCTATTGTAGCATTATACTTTCCTAGAAAATCCATTCCTAGGATCACATCATAATCTACTAAGTTCAGAACAACTAGGTCCGCACTTAGTTCTCTTCCTGCTATCTCTACTGGTACGTGACGCAACCAGTGACTAGACAACAACACATCACCTGATGGTAGTGCTATCTCTAATGTTATGCTCCGCACGTATTGCCCGATTCACTAGATCGGCTACCGTGGTTGGTGGATACTCCCCACTTTCCACAACGGTGGCTATATCTCCACGGAGCATATTAACCATCCTCCTAACCTTCTCTTCCTCTGTTGGAACCAACTGAGGACATAGTCGTGCCAACTGATCAAATCGTCGGCATGCATCTACAACTATCTGGTCTCCCCGCTAAAATTGTTGAACTCATTACATTGAGTCTTCGGGGCTTCTAAGTTGTAATACTTACGGTTAAATTCTCAAAATTCATCCCACAACATCATCTCACATTCCTTTTGGCGCTTGCTGATTCCCACCAATAGCGAGCATCTTTCTTTAATAAGCGGGCGCACTAAATCTTCTCCTGTCGGTGAGTTCCATAAACTCAAACAACTGTGCGAATGGATGCTAACCATTCCTCGACTTCAGTGGATCTGTTGATCCATCGAACTCTGGAGGTGCCATTCTCTTAAACCTCACATACAATGGTTCCCTTGGGACCATTTCTCCAGTACCCATATCACCCCTCTTGGCTCTTGGGGTTCAACCCTCTCTGTGGTTTGCTCGGGGTTGGGCGGCTTGTCTTTGGAACCGCCTGCGGAGGGTGCTCCTCCAACCTTCTTGACCACTGTATCAAGCGGGTAAGCAATTCTCAATATTTGTCTGCTTTCCTCGGCTGGGATGCTATTGCCCCTCGGACACCTGCTACTTCATCAGCTAGGTCCGGTGCTGGAGGATTCTGTTCTGCTTGTGTTCTCTTTTGACGTGTACGAACCATGTTGCTGTGTCGATATTAATCAAAAGAGCAACATCGTTAGTTTAAGTGCAAAAAGAACTGCTTCAAAAGTTCCTTGACTTGCAATACTTTGAACTATCATTCATTCTCATATCAACTAGCAAAACATACATTCTATATGTTCTCCTATTATGCATGCCCCATATCATGCATATCACATCATATACAAATCATCACAAAATTAAAGGTTTTTAAGCCTTTCATTCATATCTATTATGTATGTCCCATTCCATACATATCACATCATACATAAAACATCATTAGTCTAAGTTTCTCAATACTATTTACATAACCTTTCATCATATTTAAATAAATAAGGCGTTAAGTCCTAACTTAATCCTCGGGATCCTCCTCCGGATCCTCCTCGGGTCTTCCTCCGAATCCTCCTCGGGATCCAACCGGGGGTTACCACTAGCTTCCTCACCAACGGTCCCAACGTGGGTCCATCTTCGCCGAATGGCCATAGGCTCGTCCGTTGCCTCTATCTCGGGTCTCGATCGTTGTTGAGAGGTAGTGGCTTCGCGTCATGTCTCCTAATACGGTATTGGAAAACGGGAAGTCTCGCCAACCACCGCTGGCCGTGTCCTCTCCTCTAGCAGCTGGTGCTCACAATGGTTCCCCTCAACAATAAATTGTGTGAGGGTCCGATCCGATCGCGGAACTAGCCCGGCCTGGTACTCTTCCTTCAGACCTCTCCATAGGATCTGACACCGCCATTCTCACTTAGATTAAAAGTTCGATTTGGAGCTAGTACCTCTGTCAAACTCTCGCTATATAGGCTACAACGGCCTCATCCGATCTCATACTTGCCTCTGGCTTGTATGATAAACTCTCGAGCTTGGGTGTAGGTCACGGCTACACTCACCTGACTACCTGTCTCTCCCACTCTGCTTTGTGGGCCGACTCAGATGGCATGACCTGGGGAAAAAACTGATGCTTCAACATGTGGCAAAAGTCTTCCCATTGCATCTCTGCTATTTCGTCCTCATCCAAAGCTTGCCAAAAGATTAGGGCATTGCCCTCTAACAGACTTTTCTGCGAGTACAATCCACTCCTCTCAAGCTATGTCACGGGCTCGCATCACATACTCGACACGGTGCGGCCAATCCCTAATTCTATTGGGATGTGAAAGCCCATCGAAGGAAGGCGGATTACGGTGTAGAAGAACCTGGCTGGCGGCTCGACACCAGTAAAACAACTCTACTTGCTCGGTGTGCGGCTTTAGGCGCCATGGGCTCTAGAGCCCTTAACTCCCGATCCACTGGTGGATGGCTATATCTAGCAGGAGTGGGTACCGACCTCTCTGTTTGTCAGAACCGTGACATTAGAAACATCCTTACCCGTCCCCACAACGTATTCTCTTGTGGTGTGGGCGCTAACCGGGATGATGGTTATGATCGACCCATTAGTACCTGTTCTGTCTTGAAAAAAGAAATAAGAAATTCTTAGTTTTAGTTCATAAACTAATTTACCTGGACTGCACAGAAGCATAGGTGCGGGACTTGTCATGGCAGGAGTAGGAACGCCGCTCTGATACCAACTGTGGCGTCCCGCGCCCTCGCGGCGCAGTCGCCGTTCCTTATACTACTACTATTAGGCTAAGTTATAGTCTAATCCATTATTCGTTGTTAGACTATTGTCTATTTAATTTACGTTCATGTGCGGGTAAATTTTTTTTTTCTTTACTTTAACCATCGGGTTCTTAACATGTTATGTTGTTACACTAATAACATATCTTGCTATTACTTTAAAGATTCGGATATCAAACTAGTTTCCGAAAACTTGTCATAATTTATTACAGTCCGTTGTTCTTTACTAAGACAATGGTTGTAATATCTTCTTCTTAGAACTGAACATACATACTAGTATTTTATATTACATTACTTTGCGGTGAATTTAATTTCTAAGCGGCGTAGTAGAGACCACTCCCGTGTACCCATGACATTTCCGCCACCCTTGCCTCCATGTCCATCAAGCAAACCACTATATGACTGGTTGCTTACCTTTGTTACACCTTTTGCACGAGTAAACGATGAGCTAACGCTCAGCAAGTATAAACATGCATACATCATAAACTAATAGAAATTACATTAAGAGTTATGATGCAAATATGCTCGTGTGAAACATGCTTTAAACTACTTTCTATCTTTCTGTTCTTACTTTCTTGGCTGGTCTAGTCGGAATCTCTACTTTGTGAGATTTCCCTCCCTTCTGGAGGCGACGACCCGTCGATCTTTTACTTTACTGGCTCATTACTTCTTTATCTGGTCAAGTCGGAATCTCTACTCTTTGAGATTTTCCTCCCTTTGCGGAGGCCGGCGACCCGTCGATCTTTAACTATGCATAAGGGTAACCATATGTCGCCCATACGAAATCTAGAGCATTAAGCCCTCCAAACATGTATAATCACATGTAATCACATAGACTTAAGAACATAAGTAAATTCATAGTTCTAAGTCTAACTACACCTTCGAGTCCGAGACAAACATATATGTCTATACTTACCGTTAATCCTCTAGGATTCCCGCTTGCTAAAGTTCTTTCTCGTTGCTTGGCTCTCGTGCCAAAACACATTTCATGGAAATAGGTATTAACCACCTATTTCAAGCATCAAAATTTCTCATACTTGGATTCCTAAATCCAATTTCAACTCATTTTCTAACTTAACCCCTCTAGGCGAATTCTAGCTCATAGGCAAATTACACATATTTGTGTATCTCGGTTTTTACGAATCTTAATCTATTCATTTTCGAGCTTTAAAACTGTTATCCATTCTCTAGAATCGGATTACTAACTCATTGCTTACTAACTAGATTTTAGGAAATTTCGTGAGTTTTCGCCTTGTTTTTCTAGTTTCCCGAGTTTTCAATAACTTCGTTTTACTTCCGATTTCGGTACACTGTAGTCGATTCACATTCACGAACACAAATTGCTACATAAATTGAACAAAAATACATTTTCTCCATTTCTAGGGTATTCCGGATTTTTAGTGTTAATCCAAAAAAATTGTTCAATCCTTTCAATACTTGCACATTAAACTCCTATCGTAGTCCCCGACAAAACCTCGGTTTTCGTTTTTTCATTTACGGATTTTTCCCGAGATGAGTTACTATTCACAAAAACGAAAAAAGCAAGCAATTTCTCATGAAAAATCCGAAAATCTTACCTTGAAAAGTTGAGATTCTCTGCTAGAATGCCTCGGGTTATATTTCCACCGGACTGAACGGAAGAAATTTCGGCAAAAACGGATGATTCCTTGATTTTCCCTTGATTTTCTCTATTTTCTCTCTCTTTTCTCTAGTCTCTCGGCCACCCTTAGGAAAAGAAGCAAATGTGGCTTCTATATCTCACGTAGGCCAATATTAGACTAATATGAATATTATATTAATATTTCTAAAAATATCTCACATTACTTTCTAAATTAAATTAGAGAAATAACTTTAATTCCCATAATTTAATTCTACTAATTCTAATTAAGTTTAACACTTAATTTAAGTGGTTCCGTGTTCCTCACATTTTTCTTGTCGAGACCAAACTTTCCGTTTTTCAAAAGCGAGTCTCTTTCGATCCGATAATTTCACACCCGATGCAGGTTCTATCTTTAACTTTTACGACTGCCGAGCACCTTGGGTCAAATTTCTCATATTCAACCCACTTCTCTTGGGTATCTCAATAGTCAATTTCTTTTTCTGAAATTCTCATTTTAAACGATCCAGAATCGCCCAAAACGCGTACCCTCGCGGTACTTGTTTTTTTTACAGTTTCCCGCTTTAACTGACTCGGGAAAATTCTGTTTCAGGAACTTTTGCCATTTTCCTTACTTCTAATATTTCTACTCTTTTTCTAACTGGTCATTTGGTCATTTACCAAATATTTCGATTTTTCATAACTAAAATATACCCTTAAAATTTCTAACTTTTTAACCGATATTTTACTATTCCAACCCGATATTCTGAATTTTCTCTGTAAAAATATTCAGATTATAACTTTACACTTTTCGGTGATTTTACCCGTATATAAAGTTTCTACATAACACTTTCCCGATTACATCAATATTTCTACTACTTTACATTAGGAATAATTACGGTCAAATACCGGACTGTCCAATTTTGACTTAATATTTTCCCGGTTATTACATCTATACCAAAGACACTCCTAGAGTTGTGGAATAGTCGAAATCTAGTTTTGAAGCATATTCGCGTAAGGGGTGTCCGGCTCATGTGATGAAACTATAGACTGGGAAGTTGGAACCAAGATCAAAAGTATGCATGTTTATGGGATATGCAATGGGGACAAAAGAATGATTATTTTATATAGTCATAAGAATCAAAGGTAATTGTATGACAAATACCATGTTTTTAGAGCATGACTATATGATAGTTTTCAAGCCTAGAAGCTAAGAAGTTCTGGAAAAGTTACTTTCCAATAAGATTGGACCACAACCGACAAGAGTTGTTGGAACGTTAAGAATGATCACGATTCCTAATCAAACTATAGTGGCACCTCGTTGTAGTGGGAGGGTAAGCAAGTTACCTGACTGGTATACTGAGAAAACACATATCGTCACTGTTGATGATGGTAAGGAGGATCCGTTGACCTTTAAGGCTACGATGGATAATTTGATAAGGAAAAGTGGCAAGCATCTATGAAACTTGAGCTAGAGTCCATGTACTCTAACTCAGTCTGGCAACTTGTAGATCTACCCAAAGGGGTAAAACGCATTGGATGCAAGTGGATCTTCAAGAGAATAAGATAAGCGGATGGAAAAGTAGAGACTTATAAAGCAAGGCTAGTGGTTAAGGGTTACACCCATAAAGAGGGAGTTGACTATGAGGAAACTCTCTCACCGGAGGCCATGCTTAAGTCCATCCGAATACTCTTAGCCATAACAACATATTTTGAATATGAGATATGGCGGATGGATGTCAAGACAGACTTTTTCTAAATGGCTATCTTGAGGGAACCATCTATATCGATCAGCCGAGAGGGTTACATAGAAAAGGCCTAGAGTAGAAAGTCTCGCAAAAACTCAGAGATCCATTTATGGATTGAAGCAAACTTCTAGATCATGGAATATTAGGTTTGATGAGGCTATTAAGTCTTATGGATTTGATCAAAACCAAGATGTTTCAAATGAAAGAAAAGAAGATGTTCTTATTCTTTACAAGCCCGAATATATGATATTCAGTGGGAGTAGTTAGTCGTTGTCAGTTGAACTCAAGATCTGATCATTGAGTGGTCGTGTAGTGTATCCTTAAGTATATAAGGAAAATAAAGAAACTATAAGATAGTTTAGTCAGTGAAAGAGTTGCCTTTCACTGGATACATAGACTTTGACTATGAGTCATACGTGGATTTTGAGAGTCAACATCCGAGTCTGTGTTCACACTAGGTGAAGGAGTCATGACAAGAAAGGTTGTTGGCAAAGTGTGATTGCTAATTTTATCATTAAGAGTTAATGTGTACCAGCTTGTGAAGCAGCAAAAGAAAACAACCTGACTCTAGAAAATTCTTAACTGATCTGGAAATTGTTCCGAGCATAGATCAGTCATAGTGTGACGTCCCGCGCCCTCGCGACGCGGTCGTCGTTCCTTATACTACTCTACTAATGGGCTAAGCTATAGTCTAATCCATTATTCATTGTTAGACTATTGTCTCTTTAATTTACGTTCATGTGCGAGTAAATTTTTTTTTCTTAACTTTGGCCATCGGGTTCTTAACATGTGATGTTGATACCCTAATAGCACATCTTGCCATTACTTTAAAGATTCGGTATCATACTAGTTCCCGAAACTTGTCTTAACTTATTACAATCTGTTGTTCTTTACTAAGACAATGGTTGTAATATCTTCTTCTTAGAACTAAACATACATACTATCATTCTATATTACATTTATTTATAGCGGAATTTAATTTCTAAGCGAGCGTAGTAAAGACCACTCCCGTGCACCCATGACATTTCCGCCACCCTTGCCTCCGCATGTCCATCAAGCAAACCACTATATGATTGGCTGCTTACCTTTGTTACCTGCACACGAGTAAACTGATGAGCTAACGCTCAGCAAGTATAAACATGCATACATCATAAACTAATAGAAATTACATTAAGAGTTATGATGCAAATATGCTCGTGTGAAACATGCTTTAAACTACTTTCTATCTTTCTGTTCTTACTTTCTTGGCTGGTCTAGTCGAATCTCTACTCTGTGAGATTTCCTCCCTTGCGGAGGCCGACGACCCGTCGGTCTTTTACTTTCATGGCTCATTACTTACTTTATGTCGGTCAAGTCGAATCTCTACTCTTTGAGATTTTCCTCCCTTGGAGGCCGGCGACCCGTCGGTCTTGTAATTATGCATAAGGGTAACCATATGTCGCCCTTCCTTCGTAAATCTAGAGCATTAAGCCCTCCAAACATGTATAATCACATGTAATCATATAGACTTAGGAACATAAATAAATTAATAGTTCTAAGTCTAACTACAGACTTACTCGAGTCCGCACAAACATATATGTCTATACTTACCGTTAATCCGCTAGGATTCCCGCTTGTTGGAAGTTCTTTCTCGTTGCTTGGCTCTCGGGCCAAAACTGTTTCATGGAAATAGGTATCAATTCCCTATTCAATCACAATTCCTCATACTTAGATTCTTGAATCTAATTTCAAACTCATTTTGGACTTTTTCCCTTAAGGCGAGTTCTAGCTCAAGAGGCAATTTACACATATTCGTATATCTCGGTTTTACGAATCTTAATCTATTCGTTTCCGAGGTTTAAAATCTGTATCCATTCTCTAGAATCAGATTCCTAACTCATTGCTTGCTAACTAGATTTTAGGAAATTTCGTGAGTTTCGCCTTAATTTTCCTCGTTTCCCGAGTTTTCAATAACTCGTTTTACTTGATTCTGTACACTGTAGTCCAGATTCACATTCCCGAACACAAATTGCTACATAAATTGAACAAAAATACATTTTCTCCATTTCTAGGGTATTCCG
This sequence comes from Morus alba, assembly GCA_012066045.3. NCBI lineage: Eukaryota > Viridiplantae > Streptophyta > Magnoliopsida > Rosales > Moraceae > Morus > Morus alba. Next base: position 5,314,385 of record JABXEQ010000015.1, on the reverse strand, counting down.
GATTTTTAGTGTTAATCCAAAAAATTTGTTCAATCCTTTCAATACTTGCACATTAAACTCCTATCACGGTCCCCGACAAAACCTCGGTTTCGTTTTTCGGTTTTACGGATTTTTTCCGAGATGAGTTACTATTCATAAAAATGAAAAAAAGCAAGCAGTTTCTCATGAAAAATCCGAAATCTTACCTTGAAAAGTTGACAATCTCCGCTAGAATGCCTCGGGTTATGTTTCTACCGGACTGAACGGAAGAAATTTCGGCAAAAACGGATGATTCCTTGATTTTCCCTTGATTTTCTCTCTTTTCTCTCTCTTTTCTCTAGTCTCTCGGCCACCCTTAGGAAAATAGAACATAATGAATATTATATTAATATTCACATAATGTTTCTAATTTCCTTCCGTAGGCCTCTTTAAGTGTATTAATGAATATTATATTAATATTTCTAAAAATATCTCACATTACTTCCTAAAATTAAATTAGAGAAATAACTTTAATTCCCATAATTTAATTCTACTAATTCTAATTAAGTTTAACACTTAATTTAAGTGGTTCCATGTTCCCCACATTTTTCTTGTCGAGACCAAACTTTCCGTTTTTCAAAAGCGAGTCTCTTTCCTCACCGATAATTTCACACCTTGCGGGTTCTATCTTCTTTTTCTGGATCGCCGAGCACCCTGGGTCAAATTTTTCATATTCAACCCACTTCTCTTGGGTATCTCAATAGTCAATTTCTTTTTCTGAAATTGTCATTTAAACAATCCAAATTGCCCAAAATGTGTACCCTCACAGATTTTCGTTTTTTTCAGCTTTCCGCTTTAATCGACTCGGGAAAATTCTGTTTCAGGAACTTTTGTCATTTTCCTTACTTCTAATATTTCTACTCTTTTTCTAACTGGTCATTTGGTCTTTTTACCAAATATTTCAGTTTTTCATAACTAAAATATACCTGTTGAAATTTCTAACTTTTAATCGATATTTCACTATTCACAATTGATATTTACGAATTTTCTCTGTAAAAATATTCGTATTATAACTTTACACTTTTCGGGTGATTTTACCCCGTATATAAAGTTTATACATAACACTTTCCTGATTACATCAATATTTCTACTACTTTCTGTTCCGGGAAATAATTACGGTCAAATACCGGACTGTCCGATTTTGACTTAATATTTTCCCGGTCATTACACATAGACACCTAGAAAGTTTCAGGATTTGAGACATATCCTACCTGCTTTAGGACAAGTGGGAGATTGTTGGGAATGGTGTCCTAGAAGCATGAGATGTAATAGGACATTTATTATTTATTTAATAAAAGAGTTTATTCATTATTTTATGTGCATATATTTACGAATATTTTATGAATATCAATGAAAATTCCATGATAATTTATGTAACCTTAAACATTGTATATAAGTGTTATACACAAGAGGATAATGTTTAAGGATAATAATCAAAAAGGCAATGTTCATAATGAATTTAATTAAAGTTTGGAATCTTTAATTAAAACATTATTAATACATGTCATTCCCATTTAGAATGGAATGGTGTTATCCGCACTGTTAATATGGTGAGATATTGAATGAGTGTATTTCGCATAATGAGATTATGTGGAACAAGGACACAGACACAATATGAATTTCTAATAATTTCCGTTAAGTATAGAAATTCTAATTGAGTCTATCGATGGTTATATATAGAATGATCTTAATCCTGAGTTCTTAACAGACTCCTATTTATGGATTTGTGTCTTTTGATTTACTCGGTACGGATTCTGAGATCCTGAATCCTATTTCTTGTATTTTGGAGACATGATGAAGTACGGAGCTGGGAATGTTATTATACGAGATGGAATCCATTCCTTCTTGAGAAAGAAGTAAATGAATAATTCTCTTGAGGGTTGATTCGGTACTTGGACCAGTAGGAGCTCCGATTCATGAATGTGTTTTATGAATCACTATCCATTAGAGAATCAATGGTACTCAAGGATAAAGATATAATTAGAGAGGTTAACGGATTCTACCTGGCTCTAATTATGAATTATTTATGGAGGATTGATCTATATGCAATGACTATATCAAATGGACACTTCACAGTTTAGAAGTAATTTATATCTATAATTTTAGAGTGCAATTCCAAGTTTATAGTGGAGTAACTATTGGAATTAATAGAATTAATTAATTAATTAAAGTGTTTAATTGATTATTAATTCTATTGAGCTCGGGATTATAGGTCCATTAGTCCCCCGCGTCGTCCTAGTAATTCTACCGGATACGGAGGGCAAAATGGGAATTTTAGAATTACGGAATTCTAAAATTAAACACTTTCGAAATAATTAATTGAGAATTAATTATTATTTAAATAATGTGATTATTTAAATTTGAATTTGAACACATCTAGATTTATCCATTTAAACTTATTTGATAAGTTGTTCAATTTAGAATTCAAATTAATTTAAGTTTGACTTAAATTCGAATTTGAATCAAAATTAAAATTGGACTACTGGATAAAGGATAAAATATCTTCCTTCCTTATCTATAATAGGCGCCACACATAGGGATAAACCCTACTAGTGTGGCCGCCACCTAAGGATAAGAGGAAGGGATTTTTGTTCCAAATTCAAATAGGAGATAATTAACAAGCTTTATCTTAGAGATAGAGATTGGATTCATTTTAGAAGTTTGACTTCTACTCTCTAAATAATATTTTTGAGACAATTTTCGGAATGCCTTTTTGCCCTAATTTTAGAGGTGGCCGAAATTTCTCTAGAGTAATTTTTGAAGCAATTTTTCAGCCCTAATGGGATTAGTGGCCGAAATTCTCAAGTAGAGAGGAAGGAAAAATATTTTTCTCCAAAAAATTCCACATCGTGCATGCGTTGGTGTTTGTGGAAATTCGAGTGTTTATTGTAACCCGTTTTGTCTCATGTGTGCCCACACACACGTCTTCGTGGATTCTAGAAATTGACGTGGAAGACATTGGTTTTCTAAACACAAAGCTTTGGAGCAAGGATTGTTTGAGGTCAAAGAACTCAAGTTATCAACCGAGTCGGACTCCAGGTATTTTTCTGAATTGAGTTCCTAATAAATGAATTAATGACATTAATTTATTCGTGCATAAATTAATATAATCTATAGAGTATCTCAAAGGTTTTATGAAAATTTTTGTGACACACGATCCGCCTTTCCGCTGCGCTTCCGCATCCGAATTCGATTCGGGAACCAACAAATCAAAAGACATAAATCCATAAATAGGAGTTTGTTAAGAACTCAGGATTAAGATCATCCTATATATGACCATCGGTAGACTCAATAAGAATTTCTATGCTTAACGGAAATTATTAGAAATTCATATTGTGTCTCAAGGTCCATGTTCCACATAATCTCATTATGCGAAAATACACTCATTCAATATCTCACCATATTAACAGTGCGGATAACACCGTTCCATTCTAAATGGGAATGACATGTATTTATAATGTTTTAATTAAAGATTCTGAACTTTAATTAAATTCATTATGAACAATTACTTTTGATTATTATCCTTAAACATTATCCTCTTCTCGTATATAACACTTATATACCATGTTTAAGGTTACATAAATAATCAAGGAATTTTATTTGATATTCATAAAATATTCATAAATATATGCACATAAAATGATGAATAAACTATTTTATTAAATAAATTATAAATATCCTTTTACATCTCATGCTTTCAGGACACTATTGCCAACAATCTCCCACTTGTCCTAAAGCAGGTGTGTCATATCTCTAATCCCAAATCCGTCTAAGTGCCGATCAAAAACATTCAATGGCAATGTCTTGGTGAACGGGTCGGCAAGGTTGTCCTCTGACGCGATCTTCAGAACCGCTACATCGCCTCTATCCACAATGTCTCTGATCAAGTGATATTTCCTTTCTAGATGTTTCGCACTCTTATGGCTTCTAGGTTCTTTTGAATTAGCCACCGCTCCATTGTTGTCACAGTAGAGCTTAATTGGCTTATCCATATCTGGAACAACTTCCAGATCAGTTAAGAACTTCCTGAGCCATGTAGTTTCTTTTATGGCTTCACAAGTCGCAACATATTCAACTTCCATGGTAGAGTCGGCAACACACTTTTGCTTTATACTTCTCCATAGCACGGCTCCTCCATTAAGAGTGAACACAGATCCGGATGTCGGCCACCGTCGACTATCTCTATCCGATTGAAATTAGAATTTGTGTATCCGGTGAGAGATGGATCTTCTCCGGAATATACCAACATATAGTTTCTCGTTCTCCTAAGATACTTGAGAATACACTTTTCGCAACCCAATGATCCAATCACAGGTTGGACCGGTAGCGATCGACTACTCCCAATGCATAGCGGATATTTGGTCTTGTACACAACATGGCATACATAAGGCTTCCCACAGTAAGCGTGGGGATACCGTCTCATATCTTCTTCCTGTTGTGCGGTCTTTGGACATTGCTTCTTAGAAAGATGAATACCATGCCTAGAAGGCAAATTCCCTTTCTTGGAGTTTTGCATCGAATACCTAGACAACAATTTGTCTATATAAGATGCTTGTGATAACGCCAAAAGCTTTTTCTTGTGATCTCGAATAATCTTGATCCCAAGAACATAGCTTGCCTCTCCTAAATCTTTCATTTGGAATTGGTTAGCTAACCACTCCTTTACATCATCATCATTTCCACATCATTCCCAATGAGTAGAATGTCATCGGCGTAAAAAAATTAAGAAGACCACTTTATCTTCTTTCTTGTACTTGTAGACGCATGGTTCATCAATGTTTTGATCAAATCCATAAGACTTTACAGCCTCATCAAACCTGATGTTCCATGATCTAGAAGCACGCTTGGGTCCATAAATGGACCTTTGCGGTTTCTGAGACTTTCTGCTTGTTGGCCTTCCTCTATGTAACCCTCTGGCTGATCCATATAGATGGTTTCATCATAGCCATTCAAAAAAGTTGTCTTGACATCCATCTGCCATATCTCATAGTCAAAATATGCTGCAATGGCTAGGAGTATCCGGATGGACTTAAGCATGGCTACCGGCGAGAAAGTATCATCATAGTCAACTCCCTCCTTTTTGGGTATAACCCTTAGCCACTAGCCTTGCTTTATAAGTCTCTACCTTTCCATCCGCTCCTCTCTTTCTCTTGAAGATCCACTTGCATCCAATGGGTTTTACCCCTTCGGGTAGATCTACAAGTTGCGGACCGAGTTAGAGTGCATAGACTCCATCTCGAGTTTCATAGTACGCTTGCCATTCTTCCTTATGAGAATCATGCATCGCATCCCTAAAGGTCGATGGATCCTCCTTACCGTCATCGTGAGTGTGATTTGGGCTTCCCAATAATGGTCGGGTAACACTGCTTACCCTCCCACTCTGACAGTGCCGTGGGAGTCTTATCGAGGAACTGTGGTCTTTTCTACGGTGGTCCGACAAATCTTGTCGGATGTGGTCCCGATCTCATCGGAAAAGTAACTCTTCTAATACTATCCTACTTGGGCTTGAAATCTATCATATAGTCATGCTCCGGAAATGTGGCATTTGTCGATACAAACACCTTTTGATCTGTTGACTATAAAATAGTCCTCCTCTTGTCCCTTGTGGGTATCCCACAAAGATGCATACTTGACCTTGGTTCCAACTTCCCGGTCTTTTGCCTCGGCCGTGTCTTGGACTCCCCCATATCTTGAATGTCTCAAACTAGGTTTTTCGACCGCACCACAACTCTAAAGGGTGTTGTAGGCATATACTTAGATGGTACTAGATTTAGAATGTAGGCGGTTTTTTTAGGGCATAACCCCAAAATGAAGTAGGCGGTGAAGAATAACTCAACATTGATCTTATCATGTCGAGCAAAAGTCGATTTCTCCTTTCGGCCACACCATTACTGCTGTGGTGTGCGGGGTGCGATCAATTGGGATACCACACCTTCTTCAATCAAGAAATCCTGGAACTCTTGGTCCAGGTATTCACCCCCTCGATCTGATCAAAGTGTCTTGATTGGTTTACCTAATTGTTTTTCAACTTCTGCTCGGAATTCTCTAAACTTTCCAAAAGTTTCGGATTTCCATTGCATTAGGTAAACATAACCATATCTCGAATAGTCGTCAATAAAGGTGATGTAATATTCGTAACCTCCTCTAGCTTGGACGTTTAACGGTCCACATACATCTGAATGTATCAGCTGTAGGGGTTCTGTAGCTCTTACTCCTTTGGTCAGTAAAGGTCTCTTGGTCATTTTACCTTCCAAACAAGATTCACGCATCGAAGCTCGCCAACTTTTAGCTCACGCAAAGGACCATCCTTTACCGGTCTCTCAATCCTATTTAGGTTAATGTGACCAAGTCTAAGGTGCCACGGATATGTGTTATTTTCGTGAGAAATCTTTTGCTTTTTATTCTTAGGTTCGGCAACTCTGAACATTTCAAAGATTAAGCGATGACTTAGGTATTGGTTTTATACAATATAAACCATCATCCAAAGGCCCGAACAAACATTTAAACCATTTAGAAAATATGAACAAATTCATTATCAAAATAAACTTTAAATAATTGTTCAAATAATTTGGCCACAAAATCAAATTTCTCTGAATAATGTCCGGAATAAAATAAACATTGTTCAAAACTAAAATTTATTTTCCTAAATCAAAGTCTAACTTCTCCCACTACTTTTGCCGAAACTCTTGCGCCATTGCCTACTTTCATCGTGTAGTCCCCATCGGCTAGCTCGGTGTAAGAACTAAGACTCTGCAAAGAAAAACAAACATGATTAGTTGCTCCCGAATCAATTATCCAGGCTGAGGTATCACCCTCTACTAAACATGTTTCAAGAACTAGTAAATCTGATTTACCTTGTTCCTTTTTCTTTTTCAGCTCCTCGAGATACTTGTGATAGTTTCTCTTCCAGTGCCCTTCGCCATTGCAGTGGAAACACTTTCCTTTGGGTTTCTGGATGGGGCCCTTTGCTTTCTTAGGTCTCTTGTTCTTTCCTTTCTTTGCTTTTCCCTGATTCTGGTTCTTTCTTTTGTTTTTACCAGAACTTCCTGCAACTACAACATTTGCTTCTCCTCCCCTTCTTTTGTTGGTGGATTCAAAGTTTTGCAGGTCATTCATGAGTTCAGTGAGATTGCACTTCCTTTTGTTCATAACAAAGTTGTTCACGAACTCATGAAAGTCGAGAGACGAGCTTTCTAGGATGATGCCAACTTGGGTGGCTTCATCGATTCACGCACCATTGAGCTCCGCATCGTGGAGGTGATCAATCATGTTCAAAACATGTGCCTTGGTGAAGAACCTTTCTTCATCTTGTCGTTCATGAAAGCCCTTACGACATCCAAAGCAAACCTTTTTTTTAAGGAGCGCCAACATGGCTTCTAGAGACTCCATTATCTCATAAGGGTCTCCATCTCCTCATGCTTCTTCTGACTTTATCGCTCATAATAGCCAGCAAAAGCACTTTGCTTTATTGTTGGCCTTGATCCAGCGATCAAAAGGCTCCCGTGCGGTTTTGGATGCGTTAGCCGCGGGTTCAGGAGGACATTCCTCCGCTAGGACAAACTTATAGTCTTCGCAGACCAATAGTATGTTCATGTTACTTTTCCACTTAGCATAATTACCACCGTCTAATTTTTCAGTCGCTAGTAGTGTGATAATGGGATTCGACATATTGCTGGAAATAAATAGAATATTCATCTAATCAATTTATGTGCATGAATATCAAGGCATGTTAATTTAGGCACAATTAAATATGATGCATGATGTGTTAGCGTTTATGCCCTTAGGAATAAATGTAACAATATTCTTCGAGACATTTTGACTATTAATAAAGATTTGTTTATATATCTATGTATTGTCCTCTTTATGTTCATAATAGTTGAATGTATGATAAGCAAACTGAAAGTCCGAGATCATTCATTCTAAATCTTTAGATCATGCATGTAATGTGAAGAACATGGAAGACAAGAATCTAAAGATGATAGTCTAAATCTTGTGATCCACAATCGAGGGAATAAAGTTGGGCGCTTTATTCATGTTAAGATTGTTATATTGTCTACTTCCTAACGGAGACGACTTGTCTTGGTCGTCGGAGGTGGGACTCCATGGGTAGAGACATTGATATAGTTTCTAATGGTGAAATCTATATTGGATCGGACCAAAGATGAATTGTTTTAATTAATAATTCTGTTTGAATAAAACAATTCACTTTTGATGAATCATATGTTGTCATCTTAATCCTGAGATGAATGATGAACCCGTATACTTGACTTGTATCCTTTGATGTACTAAAGGGAGACATCCTGACATTATGTAAAGGTACGCTTGCCGGTGCATTAGGGGTATGACTCGTGTATGCGTAGATTCGTTATTCATAGATAGTGGAATCCATAGCTCCTATAAAGAGTCAATGATATCCTCTTATGCATTATCAGTGGATTGGAAAATACGAGCGCTCGGTTATTAGACTACTCTGTGTTATCTAATGGTTTACTGTTTGTAATAGTATGAATAGTGTTTTCCCAATGGTTTGATAATGGAACATAAGATAAATGTAATCGGGAAGGTAAAACGGAACTTGACCTCAAGTCGATTATGGATATCCTATGGGGATGATATACTAATATATTGAGTCATGGACTAGAGCTAATTAGAGCTTTGTAAATACGCTATATAAATCGAGAGTGCAACTCTAGGCTTTTAGTGGAATAGCGCTAGAGTTTTATAATCATGAGACGGACTTGTTGGTTTACAAGTAGCGTTGTGATTATAGGAGCTTGATTTATATATGTCCATCGGGTCCTTTTGCTAGCTCACATAATTTCCTGTAACGATACGGTGTATTTCCTACATATTGGTAACTTGTGTTATTTCCGTAAAAGAGGTTCAAAGTTAATTCATGATTAATTTATCGGGTGAATTAATTGATAAATTAATTCTAGATAAATTGGTTGAATTATTGTTTTTAAGAGTTGTTTAATATGGGAAGACTATTATATGACCTGCTTTGATCGTGCAATTTCTCTATTGGGTTGCTTGAATCAAAACTCCTCTATGCAAGTTTCCCATGTTGAAAAACTAGAAAAACAACTTTATTTAGTGCGCACCAGGTTGACCGGTGGGTAGACCGGTCACATGTCGATCGTCCGGTCGGCCGTGGGTAGACCGGTTTGTGAAGGACAGGTCGATCGGTGAGTTATAACGCCTCTCTCCGGTACGACCGGTTGTAACGCATAACGCGTGTCGATGTGGCAAAATCGACTGGGTGCGATTAAATCTTTGGGAAACCTAATTGTTACGGAAGTATGACTTCCTAAACAAAGATAAATAGCCTATTAAGTCACATTACTCATTAGATCACTTGAGAGACTTTTTGAGGCTATTGATAAGAGATTCAAGAGGAAAAATTGTTTAATTATCAAGAACAATTTTTCTTTGGCTCTTTGTGATTGGAAGGAGATCAAGAATACCAAGAGGAGATTAAACGAAGTGTGCCCACCTGCACACCCGATCATGGAAACGAGAATAGCAAAGAAGACCAGTTGGTTGAGGCTCTTCCGTTGTTTGTTTGGAACGCTTTGATCCGTCCGACGTGCGGTTTCTGAAATCTCAAAAGGTATGATTTAGATCTTTAGTATTTATGTTATATAGCATCATGAACATGTTCTTGTTTGGCTTTGACGTTGATTTAAATTAATTAAAATTCCGCTGCGCACTCGATGCCATTATTTTCCAACATGATGCACTTGAAAAATACATAAATCATGTTTTAATTTTGGGTGCCAACGATAATTCAATTTACCACGAATATAGTGCCGCCGTAGGGTAGGTTAAAATATCACAAATTGAACCGAGGCCTTCTCAATTAATAAATATAATCAAAATATCTCATATTTTCATATTTATCAACTAACGTTAATTTTGGCCAAAAATATAATCAACAATTTGATTATATCTCCATGAGTGTAACCCATCATTTCGATTCTCTAGACTTAACTCCGGAGTGCCACCGTAGTAGGGTAGGTCAAACCGAAATACATCCTTGAATCCTATCGCTAGGAAGTCAACCTTGTTATTGATCCGAAAGAACACTTTCCGTAGGGAGTGCGGAATCGGTGCCGCCGCGAAGCCCCTTTCGAATCTCACGGTGTTGAACTAATGATGGAGACCAGTGGGTCCTATTTTCATACAATCCTCTCCCACTCATTATTTTGCAAATATGTATTTTGTTTGAAAAACATCTCATGATTTTCAAATCGAAAAATAAACAATTTATTTTTCAGATATGTGAAATTCCAAAATTTAACTCTTAAATTCAATTTCACATGTAACATTATTTTTGCAAATCAATTTTGCAACTTAAATCAATTTAATCATATTAAATCGATTTTCAGCGCATGGTTCTTATTTTATTTTATTTTTCTAAAACACTTTTATAATAAATAAAATAAACAAGAATGAATCTTGGCGTGTATGCATGGCATGTTATAAAAACATATGAGTAGGCACATTATATCTATATGGCATGTTATATGCATGGACATATATAATATATAATTATCAACATAAAATATAAATATATGCAATCAACTATTGAGATGGATTTGACCGGGTCCCATGGAAAAATAAATTACAACTCAATCGAATCGAATAAATAAATAATTACAATAATTATATTCTTCCGTTACATCAACGGGTCTTCGATTCTTGAATTCTTTATTTTTCAGCTTCATTCCTTGTCTCCGGGTTGGATTTCACCTTCCTTGGCATCCGGGACTTTTCCGGGCCCGTCGGCACTCTTTACGAGGGTTTCAGAAACCTTCGGGCCCGTTCGGGATCAAATCCCGAACTTGGGCCGCCAGCCGCACTGGGCGGCGGCCTGGGCCACGGCCTGGCCGCTGGGCGGCGCTGGCCGTCTTATTTGGAGTCGACCTGGGGCGCGTCTGGCCCGCTGGGCCACTTTTTCTAGAATTTTCTGGGCAGTTTTCTGGGCTTCTTTGAAGGCTTCAAACATGATCGTCAAGGCCTCCTTCTTGATTCAAAATCAAAAACCCTAATTCTACCCAAATCCTAGAATTACAATAATTCTAATCCCGAATTAAATTACAAATAAGTTATTAATGAATGAATATAACCGATCCATGGAACCATATAATTAACGACCAAATCCATCATCCATACATTCATCATCATGAATAAAAAATAAACATCCATAAATGCAAGTGTCTACTCATCATATACATACATAATTAAATATCACATATTTAATATCAATTATGATTATCAAATAATCGAAGCATAAATTCATATCGTCTATAGACCGCTCTGATACCAATTGTTGGTTGCCGAATCGAATTCGGTGGCGGAAGCGCAGCGGAAAGGCGGATCGTGTATAACAAAAATTTTCATAAAACTTTTGAGATACTCTATAGATTATATTAATTTATGCACGAATAAATTAATCTCATTAATTTATAACATTCAAGGATCAACCGGAAAAATACCTTGTAGCCGACTCGGATGATAACTTGAAATTCTTTGACCACGAACAGTCCTAGCTCCAAGCTTTGTGTTTAGAACACCAAAGTCTTCCACTTCAATTCCTTGATTCCACGTGACGTGTGTGTGAGCACACGTGAGACAAAAATAGGTTTACGAAAAAAGATTTTCGAATTTCCACAAACACCAACGCATGCACGATGTGGAATTTTTGGAGAAAAATATTTTTCACTCTTTTTCCCTATATGAGAATTTCGGCCACCACCTTTCTTAGGGCTGAAAAGTTGTTTCAAAATTGTTTTCACAATTTTCTATCTATCTCATATTTAAAGAGTAGAAGTCAAACTTCAAAATAGAATCAAATCCTTATCTCCAATTTTGAATTTGGAACAAAAAATCCCTTCCCCTTATCCTTTAAGTGGCCGGCCACCCTAGGGATTTATCCCTGTGTGTGTGGCGCCTAAATCAGATAGGGAAGGAAGAGATTTTATCCTTTATCTAGTAGTCTAATTTTAATTCAGATTCAAATTCGAATTTTAGTCAAACTTAAATTAATTTGAATTCTAAATTGAACAACTTATCAAATAAGTTTAAATGGATAAATCTAGATATGTTCAAATTCAAATTTAAATAATCACATTATTTAAATAATAATTAATTCTCAATTAATTATTTTTTGAGTATTTAATTTTAGAATTCCGTAATTCTAAAATTCCCATTTTGCCTTTTGTGTCTGGTAGAATTACAAGGACGACGCGGGGACTAATGGACCTATAATTCTGAGCTCCAATAAAAGTAATAATTAATTAAAGACTTTAATTAATTAATTAATTAATTCTATTAATTCCAATGGTTACTCCACTATAAACTTGGAATTGCACTCTCAGAATTATAGACATTGATTACTTCTAAACTGCGAAGTGTCCATTTGATATAGTCATTACATATAGATCAATCCTCCATAAATAATTCATAATTAGAGTCAGGTAGAATCCGTTAACCTCTCTAATTACATCTTTATCCTTGAGTACCATTGATTCTCTAATGGATAGTGATTCATAAAACACATTTATGAACCAGAGCGCTCTTACTAATCTAAGTACCGAATCAACACTCAAGAGAATTATTTATCTGCTTCTCTCTCAAGAAGGAATGGATTCCATCTCGTATAATAACATTCCCAGCTACCTACTTCATCATGTCTCCAAAATACAAGGAATAGGATTCAGGGTTTCGGAATCCGTACCGAGGAAATCAAAAGACATAAATCCATAAATAGGAGTTTGTTAAGAACTCAGGATTAAGATCATCCTATATATGACCATCGGTAGACTCAATAAGAATTTCTATGCTTAACAGAAATTATTAGAAATTCATATTGTGTCTGCGTCCATGTTCCACATAATCTCATTATTATCTTAAATACACTCATTCAATATCTCACCATATTAACAAAGTCATGGATAACACCGCTCCATTCTAAATGGGAATGACATGTATTTATAATGTTTTAATTAAAGATTCTGAACTTTAATTAAATTCATTATGAACAATTAGTTTTGATTATTATCCTTAAACATTATCCTCTCGTATATAACACTTTTATACCATGTTTAAGGTTACATAAATAATCAAGGAATTTTATTTGATATTCATAAAATATTCATAAATATATGCACATAAAATGATGAATAAACTATTTTATTAAATAAATTATAAATATCCTTTTACATCTCATGCTTTCAGGACACTATTCCCAACAAAATCGTTCTTAAGAATTAAACAAATTTTCCTCTTAAAAATCTTTTTCTAATAGTCCCCAAAAGTCTCTCAAGTGATCTTTCTAATAACGTGACTTATTGGGCTATTTATAGTGTTTAGGAAGTCATACTTTCGTAATAATTAGGTTTTAGAAGTTTTTATCACATCCCAGTCGGTTTCACCACGCCAAGACGCACCACTGGCGTTACAATCGGCTCGACCGTGTGACAGAGACGTTATAACTCACCGACACCTGTTCTTCATGAACCGGCCGACCCGCACCGGCCCGACACATGCGCACTAGCAAAGTTGTTTTCCTAGTTCTTCAACACGGAAAACTTGCATAGAGCATCGATTTTGATTCAAGCAAGTCAATAGAGAAATTACCCGATCAAAAAGGTCATATAATAGTCTTTCCATATTAAACAACTCTTAAAACAATAATTCAACCAATTTATCTAGAATTAATTTTAACAATTAATTCACCCAATAAATCATTCATGAATTAACGAATCTCATTTTAACTTTGAACCTTTTTACGAAAATAACACAAGTTACCAATATGTAGGAAATACAATTTGCATCGTTACAAGAAATTATGTGAGCTAGCAAAGGATCCTCCGATGGACATATATAAATCAAGCTCCTATAATCACAACACTACTTGTAAACTAACA